>JABTTQ020001649.1:0-25000 GCA_016081115.2 Rehmannia glutinosa | reverse complement strand
AAAACGAAGCAAGGTGTAATACCCAGACTATATTTATTTTAAGATCAGGATTTTATTTACTTAGGGGATTAATTAAAAACCCAATTTTCTTAAGCCCGAAAATCTTATTAGCTTAAATTCAAGTTTAACCCATTATTACTTTAAGTTTAACCCAATTGTCCATTCATTATTAGCTCAAGCACAAGTTTAACTCATTAATAATTTAGTCCATTAGCAATTCATTCTTCAAAATACAATTCTAAAGATTTCAACACACGATTCCAACTCTGCCAAAAACTCCTCTCTTGTCATTAAGATCAGATTAAAATTTCAAACATATCTCTTATTGGCTTTTTTTTTCACAGTTCTATTGTAACTAGGATTACGAAAGACAAAAAAACCTATAAAATAGAACCCTATAGTTCAAATTATTCTTACATGTTTCTCCGGCAATCTCACAGAAAACGAAATTTTCTCCCTATCTCAATTTCACTCCTCGAGGCCAAGCCAGCCCGCCGGCAAATACTACCGGTAACAAGACATGACCGAAAATACCAAGGCAACCCAAAACCACCACCACTCGGCCAAAAACCATTCGAATTCTTCCAAAACAACCAATCAGCCTAATATTCAAATTTCAACCCCCAAACACCAAATTCAATTCAACAAAAAAAGGAAAATAGCAAGAGTAGGATCAAACGGTGACGGACTATTTTCCGGCACTGCTTGGCCCATCTGTAAAATACTACCGGTAACAAGACACGACCGAAAATACCAAGGCAACCCAAAACCACCACCACTCGGCCCAAAAAACATTCGAATTCTTCCAAAACAACCAATCAGCCTAATGTTCAAATTTCAACCCCCAAACACCAAATTCAATTCAACAAAAAAGGAAAATAGCAAGAGTAGGATCAAACGGTGACGGACTATTTTCCGGCACCGCTTGGCCCATCTGTAAAATACTACCGGTAACAAGACACGACCGAAAATACCAAGGCAACCCAAAACCACCACCACTCTGCCAAAAACCATTTGAATTCTTCCAAAACAACCAATCAGCCTAATATTCAAATTTCAACCCCAAACACCAAATTCAATTCAACAAAAAAGGAAAATAGCAAGAGTAGGATCAAACGGTGACGGACTATTTTCCGGCACCGCTTGCCCATCTGTAAAATCTGAACTGCCACCGCCACCGCCCAATTTTCCCGGCATCAGAGATTTGTGGGTGTGTGCATGTGTAGAGGAACTTTAGGGAGGACAAAAGAAAAGTGAAGCAAGATGAAGAAAAAAAAATAGAGAGAGAAAGATGAGAGTGTTGACAAGAAGACAAAAAGAACGAAGAGAAATGGGATGGGGGCTAGTTACCGGAAACAAGAAAAGGAGGAAGAGAAAAATAGAGATAGGAAACAAAAGGAAGAAAAGAGAAAAGAGAAAAGAGGGAGAGAGAAAGGGTTTACGGGAAACAGAGACGGAGGAGGAAAGGAAAGAAAAAGGAAGGGGAAAAAAGCGAAGGGAAGAGAGAATGTTGGGATGTGGTCCATCCTCCAAAAATATTTTTATCCTTACCCACAATTTCAATTGTTCAAATTAGCCTTTGATTCCAACTTCAACTTTCAACTTCAATTTAGTCTTCAATTTTATTTTTATATTCTATAAAGCCCCTTATTAGGATTTTAGAATAATTTCTAAGTTTCATGTTTAGAATATTTCGAGGTTTTGAGACTTTTGACTAGTATTTTCTATTTCTATTGTTAGGCGACTTATCAAGCGAGGATTAGGAGTGCTTGCATCCAACCATTTAATTTCTACTTATTTTCAAACTACGTTTCGAGGTGGCATTTGTTTTTCTAAACTATCTAATGTCCTTGTTCAATACTTAGTATTCTTGTTAAATACTTAGTATTTTGCATAACGTGTTGTACAATTGCTCTGGCGCGCCTATTGCCGCCAAGGACTCAAGAGATCCTGGGTCGATGTATCCCTCGGTGGAACCCCCAAAGTGCACACTATGCCTATGTCTATGGTTTCAAAGATTCTACTACTATGTTCTAGTGGATTACTATTGCATGTTATTGTGATTTACTCAATATTTAGCTTGGACAATGTTAACCCTTGAGTTATGTCACTCACCCCAATTAACTTTTCGGGTTTAGGAGTTGGCGATGATTATTGGCGGTGGATAATAGATGACCTATGAAACTACTAGAGCAATGTCTATATGTTTAAATATTTTTCAATGAATAAGAAATTGTTAAACAAATTACAATTTTCTAAGTATTTATTTGCATTGTTAGACTTAGTGTGGAAAATTGATTGGTATTAAGAATAATTTTTCAACTTCTACAAATATTCGATTTTAGATAATAAATATTGAATTACTATAATTTTTTAAACTTTATTCATGTAGATAAACGTAAAAGGTTATTTTTAAATTAGCAAATGTGTGAATTTGTTAAAAATAATTGAATATTTAAATTTCCTACACTTTATAAACTCCTGATGTTGCTATTGAATTTTGAATGGATTATGTTTACGGGTTTTCTCCTAAAAACAAATATATGTATTTTTATTTATATGTATGTGATTTTTCAAAGTATTTCATCATTGTCAAATGGCACATTAAAATTATATATATATATATATATCGAATTTTATTCAAATTATTTTACTGTTCTTTTGAGAATTAAATGAATCGTTATAACAAGATGTTTTTCTTATGTAAAATGAATATTCGATAAAATGAATGTATGCGTATATTTCATAGTTCAAAATTTCGGGCGTCACGGGTGGTATTAGAAACAGTTTACCTTCTTGTAGACTTGCAAAATAGAAATATGTGTAATTTTCATGTGTGTAACTCAAATAATAAAGAGTAAATCAAAATTTCAAAACAAATTGATAAATATTATATATCCACCACCGCTATGCAACACCAACTCATGCGAATTTAAATTTTCAAAAATACTATTGAAAATTCTCTTTGCTATTGGCATTGCTACTTCTATTGCCATTTCATTGCTAGTCTTTCTTGCCAAAATTATATGATTCCTATTGCGGTAAAAGAAAATGATTTAACTTAAATTTCATGGATGCATAGCACATACTGACGAAATATACAATATGACTATTAGATTATTGCGAGATATTGATGAATTTTATAGACAAATAGAAAGAACAATACAAACACTATAGGACCACTTGTGATAGAATATGTGGGCTTCATTACGAATTTATAGGCGATCTAGAATGTTAGGACTAGCTATGAGTAGATTATTAGCAACATAGATTTTGGATAGACTAGAGTGGTTTTCTAATTGAATATTCATGATTTAAGTCTTGGTCATTTTTCAAGAGTTAATGATAATACTGATGAGATGGTTATGATGTTAGTATAGCATTTGGAAAAGACAATAATTTTTTGTTGGATGTCTAAAGTCGTGAAACTGAAAGTTAGTGGAAAAAATTTAGAAGTGGATTTACGTTTTACAATAATGAAAGATTTCGATGTGATCTAAGGCATGGACTAACTTAGTAAGAGCACAGAAAGCATAGAATGTCGCACATAGTTGTTAAAAGCATGTCCGAGGCGCAAAAGGCACCAGCCCTAGCACCTTCGGAAGGCTGCGGCGGGAGCCTCTGCGCCTCAGTGCCTCAAGAGGCGCCTCCTTATCTGAGGTTTGGCGAAAAACGTGTTTTACTTTTTTTTTTTTTTTTTAAAGAAAAAAATTAACATTTTTACTTTGGGAAAAAGGAAAACCTTACTTTGGGAAAAGGAGAAAACCTGGAGCACTCCTGGACAAAACAGAAAAAAAAAAAAAAGGCTAGGGTTTGCTAAGAAAAACCCAATTACTCTTTCATGCTTCAATAACTTTCAACCAAACTTGACAGGCCATTGACCCGCCCAATTCTGAACGCCGCCAGCCACCACCAACCACCGCCAGCCGGAAACACTCACAACAAGTATTTTTGTATTTTTCAGCTTTTTATCTTGAATTTTTCCTTTTTCTGTTTTTATTATTTATATTCTCTCTTTTATGTTTGTTTTGAGTTATATGTAACGTTTATGTTTAGTTTTTGTAGATTGGATGCATTTAGTAATTTGTATTTAGTATATAATTTGAAATTATTTAGTTAATATATTTTCCTTTTCATGTATTGAAGCTAGTTATGGAAGAATCTAGTTATGGTGCTTCATCACCTACACCTACATATCCATCCGGCGATCCGGGGTGGAAATGCGCTCGAATGGAGACACATAGTAATAGAAATGATTTAAAATGTAAGTGGTGTGACAAAGTTTACAAAGGTGGCATTCGTCACATCAAAGAACATCTTGCTGGAGGGTTTAAAGATGCCAGGGGATGCATAAGGTATCCTAAATCTGTACGTGAAGAAATTCAAAATTACCTTGCGGCATTCGACTCCAAAAAATATTGAAATGGCAACAATGCCAGACTATGGAAATTATGTTCATGAGGATGAGATGCATAATAGTGGAGGATTTGTGAATATGCAAAAGAGGGTAAGGCAAAGAGGTCCCATGGATATGTATTTTACCCATACTCCTAATGCAGAAAAAGGTGGGAAAAAGGATAAAACAAACTACGGTAAATGAGTCAGTCACTCAAGAAGGAATTCAGGGAAAAAGTTTGTTTGGGCATAGCTAATTAGATGTATGATGCGGCAATCTGTTTTAATGTCGTCAATTATCCTAGCTTTCAAGAGACGTTGAATCTTGTCAGTCAATATCAAATAGGTCTCAAAGGGCCTAGTTATCATGAGGTGTGGGTTCCTCTTTTGAAAAAGGTAGTTGATGATGTAGATGTTTACGTAAAGTCGTGCAAACAAAAATGGGTTAAATTGCAAGGCATAGGATGATGCAATTGCAATTTGTGGTCTCAAACCGCACACAAGTAGAATACAATATATATATATATATATATATATATATATATATATATTAGAGTTTCTCTCAAACTGTAGTATAAATTTGTATAATTATGTACTTGTCATGTTTAATTATTTTCAATGACTTAATGCGGTATATTAGTCCATTTACTTAATAGTTTAATACATCAAATGTAAAGAAAACCCTATGTTAGTAAGTTGTCTTCCCTAATTTTTTATCATTCATCTGGTTGTATTTCTTAGACCTTAGTTGTCTTTTGTTATGGATGTAAATTATATAATAAGAATTGCAATGGGAAAATTTGTGAACTTGGAGATTGAAATGTTCAACTTTTTTTTCAACTGGAATGTTGAAGTTATATCTATTAGATTTCATTATTATATATATTATTGAAGTTGTTATAACACTCATATGACAACAACATATCCTTAAATTTTTAGTTCGGATTGATAAGTTTGGTTTTGTTCATTTGATTGCTCCATATATTATTCTTGTATTGTACATCAAAATCGCCCCAAAAAAATGAAGAGAGAGGGGATGGAGGCTATTTACTAAAACAAGAAAATGAGGAAGAAAAAAATAGAGATAGGAAAGAAAAAGGAAGAAAATAGATAAAGGGTTTACGGAAACAAAGATTCAAGTTTAAAATACTTGAGGTTTTGACTAGTATTTTATATTTCTATTTTTAGGCGAATTTCGAGCGAGGATTAGGAGTGCTTGCATCCAACCATTTATTTTTATTTATTTTCAAGCTACGTTTCGAGGTGGGGTTTGTTTTCTAAACTATCTATTGTCCTTGTGAAATACTTAGGATTTTGCATGATGTGTTGTACAATTCTTTGTAGACACCTATTGTCGCTAGGGACTCAAGAGGTCCGGGTCAATGTATCCGCAGGTGGAAACCACATGAAAGTCTGCAAGCTATGTCTATGTCTATGGTTTCAAAGATTCTCTTTGTTATGTTCCATTTGATTGTTATTATGCGTTATTGTGATTTACTCTGTATTTAGCATGGACAATGTTAACCCACCGATCTGTATCTCGATTTCAACTATAATCTAACATTTCGGGTTCAAGAGTCGGCGATGGTTATTGGTGATTGATAATCGATAACCTATGAAACTCTTGGAGCAATGTCTATATGTTTTAAGTATTTTTCAATGAATAAGAAATTGTTAAACAAATTACAAGTGTCTAAGTATTTATTTGCATTGTTAGACTTAGTGTGGACAATTGATTAGTATTGATAATAAATTTTCAACTTCTAGAAATATTCTATTTTAGATTAATTACTATGATTTTTTCTAAATTTTATTCATGTAGATAGACTTAAAAGGTTATTTCTTTATAAATTAGCAAATGTGTGAGTTTGTTAAAAATAGTAGAATATTTAAATTTTCTATACGATAACTTGCTTACGTTGTTGCTATTGAATTTTGAGTTTTCTCCTACAAAACAAATACATGTATTTATATTTATATGTATGTGATTTTTCAAAGTATTTCAGTCGGATGGCCTTCTAAAAATTATATATATAGAGAGAGATTTTTATTCAAATTATTGTAATGTAATTGCTTAGTTGTAATTACTTTGGAGAATTAAATAAATCGTTATAACGAAATGTTTTTCTTATGAAAAAAATATTCAATAAAATGAATGTATATGTATATTTTATAGTTCAAAATTTCGAGCGGTCACACAAGGATTGAATTACATAAAAGCGTTCAAATTTTTCCATGGCAATAAGTGTTGGGGATGCGCAGTCATTTCAAAAACACAAAATGTCTACCTCTAATTACATCAAATCTCATGGGAGATTCTTGTAGTTATCCCATGTAATGAGTTGAACATAGGGTTGATCAAGAAAAAAATGAAAACCGCTAAAATTGATCAACCAAACCGCACCACACTGCGATTGTTTATTTATTGATAAAAACGTGATTAATATTTTTTAAACTAAATTGCAAGGCATAGGATGATGCAATTACAATTTGAGGTGTCAATTCGCACCTCAGTAAAATACAATATATATATATATATATATATTAGCTATATAATAGAGTTTCTCTCAAACTGTAGTCGTAGTATAAATGTGTATAATTATGTACAATCATATTTGATTATTTTCACCGATTTAATGTGGGTATATTAGTCAATTTACTTAATAGTTTAATACATCAAATGTAACGAAAACCCCTATGTTAGTAAGTTGTCTTCCCTCATTTTTTGTTATTTATCCGGTTGTATTTGTTAGACCTTAGTTGTTTTTGTTATGGATGTAAATTATATAATAAGAATTGCGATCACGAAAATTTGTCAATTTGGAGATTGAAATGTTTAATTTTTTTTTCACTGAAATGTTTAATTTTTTTCAACTGGAATGTTGAAGTTATATCTATTAGATTTCACTATTATATATTATTGAAGTTGTTATGACACTCTTATGACAACAACATATCCTTAAATTTTTAGTTCGAATTGATATTTGTTCATTTGATTGTTCCATGTATTATTCTTGTATTGTACATCAAAACCACGAATCCGTTGAAAAGCGCATATTTGTTTTATTTTAAAAATCCGTGACTTAAATTCAAAATTACAAATTCGAACCGCACTTGGTAATTCAGTTTGAAAATATTGAAAAAACCGCCCAAACCGCACCGTAATCACCCCTACTAGAATAAGATCACTCTTCTAATATATCCTTCACCGTACAAATACTTAGAAGCGTGGACTACCAAAACCAAACCCGAGACCGCTATTATTGTTGGATCACTTCATCAAGATAACACTAAGATCTCAAAGTTACATCCACCAAATATAGAGGTGACCATAATCCTAATCCGATCTAGTTCCCAAACCAAAGTAGTTCCATTATGGTCGTTGACAACAATTTAATTTGGTGTTTGTTCAATTTAGATTCATGTTTGGTGGCAATGGGATTAATGACTTCTTTTGTCCATACCCATTCATTGTGTTCTACATTGATTTTAATTTCATATCTTCTTTTTACTTTTAAAATATTGTTGTAATTTCATTGGTTTGCCACATACCATGACCTTCATGCATAGTTGTCAAAGAAGGTGCACAAAGGCACAAGGGTTCTGGAGCACGAGACGCAAGGCGCAAAACAAAGCGTATGCCTTTTTATAGTGAGGCGCAAACATAAATAAATAAATAAAATAAAATTGTAAGATAAACATGCATAAATCCATTAAAAAAAATCAGTTGGGCAGTTGGCTTATGTTTAATGAGGGCCTAACTTAAGAAACCCTAGGAAAACTTAGTAAATACAAACCCCATTTAAAATCCCAGTTTAAAAACCCACTTTATGCCCAACTTTAAGTAGCCTAGTCTCAAAAAACCCTACGTCTTACTTAGGCGCGCGCCTGTGTAAACGCCTCGCGCCTTGTGCGCCTTTTGACAACTATGCCTTCATGATGGTTGTTTTGCTGGGGCAGGTGATGAGAGACATCATAAATGTGTTGTATTTGGTGAGGAAAAGAAGGGAGGGTATAATATCATAAAGCCCTTTAAAGTAATATGTCCACATAATTTACATTAGCCTACAAAAGCCAAATCCATTAAACTTTGTAAACTACAAAAATCACATCATCAACTTAAGCATGAAAGCAGATAAACATATCATTTTACTTGGGCAGTGTTGCTTTTGTGTATGAATGTGTTTTGCTTCCAGTTTCATTATCATAGCATCAAAGATTTGTAGGTTTATGCACTTTGGTATTCATAAATGTTAAGTTCTGGATTTAGTTGTCTCTAAGTATGCCTTACTACTCACCCTAGTAATGAAATGTTACTATAAACCAAAGCTTTGAAACAAGGTAGATAATGAGGGAGCTTTGAAACAAGGTAGATAATGAGAGGGCGCTTTGAAACAAGGTAGACAATGAGGCCACGAGACCATGGCAAATAGGTGTGAAGAGCAATAGGCAGAAAAGTTTCTACGGTAGTCAAAGCTGCTTAGAATCACCTCATTATTGTTTGGTGTTAATTCGTCTAGAGAGTGCAACAGATTCAAACCCATATGATTTATATCTGTGAATCTATATTGCTCTTAAGTGATTGTCAATCCATCAGAGCACGCATATATAATGATAACATCAGGAGCCAAACTGAATCCCGGCCAATAATAAACCATCAAAGTCAAATTCCTTCTGTAAAATCGGGTGTAAAGAAAGATAGATATTCCAAAAGGAAAAGATATTATACTACATGAAGCATTTGATGTGAATTCAGGGTGCAAGTCAAAGTGCATAACCGTAGTGCTGAAGAAGGAAATAATAAAGGGGTTTGGAGGGGGCTCACCGAAGTAGCGGCGTTCATTGGCTTCCTTGGCCCTCATGAGTATCTTTTCGAGGTCCTCTTGAGCCTGGGCGTCCCACTTGACCATCTGGTTAGCGAACACCACTCCCAAACCCATTCCCAATACATGCTCCCACGGATCTGCAATTGAGCAATCGGTTTTTCACATTTCTTGAATTCAATTGAACAATCAAAATAAATACGATATACAAAGAAAGGGGCGATTGTGCTTACGGCGCATGTAAGGGAGCTTGCGGAGGGCGTTAGAGTACATCTGGGTCCCCAATCCCAGCAAGGCTCCGACCACAGTCGCGCTTATCGGCATTCTGCCTTCCCTGTCCTCTCTTTCTCCCCCTCGATTTCACCTTTTTCTTCTTGTCCCCTCAGTATTCAGTACCCCTACTTGCCAGAGCGTAGAAATTTTCAATTCTCTATTTGCTTGTAAAATAATTTGTCTCCAGTTTCCTACCACGGATGATATGCTGCCCTACGACGACAAAAGCACGACTTAGTGATAAAACGTAACGGGCTATACTACATAAGCGATTTAAAATTCGATCCTTGGCTATTGGGGAAATTACACTATTACGGTTTTAGACTTTTAGTTTTTTTTTTTTTTTTTTTTTTTTTTTTTTTTTTGGAAAAACACCCTGGGGGTGGGGGATTGAGGCATGATCCCCTACCCGTAGATTAAACCAAGAAATGATCGTACAATGTAATTTTTTTTCTACTACGGCTATGACATCTACAATTCTATCATAATGAGCTATCAATAAAATACAATGAAAACCAATGGTGTATCAAAATCTAAAGCTCGGATATCCCGTTGGTCCATCCAAATGAGCGATAGTAGATGGTGGGATGCCATGCCCTCAAAAACAAGATGACAACCAAGGGATCACGGCTCCCAACTCGCCAAATGATCTGTTTGGGCGATTCCCTCTCTCTCTGTGTATGTGGGAAATCGAGTAGTGAAGGTCCTCAACGGGTTCCCGATCACGAATCGGGGTGTCTTTGAACTGCGAGACCCAAGACAACCGGATGTGATCGTGGTAATCACCGCCTGCATCCAACTCTATCCAAATATGCGATGAAAACGCCGGGCTGATGTAGTCCTATCTCGATCTTTAATAACTCGCATGGAAGCTAGAAACGGCTGAAATGAACTATGAAATGCCAACATGAGGTTGCGAGTGATCCCAAATCAATCCCCTCATCCAAATCATCAGCGTGCCGATCAAATGAACCATCCGTGTTCGACTTGATCCGAGTAGGCCGAGAGCTCGCCAAAACACCATCTCGGTCGACGTGGAATGCGGGAGGATCACTCCCCTTCAAAAATGCCACGGTAGGGAAGCGGCCAGGACCAATCGGAGGGGCTCAATCGCCGACCTAAAACAAGGAGCCGAGATGCCGCTCTACCCGCCAAATAATGTGAGATGCGAAAAAGGAAGGTGTCGGTGCTTGACACATTCCTTTCGGTCCGGACAAACCATAGAATTAAGCGAGGAACAAGAAAACTCGAAGTGCCGCGTGTGTGATCTGTGAGCGATTCCTCCAAAAAGCGAGGAATAATATCATATCGATGGTGTGTGGAAGTGCGATATCAAACCAATGGAGAAAATGATTCCACATGGATTGAACAAAGTATCATTCATCAAAAAGATGTGAGGATAGATTCAACTTTGAGGAGAGGAATGTGGACGATGCAAGCAACAACAACGGCCCAGCGCAGGAAGTGCCACGTGCTTGAAGCGACATCCACGGGAGCCGATTATGAAGGAGACGCGAAAGGAAAACATATATGGAAGGAGTAAGAACATCGTTCCAAATGGCACCAAACAAAGGTTTTGTGTCTTTCTAGCTCGAATGGAATCCCGGGCGGAAGACATGGAAAACCCACCATGAGGGTAAGCATCCATCGCATGACATCCTCGGATCCTAAATGAATAGGAACCCCGAAAATATTCTCGATGAGTCGCTCGGAAGTCCATATCGGAGACCATACGATGTAGTCTATCCAAATCCCACATACCATCACGAATAAACCATCCAACCGACAAATGCTCCATCTGGCCGATCCAAACAATAATCGCAAGTGGTCGATGCCCAATCCGATATCATCCCGCAAACTGGCCCTACCATTGCCAATAGACCAGAAAATCCGATCCTGTGATAGAATACCAAACCGCCGCAATCGCCTCCACCGAGGGCTGTGATTTTTGTAATGGCGAGGCTCTGACAGAGAGACATATGTCCATTGTTACAATACTTACGATCATAAACCGAGCCCCAAAGGAATGACCTCTCGTGTAGCCGCCACCACAACTTATAGCTAAATGCCTCAACAATATCGGATAAGCGGCGAAGACCAAGCCACCTTGAAAAGGATGACAAATACTATCCCAACTAATCCAATGTGTCTTTTTTGTCCCGCATAGGAGCCCCGGAAAAATCGGCCATAATTTGTTCCATCGATGCAACACTTTCTTTGGTGGTTGAATGACTGTAAGATATGCAACGGAATGGACATCGAGTACTCGAATCGAGCAAGCCTACCACCAAAAGACAGATGCCTATGGGACCATCCGGCAACTCTATCAAGCATCCTCGAATAACCTGGAAGGAATAAAGCGATCGTCGTTTGTCCATTGAACAAAGGAACACCTAAATATGTGATTGGAAGATCATCTTGCACAAAACCAGTCCTACTATGGACCATATGCTCCCAATCCTCTATGTACCTTGGAGCCAAAAAAATCTACTCTTTTGTATGCTAACCATCCGGCGGAAAGTCGCGAGAATAGTGATCCAAAAATTGCCTCAAAGTAACAAGCCCCTCATCGGATGCCCTTTAGTGAAAATAATCACATCATCGGCATATGCCAAATGAGTCACCGAAAACCCCTCCGTGTTCGATAAATCATATTCTCATGCCTCCGAATGATGGAGTCCAAACCCCGTGATAAATACTCCGCAAGAACAAAAAGTGCGGGAGACAAGGGATCTCCCCGACGCAATCCTCGAGAAGAAGAAAGTATCGAGGAAGAGGCTGCCATTGACAAGAATAGAGAATCCACAATGCTCTATACAATTGGCGACCATATCTATCCACCAAACGGAAAGCCCATGTGAATCATAGCGTTATACGAAATGCCATTGCACACGATCATAAGCTTTAGCCATATCTAGCTTCAACACAACATTAGGGACACCATAGAGAAACTAAGATCATGGATGAGCTCTGCGCAAGCAAGATGTTATCGAGATGACACGTCCGGGTGTAAAGCCACTCGATTTGGAGACACAATGAGTGGCAAAATGGAGACCAAGCGTGCATTCATGATCTTTGAGATAATCTTATTCGTCACGTTGCACAAGCTAATTGGTCGATATTCGCTCCATTTTCGAGGATGAGGAACCTTCTAATCGGGACTATAGGCGTGGCGTGAAAGTAGATGGCATAAGATTTCTGAGAAAAAGTCAACCACCGCGTCCTCCACATCATGTCGACAACATCCCAACAATGTTGAAAAAAGCATGATGAAAACCCATCCGCCCTGAAACACTAGAAGGATCAATCCAAGAAGACGGCATCATGGATCTCCTTTCTGTAGGCATATCACAAAGTCCCGCCACATCAATCCCGAATCGGGAAGCGTGGAAAGAACTCCTCAACGGGGGTGGTCGGATGCTCCAAGTCGAAGTCAAGCCCATGGCAAAAGAATGGCCAAAGTACAATAACACCATTTGGACTTAGATTTTAGATAATATATATATCTGTTTTAACTTGATTTATGTTCGGTTCGATTAAAGTTCCTTAGGGCTCAATTCGATTAATAATAAAACCAAACTCGGACACAATTTTTGAAATTCGATTAAAATTCAAACAAACTTGAACAATAATATGTTATTTCGACGACTCTTTTACAACCATAAGTGTGAATCGGTTTTGCATGATGCCACATATTTATTGCCCATCAATCGTTGTAATATTATCACATGTGTCTTGCACGTGGAGACAAAATTGTCCTCGCCTCAAATTTTAAAAAAAAAAGTTGTTACACGCTTCATCATCTCGAACTTTGTTCCTTGGACTTTACCCTTGAATTTTATGTGATTTTATTTTGCCATATAAGTTTTTTTAAACAAAGTTATATTTATACACATGTAAATGGATTTGGAACAAATGAAACCACCATATTTATATACATATTCACGATTGTTAATTGATTCAAAACTTACTAAGATTTGTCTTGAGGATTTTCTTTGTCAAGATTTACCAAAAATTGGTAGTTTTTTCTCTTATCCCCCATTTTCTTGAAAATTAGTATATATACAATAATATTATACTAATTATGCATCCATGGTGTAGTATACATGCAACAAGCATATACTAAATATGCAATTGTATTTGATGTGGTAAAAATATAGTGACAAAGTACTAATATATGCGAATGTAAATCAAGTATATACATGAGGGACGCATGATTTTATAATGGGGATGTGAAACTAGTTGGGAAATACATTTACGAACAATTGGGGGTTGGGGGGGTTAATATGAATTTACCTTATAAATAATTATAATATTTAAAACAATTCCTATTTTTTTTTGGAGGGACATCATCCCATCCTTACAATAACAATAACAATAACAATATACTAACTATGCAATTATGATGTGGTATACGTGCAACAAACATATATTAAATATGCAATTATTTAACGTAAAAACAATAAAAATCAATGTAGATATAGTAACTATGCAAACTTAACATACTAAATATGCAATCTGGATATACTAACATGTAATCATAATACAAATAAAAAGAAATGTAATTTTAAGGAAGAATCGCGTGTTTTTTTTTTTTTTAAAAGGTTTCTTAATTCCAATTCTTCCCCGTTTTTTGGTAACAAATGGTGATTATGATGAAATGGAGTCATCAATAATATCTTTTAAAATTATCGTGCTTAGGGTAAGTAGATGTTACCCAAGTGGGTAGTCTTGACTTCCGTAGGATTGTGACATGTGTCCCATTTTAATTTTCTTTTTTGAAAAAAATACATGCATATGTCATAGTGAGACACTTTGGTAAAATCACGAGGGGTTGGGCACAACTCACTTGGGTAGCATCAAACACCCCCAGTAACCGTCATTATTTGGAGTCTAATTGATGGTTTTTTTATTTTGACTAATTTACCATTACTACTATTTACTAGGACAACAATTATTTAATAAATAATCTAAATTTTGGAGGTTAATTAAAATGGAATAATGGATAGGATCTCCTCGTCCGTATGGACTCACCTTACAAATTGTCTCATATAATCCAACCCACATGTAATTATTCTTTTTCAATTTCCTATCCACAAAAACTAAATTTCATTAGTATCTACTTTGGTAAAATATATTATCAATGAAATTAGTTTTATAATTTATTGTAGAAAATATAATTTACTTTTTAAAACTCTAAATTAAAATTTAGGAAATTAATTTACTTTATTACAAATCTTACACCATATATTAAATGTAAAAATAATCAAATTCATTAAATTCATAACACTTTTATATTTTTTAAAATTTTACTTGAATTTATACAATAAAAAAATTCAAATCATCCTATTATGTTCAAATTGACTTTGGCGAATATTATAATTTTATTGACCTTGAAATTAAAAATATAGTTTATATCTTTATTTATAATGTAAAGACAAACAAAGTTAATTAAGGAAAATAAAATATTATTTTACAAGAAAGTTAAAAGTAGAGAATAAATTACGGTGTAGTTTCATTGATATTAATATTTTACCCAAACTATTGACAATTATTTTTTACTGTTTGTATACTCAATTTCATTTTATAGTCCTACAATCACAAGAACAATAGTTTTTTTTTTTTTTTTTTATATGCTTGCATTTACTAATTTAACAATAATAAGTATACCAAATTACCAACCACAAACACTTAAACAAGTACTATACTATATGATTTAATGGCGAGAGCAGAAATATGTTGCATTTCCCCTTTCTTTTTCATCTTTCAAACTTACTCAACTTGGACCATTATTTCCTCTTGTCTCCACTCTCCGTGCATGTTTTGTTATCTCAATGAAGATTTATGTTTTGTCTCAACTCTCAACACGTTCATGTTTTCTGGTTTTTTAAAAAGCAAACTTATAGGTATACAATCCCTCGTGCACCCATAAATATATTACCCTCCAACATAGCATACTAAATAAAGAAAAAGGGAACGGAGATTGGAGACGCATGTTTATTGGAACTCATTCAACGGTTGTCCACACATTAATTTACTTACACCTTTCCTTCCCCATTCCTATTCCATCTTCTTTCTTGCAGAGGCCCTTCTCTTTTCTTCTCGTCTTCCCTGCCAAATTTATCATTCCTTTATTTTCTCATACTTTCCGAATTTTATTAATATTCATTTCTTCATTCTGCCCCAAATGGTTTACCTTCATTTTTTGCACGATTAATTAGATTTCACCACACCACCTACATTAATTTTACAGTCTGGCATTTTTTGTTTTGATAATAATAGCATTGATGATGGCCTCTTCCCAAGTGGAAATCGCCACGTCCTCTCCGTTTGGTTGTGCTGCCGTCCACAACCACCGTGATCCATGTTTCCAGAACAACCTCAATAATTCTCGTCACATTGATTTCGCCGATTTATGGGTTCACCGTCCTCAATGGCAATCTACCACCACCGCCAACATTAATAAATGTAATCACAGTAATGACGACCGTTCAATCGATTATAAAGATAAATGGGCAAGGGCTCGAGAAATGGTTTTTTCTGTTGATCACCGCTCCGCTAACTCTAAAGGGGGTGGTTCCTCCGATTCTTCGAAGCAATCCGAGGAGGTTTCCAATTCGGGTGGGGTGTCTTCCCTGGTTCAGAAATGGAGAGGGTTCGAGGCCAAATGCAGTAGCAGGAACAGCAACACAGCGGGGACCACCATGTTTCAGGATAATGCTGGTGACGAGCCCTCTGCCGCCCCCGCCACCAATGAGGACGACCCATTTGGGGATTGGGAATCTGATAGAACGGCATTCAGTGCTCCAACTTCTTCTGATGCCTCGGAAATGGAGAGGCTCAGGGTTGCAGACATCATTAGAAAATTGACCGAAGACCGTTTCAGTGATGTTGGGTGTGACTCACCGCCTCGTGTTAGAACCTCATCATCGGATCAATCAGAACAGAGATGTCATTCCCCTGTGGTGTGTTCGCCGCGCATCAGGGGTCGACAGGCGTATAATGATCTGCTCATGCAGATGGGGCGCGATAGGCAAAAAGAACTTGAAGGGCTTGTTGGCCGTAAACCAGTTTCCAAATTCTCTCATCGAGGACGCATTCAGGTACTTTGATTTTCGTTTCTGATTAATCTTGCATTAAGCTAAATATTATTTATTTCCCACTAACTGTGCTCTATCTTCCTCTTTATATATAAAATAGGCTCTGCTTCGGTTTAGATTCCTACGCCGTGGCATAGAAGCTAGAGAAGATCGGCATTCAAATAACACATCACACAAAGCTGTGCGACCTGTCGTTATGCATATCAGGTTTTATATCTCCTCCTTTCACTTTCAAGGCCATTGCAATCGTTCACTACTTGTTTAGATTAAACGGGAGTCTTACATTGCTTTCTGTTGCAGTAATGTGGTATCCCATTTTTCCTTCTACTGCAATTTTTAGTAAGGCAATGAGATTGGGTCCAGTTATTATGCATTGCTTGTCGAATAATGATGTAATCTTCCCCAAACAATAAATCAATTCACGTCATCCACGTCTAGAATCATCAACATAGTATTAATTTATCTTCTCTGAAGTGATCAAACTCTTTTCCAATACATAATCGGATTTGGTTGCTGTCAATTTTCCACTCATGGCATGGCAATAACTAGAGAATGCCTGTTTGAAAGAATATGAGGAAAAGAAAGTTGGTTTTGTGCAAGGATTTCTCATGAAAGAGTGAAGCGGAAGAATATGAAAAACAACAACTTAAATATAGTAAGTATTCAGTTATAGGTGGATCCCTTCCAATCGAGTTGCCCTTTTTTATTATTCAACATAAGGAAAGTTTGGTCCAGCTGATTTCAGCTAGTCTTGACTATACATTGTCTCAATAAGAACCTGTTTGTAGTATCTGTTTCTCCAAGGTACTGAAATTTGAATTCTATTTTCATGTGTTGGAATTATTTATGACAGATATATAACCTTATTTTTGATTGTACTGAATATACTTAAAACATATTTTCAGGGAAAGAGTTGATTCTAGTGCACAAAATGGTTCAGTTCACTCTGCGAGCTGCCGCAAAGAGATGATAGATAGTACTCCCACACACAATCAACAGGGAAATGAAAATCAAGTCAATGAAGACACTAACTCAAAAAGTTTGTCCAACATCCATAACATCCAAGATTCACAAGACTCTATAACATCTACAGAACACGATGTCAACCATAGTTCTCATATAGTTAACGAGGATATACAACATAATGTTGACCTATTACATAGTTATGAGCATCTCCATCATGAAACATCAAGTCCATTGTCAACATTTATGAGGCAAGAGACCATCTGGGAGAACAGTAACCATAGCTTAGCTGACTCTGCAGAGTCATCCAGAAACTTCCACAACACAGAAATAAATTTTGGAGAGACGACTAAATCTCTCCCTAGTATCGAAATCAGTGTACACGACAAGAACGAAGAGGCCACTGACCATCAAGTTACAGAAAACATTTATGACTTGACAGGTTATTGTGCACAATCACAGAGTTACCACAAAGGAGAGTCGGTCAGTGACCAGGATTTTGTAGAAAGTGATATGTACTGGGTAAATGATGGTTCCAATCCTGAAGTTGGATGGGAAGAATTGCAGCAAGAAGAAGGAAGCAACAAAGAGTGGATTGATGAGGTATCACGCCCTCGTAGTGATTGGGAAGATCTCAGGCAAGCAAGATATCAGGAAATGCTTGATCCTTTCTTAGACAATGAAGAAATTCGGTCGCTCCTCGGAAGGTGTACAATTTTTGTCTACTTTCTAGTATTATTATTCACTCACGCCTTCAAAGTCATTAGTTTTTCGCCCCATCCCCTAGCAGAATCCTTACAACTAACTGTCCAAGACATGATCAAGTAAAGGGCATTTGTCTACATGCAAAACTTCTACATAAAATTGAGTTGGGTTATCCGAATATAAGATGCCTGACTTTTAAATCGTACAAATCTGAATGACATAATCCATTATTTATATTATGGTTTATAATATCTTAAATGATTGTGCAGAAGGAGTGTCTCAACCTTTCTTTCCAGTGGTCTGAGAGAGAAAATAGACCAAGTGATGATGACTCGTGTTCAAGGACAACAAACTCCAAAGAATAATCAGACAGAAGAAAAAAACACATGAGCGATTGCCTGAACAAGAACAAACAGTAGTATCAGAGCAAGGCGAAGGAGGAGATGAAGAGGATGAGCAAGATGGAGGGGAAGATTTTGGTGATTATATTGATGAATATGAAGAAGCTGAGAGCTCAGTGGGGCAACAATATAACGAGTCTGATGACTCCACGGATCAAATCACGTCTTCATCACCATCATCGTGGCCCCAGAATCAGGGTCATGAATTAAGCGATTATTCGTATCATGTTGCAACTCCTTCTACACAACAGTCTTCAAATTATTACTCTCAGGACAACGGACCTAACTCTTCATATAGTGCCCCTCCTGCAATTGTAAGTCAGCTATATCATCTTCTTACAGTCACTTATCAGAGTTCTTATATTAATTGAAACTAATTATCACTCTTTTGAAAAAAAAAAACAGGAAATGGATCTCATATATGATTTGAGAGGGCATATGGAACAACTACATCAAGAGATGTCTGATCTGAAAAAGTCAATCAAATGTTGCATGGATATGCAGATCAAATTACAAAATTCCATCAAAAAGGAAGTTGCAATAGCTCTGCGCCATTCAGGTCATTATTGAAATTCGATGAGTAATTGGTCCTTAATCATCTTCCATGTTATCTATAAGTGTCCTGTTCAGAAGAAAAAACTAGTGTTTGAGCTAGAGGATGACTGGCCTTAATGAACTTTCAAACATTATATCCTGAAATAATAATTCATAAATTGAAACCATAATGTTGGCGCCTGGTCCATCCTCACATGTATTTGCAGAATATACTAAACATAGGACCTTTTTGCAGATATAACTAAAAAGATATTGCATTTTTCGTACATTGAAACAAAACATGATGATCTTTCCATTTTTCATTCAAATTCAATTTTGAGATAAATGAAAACCTTGAGTTGTGCAGATGCAAAAAAGGACGTCAAAATGCAGTGAAAAAGGTTACAAGTAGAGGAAGATGCCGTGTTTGCTGCAAAATGCAAGTTGATTCTCTTCTGTACAGGTATATTGGAGTTGAAAGAATTAAAAGATTTTCTTCGGAAATTATTATTAAGTAGTGTAATTCCATTGTGTTGTCCCGGTTTAATTTTCAGATGTGGGCACATGTGCACCTGCTTCAAGTGTGCTCATGAGCTGCAGTGGAGCAGCGGGAAGTGTCCAATATGCAAAGCTCCAATAGTGGATGTCGTCCGAACATATTCTAACCATTCTTGAAATATACATGAATGAGTTCTTGCTTTTTTGGAGGACCGTCATAACTCAACTTCCATATGATGATCAAAGATATAGAATCCAAATTTTCCTTCTTATCTTGCCTAGTTTTCTTAATTCCTTTTTGTGCTACATTTGGCGGTTGGATTTAGTGAATAGAAAATGACAAAATGTGTATAGAATCGTGACCACTAAGACTGTATCTCCGGAAAAGTTCTTGAGAAATAAAATTATAAGTGTTTGCAAAGTAGCGTTGGAAAATAATGTTTGGTAAATGAATTACATTAATAGATGTAATCCATTACAACTAATCGACTTTATTGTTGAGTACCTCATATGATAGAGATGGACGGAAATCAATTAAGATGAGGGAAGGTGGATATATAATAAGTGTAGTAGATAGACGTGTTTTGTGGTTGATCTACCCTGTTTATCCAACCCCACGGTGAATTCTTGGGGATTCATATCAAGCCAAACTTTAATGGTCATGATGTCTTGAAAAATGATTAAACTAGTCTGAAATTTACTAAAAATGATCCTAACCACTAGCAATAACAAATTAACTGATGCTACATCCTTTCTTTGTTTTATTTTGGTCAGATAGATGAAGGGTTATCAATCCATATGGATTATTGTGATAGATATGGAATAGTGTTACTATTTGACTAATTGTATCCCACATAGAATTTTGATGAAAATTTTGTGGGTTTCTTAACTATAAATAAGGCCCTAATATTTGGTTTTAAGATGTACCAAAATCTTCTCTTCTATCTCTATATTTGAGGAAGTCCTATATTTGGGAAATCCTAATTTGTGGGTAATTTTGCCCAAGTTGTAATTTGTTCGGGAGATTAGTAAAGTGGTCGTTCTTGCGGTTGCGGTGCCGGAGACGTAGGCAAAATTGGCGAACTCCGTTATCAATTCCGGTGTGTTCTTTCCTTTATGTCTTTTAGTTTCTCGCAATTATTTTATGGTATTCTTGTTGTAGTTAGTATTCAATATTGTTTGTTGTAGTGGGGTATTTAGTCCGCTTATAAGATCTTGTTTAAGTAGGTTAAATCTAAGGAGACCGGATTTTAAGTGGGACCGTTGTGACCCTCCGGCCTTTCTTTCCCGGGAGCTTGCTTTATTCAAGATTATTTGTTGTGTATTATATACTCGATACCCCAACAAGTGGTATCGGAGGCGGGTTCGGCTTCGGCTCGTTTGTCTTTTATTTGTAATATTGAATACTACTATTTGAGTTCGAAATGACTACGGACACAACCGGTGCATCAAAGATCCTCGTCCGCGCCGGGAAGGATGTTAGTGCCAAATATTAGAATTTCGGTGGAAACATTTGACGATGCGGGTCATTTCGGCATGTGGCAAGGCGAGTCTTTGGATTGTCTATTTCAAAGGTTTAGACATCGCCATTGAAGAAAAGAAACCGAGATGAAGTTGACGAAAAGGAGTGGAAAACCATTAACCGCTTGGCATGTGGAACAATCCGATCGTGTTTGTCTAGGGAGCGAAATATGCATTTAAAAATGAGAATTCGCTTACAAACTGTGGAAGGCTTTGGAGGACCAATTTACGAAGAAGAGTGGTCGAAACAAACTCCTCATGAAGAAACGATTGTTCCTAAGTTTGAGTACCGCTCAGTACTACTATGAACGACCATATTCGCATTTAATCAATTAGTTGCGATTTGCTTAATTTAGATGTAACCTTTAGTGATGAGGATTTGGCTTTAATGTTGTTATCATCTCTTCCCGATGAATTTGAACATTTAGAAATTACTTTACTTCATGGAAAAGATGATGTATCTCTTTGTTTGTAGTTTGTCTTTGCTTTGTATAGTTATGAATTAAGAAAAAGAATAAAAAAGAAAACAGAACATAGCATCGGATGATGAAGCTTTGGTTGCAAGAGGCCGTTCGAAAAGCCAAAAGAAGGGGTAGAAGAGGAAGATCGCGTTCCAAAGCCAAACTTGACAAAGATGAGTGTGCTTTTCATGAGAAAGGACACTGGAAGAAAGATCTGTCCGTTGAAGAATAAAGGAAAAGCTCCTCAAGATGCTTGTGTAGCTGAGGTGAAAGTGAAGATGAGTTTTCACTTGGTGGTTTCACCTTTAATTTCCCGTTCGACGAATGGATTTTGGATTCGACGGATGCACCTATCATATGTCTCCCGTGAAGGAGTGGTTCTTCAATTTTGAAGAGATCAATGGTGGAGTTGTCTATATGGGCAATGACAATGCTTGTAAGACAACCGGGATAGGTTCTATCCGATTGAAAAATCACGATGGATCAACCGTCTTGACGGATGTTCGGTATGTACCAAATTTGAAGAAGAATCTCATCTCTTTGGGAGCCTTAGAATCAAAAGGCTTAATTGTTACTTTGCGAGATGGAGTTAAAGCTACATCCGGCTCGCTCGTGGTGATGAAAGGCATCGGGAGAAATAATTTGTATTACTATCAAGATAATACATGAATGGGGATGCAAGACAATTGCGCATTCCAGGAATGAAAAAGAGTCCGGCTGACGAGTTGTGGCATATGCGATTGGGACATGTCTTTGGTGAGAAATCCTTGCAAACTCGCAAAGCAAGGATTATTGAAAGATGTTAAGGTATGCAAACTTGACTTTTGTGAGCATTGTGTTCGGGAAAACAAAAGAGGGTGAAATTTGGAACTAAGTATCCACAATACGAAAGGTATTTTGGATTATGTTCATTCGAGATGTTTGGGGGCCTTCTAAGACACCATCTTTGGGAGAAAACATTATTTTGTCACTTTCATTGATGATTTTTCCAGGCGTGTTTGGGTGTACACTATGAAGACTAAGGATGAAGTGCTTGGAATTTTCCTTAAATGGAAAACACGAATTGAGAATCGACCGGAGAAAGATCAAAGTTCTACGTGCGGATAATGGTGGAGAATACACAAGTGATCCTTTCCAAGAAGTTTGCCATAAGTATGGCATTGTTCGGCACTTCACAAATGTCGGGAGGACACCACAACGAGAATGGGGTGGCGAGCGCATGAATCGAACTCGTGGAGAAAGTTCGATGTATGTTGTCCAATCTTTGGGTTAGTGACAAAGACTGGCCGAGGCTATGACGTATGCGCAACATCTCATAAATCGATTGCCATCATCCGCGATAGGTGGTAAAACACCTTTAGAGGTATGGTCCGGAAAGCTATTCATCGATTATGATTCCTTACGTGTTTTTGGTTCTCTTGCTTACTATCATGTGAAGGAATCAAAGTTAGAACCGAGAGCAAAAAGGGCATTGTTCATGGGAATTACATCGGCGTAAAAGGATACCGTCTTTGGTGTCTCGAGTCGAAGAAAATATTGTTTAGCAGAGATGTTACCTTTGATGAACATGCCATGTTGAAGACATAACAAGTGAAAAGACCGATAGTGCTCTTCAACAAAGAGCGTACACCAAAGCGGTGGAGGTAGAAGAAATGGCTATAATTCCGGCTAAGAATGATAATCTGCAACAGAGATTTGTCGATGATGATGATGAAGAAGAAGTTCGGACCCAAGAACCATTGGATCAATCAACCCATTGCGATAGAAGGCCAGACGAAATTCACAAACCTGCTTTCGATTTGCGGATATGGTTGCTTATGCACTTCCGATTATAGATGATGATGTTCCTTTCACTTTTCGGCGATTCAAGTCCGAGAAAGTGAGAAGTGGAAAGGTGCCATGGAGGAAGAGATGCACGATCTCTGCAGAAAGAACAAAACTTGGAAGGTGACACAACTACCAAAAGCGAAAGGCAATTGGATGTAAATGGGTATTCGCAAAGAAAGATGGATTTCCTAACAAGAATGATGTGCGTTACAAGGCAAGGTTGGTAGCTAAAGGCTACGCTCAAAAGGAAGGAATTGATTATAA
Source organism: Rehmannia glutinosa (assembly GCA_016081115.2). NCBI lineage: Eukaryota > Viridiplantae > Streptophyta > Magnoliopsida > Lamiales > Orobanchaceae > Rehmannia > Rehmannia glutinosa. The sequence goes on along the minus strand of JABTTQ020001649.1, from coordinate 1,235 downwards.
TGAGGTATTTTCTCCGGTTGTTAAACATTCCTCCATTAAATTTTGTTGGCCTTGGCAAAGACAAATTGAATTTGGAGCTAGCTCAACTTGATGTGAAGACGGCATTCTTACACGGTGATTTGGAGGAGGAAATCTATATGACTCGGCCCGGAAGGATTCAAAGTTGCGGGAAAGAAAATCTGGGTTTGTAAGTTGATCAAATCGTTATGCGGATTGAAGCAATCTCGCGACAATGGTACAAACGATTTGATAAGTTCATGATGGGGCGTATACACACGCGAGCAAATATGATCATTGTGTGTATTTACACAAGCTACAAGATGGATCTTTTATTTACTTACTTTTGTATGTTGATGATATGTTGATTGCATCACGAGCCAATCGAAATTGACAAGTTGAAGGCTCAATTGAATCAAGAGTTTGAAATGAAAGATCTCGGTGAGGCCAAGAAGATACTCGGGATGGAGATAAGTCGGGACGAACGAGTGGCAAGCTTTGTTTGACTCGAAGCAATATCCGAAGAAGGTACTACAACGTTTTGGTATGACAGAGAATACAAAACCTCGTAAGTACACCACTTGCTCCTCATTTGAAATTGAGTGCCCAACTATCACCGAAGAATGATGAAGAACGAGACTACATGGATAAAGTCCCATATGCTAATGCGGTTGGTAGCTTGATGTATGCAATGGTGTGTACGAGGCCGGACATTTCACGGGCGAGTTAGTGTTGTGAGCGGTATATGCATGACCCTGAAAAGGTCATTGGCAAGTCAGAAATGGATTCTACGGTATATTCTTAATCTGTAGATGTTGGTTTAGTGTTTGAGCGGGATAGTAAACTTGGTCAAGTATAGTTGGATATTGTGATTCTGACTACGCAGGTGATTTGGATAAGCGAAGGTCAACGATCGGATATTTGTTCACTTTGGCAAAAGCACCCGGTCGGTTGGAAGTCTACTTTGCAGTCGACGTTGCTTTGTCTACAACAGAGGCAGAGTATATGGCGGTCAGTGAAGCTGTAAAGGAAGCTATTTGGCTTCAAAGTTTGCTTGAAGATTTGGGAGTTGGTCAGAAGCACATCACTGTGCATTGTGACAGTCAGAGCGCTATTCACTTAGCAAAGAACCAAGTTCTTCATGCAAGAACGAAGCATATCGACGTTCGTTATCATTTTGTGCGGGAGATTCTAGAAGAAGGAACCATTTTACTTGAGAAGATTCATACTACACAAAA
>JABTTQ020000173.1:0-203323 GCA_016081115.2 Rehmannia glutinosa | reverse complement strand
GTTTGTGCTTCGTTTCGGTTACGTATTGCTCGTTGATTCGGCCTCTTTTACATTATGGCTTTTGACAAGAAATTTTAAATTACACCACCAGGTGAAAATTTTGATCGCATCAGGGTCAAATAATAATAAGCGAGTAATTGTTGGTGTTGGTGATGTGTGCATCAGGACAAATCTGCGGTTACCGCGTTGGCTTTTACTAAGAATGTTCGAGCATGTCTTTAGATCTACGTCGAATCGTTAGTGGAAGTTGAGCGTCGAGTTATCTTAGATTGTTTGAATGAGTGAAAAATACACAAAAAGATCAATAGTAATTTACCGAATCAAGCTTTCTCTCAGGTCATTTATACAAAGACTTCAAGCGCCAGTGTGTTCTAGTAGACTAACTACAATCAGAGCAGTCTTACGTCGGGTTAATTGTGGTGAGGGCCTCTTGGTGAGAGGAAAAATTTTATGCGAAAAACCTCATTTCTTTTGCCAAAAGGCATACCATTGATTTTGTAATTATTGTTCTGTGATAGATAGTAAAGTTTCTTTTTCGCTTATAATTAAAAATGTGTAAGGTACAGTAATGTTTGCACATGGGAAATTCTTGAATTTGATTGAATGTGCATTTTCGCTAGTATTTTGTGTGAGTTTTGAGTAATGCTTAAGGAGTTATGGGAATGCTAGTGTATTGGGATACGGGGATCTTGGGATATTTAGGCGCATCCCATGACTTAATTAATAGAATCTTGCTTCATGTTCTTAACAATAAAGTATTGTCAAATAAGTATTTGAATGATGTTGCAGATCTTTGCTTACTGATGACATGTGCCCACTGCTTAAGTGTTGGTAAAATTTATCACCCTTTACCATAGAATATTATTATTTAGAGAGTTTGGTTAATTAGGCAATTATCATTCTTCGTTCGAGAGGAGCAATGGATATTTGAGAAAGTATCCGGCCGAGTATATGGAAAGCTGTCTGATAATACTTGGTTTTGCTAATGGCCAGTAGCTACGCCGGCGATAGTTAATCATGGCTGGTGTAGCGAGACCCGATTAATGATGTGTTATGAGATTTTTCAGGAATCGTATCTTGAGTGTATTCCAATTTATTCTACCATGCAAGTAAGAATGTGTGTTATCTCCACATGTAATTGGAGGGGAGATTGTTGGGCAGGTCTGGCCCCGTGTGGGTGGCCATTTGTTTGAGAGAAAGCAGTAATGACATTGTTGAAAGATTGTGGAGTAGGCACTGTTCGCGCCTTTTTAGCTGCCTTGAAGTTTGCGGTGCGGGTTTATGATAGGGTTGGCAAGGTCGAATCGAGACTATCGAATGTCTGCTAGTCGCGATTATAATACTTGCCTTCCTATCTGGTATAATTTGAGATGGATTGGTTTATTAACTTACTCATGAAGTATGCAAAAGAAACAAAAGCAAAGTGGATTAAAGATCAGAAGTATGAATAGATTGGATTGGTGGGTTGTAGTTTGATTAATATCGCTTTTATTATCGGATTAATCGGAACCAAAAGTTGTATTTCTTCCTATAGATGAAATCACAAAAGTAATTTTATATATATATAAAAGTCAATGCTTAAAGCGTGAATTAGAATATGTAGAAGAATTTTCTAACGCCAAAATTACATGGTGTCGGTTTTGTGTAGAGAAGTAAGGTTGTCCAGTCACAGGAATAATTTAACCAGTTATCGCTAAGTACTATAATATAATTAATCAGCTTTGTTAGAAATTGATATTTGATAAGTTGATTATCTTTTAAAAATACCAAAATAAATCAAGAATATGAAAATACTCAGCAGGTTCCAGATGATTAAAATGAATTATAGAGGTGCTTGGTGAATCTGTCCCGCTTGTATTTATCAATGAATTTCTTAATCACTCAATTCCAATTTTATAAGTAAAGATTTCTACAATAATCATTTATCTCTCAGTCTTAAAATGATTTTAGATCTCGATTGGGAAATCAATATCTTATAAAAATCCGCAGGTGAAATCTCAATAAAACTATGAATCTTGATAAATGATAACCAAAGGATTCTAAAATCTCTCAATTCTATGAAATCCTAGGTTATGCTATTCCAAGGTCATGTATTCAATTACACTCTCTCAGTGTCAAAATCAAATACACCAAACAATCTAAATTATTGATCAAGTAATTTAGAAGCAATAGATCCAAATAGCAAAAATAAATTGAGAAATCTAGATTAACAAACCACGATCTCAAAACATAAGTCTGACATAATATGCATCATCCTCTGTAACTATAAGTTTAGCCTCGCGATTCATGAAAACAATCCAGGGAGTACAACAACACATCTTACAAGATATGAAGAAAACAACAAAGTAAGAACAAGAGTTGAGGATCTTCTCTATTTCTGATGATAGAAGCCCTTCAATCTTCTTCCAAGCTTTTCCCAAGATGTTCCCAAGCCCTTCTTCCTTGTCTTTTAGCAAATGTTTTGTTGGCTGCCCAAGGGTCCAAGATCCTAATTTCATGCCCCAAGACTTGTATTTATACCCCACAAAAGTCCAAGAAAAAGGAATATCTAACCTTGTAATTTCCGCCTGGTGGCTGAGGCCGCGGCTACTGCATCAGACCGTCATTCCAATTATTCGCCAAGGCAGCCTAAAATGGAATGCAACGCACTGATAAGCGTCCGTGGCTGGCGCAAAAATGGTGTTTGAGCGCCATCAATTTCTTCATCGCCCAGGATTTTACCATCATGTACGGCAATAAGGCCATTTTCACAGTCACAAGACCACCTAAAACGTCCGAATTTGGTTTTCGAGTCCTGTCATCTTGGCTTTTAGTCGTAGCCACTTAATCATATCAATATCAATTTTTTTAGAGATGTTATAAGCCAAAAATCTAAACCACAGCCAGCTGATGGAAATTTCAAACGCATTTGACGCTTCTTCAAATCAATCTCTCAGTTTGATCGTTTCATACTTATTTTGATACATGATTCATTAATATGACTATAAACTCAATATAATTGGCCTCAACATGGATTGACCACCAAAATGACTCAAAACAATGGGAATTAATGCCTAACCTATGAGATATAAATAAAAATGACTCAAAATACTCAAAAACAACACAAAACCTAAGCTTTAGAAAGGTTACCAAATCAATGGTGTAAAAACCAAATGAACAAATACCCCAACTTAGAATATGCTTGTCCCAAGAAATTACATCTCTAAAATGAAAATACAAGACAAGATAATACAACAAATCGCAAAACTTCTTAAACCAAAATCATTCATCAAATTTCGCTTCACTATCAATCAAGCGCCGATTTTCACAATGGGATCGCGACGGTGGATGTTCATGCCAACCCCGTTTTCATTATCCCGAGGATAGATTCACGCAACAGTTAGTTTTCAAGATGATCCACTTTTGGAATATAGAGATGAGATGCTTACCGGACTCCCAGGCTTGTCTTTCACACTAATCTCCACTAATGTAGGCTTAATGTAACACAAAGATCAATAGGAATTTAAAAGCATAATGTGGGCTAGGGTAAAGGTAGAAAAATGTGGAATAATTTGTCAAATCACTCAAACACACAATTAACACTTCAATTATCAATAGGCACTACCCTTCACTTTTGTTTGTTTTTTTGCATCCCTGATGTTTATGAACTTTCAATCCTGCTTGATTTTTTTCTTTTTTTCACATTTTTTTTCTAACTTCAAAACTTATTCTTTTTCTGCATACTTTCCATCTTTTATTTTCTCGGGGCAACCATTCAATTAAACACATACCCTTCCTCATCATCCCCATCTCAACCTTTAACATTTTCTATATATATGTGTACGTATGAGTGATGATGGTAATTAGGATTTTTACATTTAAAGCCTCGGTATCATTGGTTGCCAAAAACTTGGTTTATAAGGCTCAAAGGGAGACTAGGAAAATATAATACAAAGGTAGGCATTTTGGCTCTAGCTTGTTCAAAGATGGCCTAAATCACTCCTCATGGTTACTTCCTTGTGGATTTCGACTCGATGATCGGACAAGTTCTACATCTGGTGGGATCATAAAGAACCACTCACTGCATAAATCATCCCCAAATAAATCAGAGTTCATAGATGGAATTAAATGGAAAGATTAAATCACGGTTCAAACACATACTCTTTTGACCGTCCAACTATATTCAACAAATTCCACTTAGCATGCGTTTCACCCTTTACAAACGCCCGACTCAACCTAGACTCTTTTTTTTTATTCGTTTTTACTCAAGGGCAGACTCAATGAATAAAAACAGACCGACTTCCAAACTTAAAAACGACATTGTCCCCACGGAGAGGTGGGAAAGAGGACTTTCCCTGGTAGCCAAGAAGCGAAGGCCTTAAGTCATGTGATACTACTACTTGTATAGCTGCCTCGTATAAGTTCACAATACATCCTAACGCTGACATGCCCATGTGGGTGTTGTATACTCCGAGTGTGGTCTTGATTCTTCCCCTTCGCCTGGCCCGACCCCTTTGGCTTCGATCTTTGCAATCTATCGAGGTGAACAAGAAAACAAAACTCGTGGAACCAAGGAACTCTTGGTTATGGGTGAGAAATCGAAAATCACATCACAAATATAATGCACCTCCAAGTAGTGCCTGTCAAAAGATAAGCATGTAGATGTAAATAGCACTAAAAATAATGTGAAATCATTATCAGCGTTTCATCAAACACCTCTTATGCATGAAATTTGGGAAAAGATAGTAAATGCAATAGGAAATCAATTCAACCCCAAAATTCAACACCAAACCTAAGTCTAGCATGATCAATCAATCCACAATCCATACATCAACAACAATTATCCTAGCACTACTACAATCCAATCCACACCCAAAATCACAAGATGGGGAAAACTATGGGGGGGTTTTGAAGTTGCAAACTTACCAAATAATGATGAATGAGATGAAGATGGTGTGTGTGGTGTTGAAGTGCTCCTTTGTGACGATGGAGTGGGATATGTGGATTTGTACAAATAAGAAGGGGTGGGATGTGATGCAACTTACTACTCCTATTAATGCAAAAACTCGAAAAACAAAAACAACTACTAAACTAAATTAAAACTAATAAAGAATAAAATGCTTGGGTTGTCCCCAAGAAGCAGCTAAGTTTACATCTTCAGCCAGACCTTCAGATTCTCTCTTGAGCTCGAATAGGCATGTTATTCACATTGCCCTTAGAAACTCCCAACCTCCAAAGTCTTTAGCTTCCATATTCCCAACCATCCCGCTTACCATCATTTAATTCAAATTTTAGCATGTTGCTTGGACGATGGTGAATACAACTTTCTCCTGATTTACTCCGCAGAGTTAGCTCCCGTTTCTACATCGATCAAAGCCCGTGCTCTTGTAGCTAAAAATGGTCGCCCAAAGATGATAGGTATTTTCTTGTCCTCATCTGCATCCAACACTAAAAAATCCCACAGGAAAAAATAAATTTATTAATTCTACCAATACATCTTCAATGATTCCCCACGAGATAGTGATGGATCGACAAGAACTTTAAAGTGATATCGGGATTTATTGGGCCTTCCTAGGAGCAAACTTCATCACATCAGAAAGAGATATAAGATTCACACTGGACCTCAAGATCACAAAGTGGTTTCTCAAAGAAAACTCTCCAACGAGTAAAGATGAAGGAATAAAGAAACTCCTGGATCCCCTTTATTTCTCGAGGTGGTTTACTCCGACTATTTTGCGCATTCCTCTGTCAAATAGACAGTCTCAAACTCCTCCAACTTCATTTTCTTGGATTCCACTGGTTTGGCAAATGAAGCGATTGTCTGGGTCGGCTGAATTTGGCCTGTTCTACATAAATCAGATTGCAATGCTCCCTGGATTAACCTCTGTATCACCCGGAATTTCAAATTCTCACTGCAATTATGAATCATTATTGCTCTAATCGCCCTACTTGTGTCACCCAAGAGTTGATGTGACCTTCTATTGTTGTAACTCTCGGAGCCGAGCTTGTCCATGCTAGCATCACTCTCACTCCAAGCCAGTTTTTCCTAAATAAATGTGCCGAAGTAATTCTTCCAAGGACGACTTGTTTTCTCACATGTGTCTTGCACTTGCCTGAGTTTGAAATCCCAGAGGTGGTTGCAAACACATATCTCGTATTGCTATATGAGAAATTTCATAGATTTCAAGTCCTGGATGATAATGTATTGGCAACCGTTCCACTTTATTGTTGGTGAAACCCCATTGTTCCATAATTGACTGCTCCACGCTGTCGGGCCTCATCATCTCTGACTTATTTCATAACAACTTCTGTTTGTTGTTTTCCACTAGAATTGAGGTGGCAAGTTGCTTTGACAAGACGAAAATTTGAGAGGCCAAAGCTGACATATTATCAAGTTCAAGAACACCGCAACTTTCCTGGCATGGATCTCTCAGAAGGCCAAAGAATTATTGACTAGCCATTTCTTCTAGCAAAGCATGGCTTCACTGGAGTTTCCTAGCCATCATCGTCTCTCCTGCTGCAGATCTATAATAGTTCCTCGGAATGACCATTCATACCATTATACAAATATTGAACTTTCTCGCTAACTATGTACCCGTGTTGTGGACACCTCCTCCTCAATAATCGAACTCGTCCCAAGCTTCATGGAGTGGTTCAAAGTCAATCATGAAATTGAGCAATCTCACTCTTGGGCTGAAGTGTACAGGTGTAAAGAATTTTGCCATAAATTTTCGGTGAGATCATCCTAACTAGTGATACTTCCGGTGGAAAGGTTTGACATTGTCTGGCTTTTATCACGCAGAAAATGGAAATAACCTCAAACCGAATAGCTTCATCAGGAACCCCATTCATTTTGATAAAGGTCACATATCTCGAGAAAATAGCCAGATGAGCGTTCGGCCGCGTCTGTGCACTTCCCGAATTGGTTCTGTTGCACCATGTTTATCGTGGTTTAAGCTTAATTCCAAAATTATTCGCATTGATAGGTTGGCTTAACAATGCTCGAATAATTTTGATTAAATGGTTGGCTTTAAAATAGTCCCGAATGGCCCTTCCGTGGTGCAATAATAGGTATGCGATTTTCTTTTCCTCATTTCCTGCCATTTTTGTGAATTGATTCTTCGTGCGGCTCTAATCTTTCTTTGAGTGTTCTTTTCAATTTTGGATCAAATAAGATTAAATTAGCACTTTTATTTCTTCGCATCAACAAGAAAACACAAAAACGACAATAACCTTATTGTAACGCAGAACTAAATTAAAGTAAAATGAAACTAATAATAATATTAGCGCAAATAATGAATTATTCCCGACAATGCACGCCCAAAACTTGTTAGAGAATTTTCTAACCGCAAGTCTACGGTGTCAAGTTTTAATATAGAAAGTAAGGTTGTCGAATCAACGATGGAAATAATTATCGAATTATCGCTAAGACTTATAATATAGTAGTCTAACTTTATTTGGAAATTCAATATTTAATGGAGTTGATTATACTAAAAATACCAAAAATAAATCAAGAATATGAAAATATCAATGAGTTTATCCAAATGATTAAATGAATTCTAGAAGGTGTGATGAATCTGGTTATTCCATATATTATCAATATGGTTTATCAATCATCAATTATCAATTTATAAGTAAAGATTTCTACAATAATCATTTCTCGAAATAAGTGCCAATGATTTTAGATCTCAATTGGGGAAATCAATATCTCTATAAAAATCACCAATTGAAATCTCAATAAAAACTATGAATCTTGATAAATGACTTCAAATGATTCACAAATCTCTCAATTACATGAAATCTTAGGTTTATGCTTTATTCCAAGGTCATGTATTCAATTACCTCTCTCAAGTGTCAAATCAAATACACCAAACAATCAAAATTATTGATCAAGTAATTTTAGAAGCAATAGATCCAAAATAGCAAAAATAAATTGAGAATCTAGATTAACAAACCACAATCTCAAAACATAAGCTCAAACATAGATTACATCATCCTCTTCAGAATTATAGAGTTTAGCTCTTGATTGAGTGAAAATGAATCCATAGGAGACAACAATACATCTTACAAAGATATGAAGAAAACAAAAGTAAGAACAAGAGTTGAGGGATCTTTATCTATTTCTAGAAGATAGAAGCCTTCAATCTTCTTTCCAAGCATTTCCCAAGATGTTCCAAGCCTCTTTCCTTGTCTTGTAGTTGTTTTGTTGGCTTCCCAAGGGTCCAAGATCCCTAATTTCGCTTCAAGACTTGTATTTATACCCCCCACAAAAGTCCAAGAAAAAATATTTAACCTTTAATTTCCCAGTGACTATGGAGCTGCAGCATAAAGCATCATACCGTCAATGCTGGCCCCAATTGTCCGCCCATGCGGTAAGCGCCTAAAATGGGCGCCTGCAGTGCCACTACCTCGATCGTCCAGTTGCGCTATGGGCGCTAAAAATGGTAGCGGCATAGCCAACGAATTCTTCACCGCCTGATTTTCGCTTCCACGTTCAACAGACCATTTTTAGCTGCAGCACCACCCAAACGTCAATTTGGTTTGCGTCCTTCATCAAAGTTGAGCCTATCTCTTTAGCTTTCTATAGACACTTGAATCATATCAATATCAATTTGTTAGAGAGAGTATATGGCCCAAAATAAAACCCTGCCAAAGATGGAAATTTCCAAACGATTTGGACGTTTCTTCAAATCAATCTCTCGTTGCTTGATCGTTCATACTTTTTTGATACACACCATTAATATGACTATAAACTCAATATAATTGGCCCTCAACATGGATTGACCACTCAAATGACTCAAACAATGGGGAATTAATGCCTAACTCCATGAGATATAACAAAATGACTCAAAATACTCAAAACAACAAAAACTCAAGTTTAGGAAGCCCAAATCAATGGTATAAAACCAAATGAACAGAATATTTATGCTAAGCATCTCTACTCAACATGAGATATCCAACTCCCAAAAGTTCAAAATATTATAAAGCCTCACGAATATTCTGAGACTTCTCAATCACAAGATATTCATGTCAAGTACTCATAGATCTAGTATTGAAACTATCAGTTAGAATTATGAATCAATACATCAAACAAGTTAAACCAAACGTTTTGATAAAAACAAGAATTAATGCAAAGTACTTGAATAAGATTGGAAAACATTAACTTCAATTTTCTAAATCATCAAATAAAAGTATCCATTAACCTGCTCCCAAACACGAAATCACAAGAGGTTTAGCTAGACAGAAAATAAATAATTCATGAGACAAACTATCCATGTTCATGTCTACTAATTGAATGATAAAAATACTATGGAGTGAGTGAACTCAGGGGATGAGGACGATCTCTCGATCTATCTTCAATCCTCGAAGGTGTGGTTGCGCTTGATCTATCTCTCCAATTCTCCGGTGAAAACTGCTCTTTCCTCGCTTTAGGCAAAAATCAGCGTCCTTGTTTGTGGCTTCGCCCGGTCTATTTGTACTTAGCCTTGGGTCGAAACTAGTTGAAAATGAGTCAAACTTATTTTTTCCGGGAGATGAGCACGCAGCCGCCATATGCCCTTGACCCACGTCTTGGAGTGCTTAACTTGCTCAAACCCAATAATGACACGCCATGCTCATATGCACGACAACCTGTGCTCGAACCAACGTCCGAATTTGCATAGGTCTTCTACCAAGAGTTGTAGCTATCTCTCTTTGTCAGAGCACTTGAATCAGTTCAATATAAATTTGCAGAGAGAGTTATGGGCCAAAATACGAAACCAAAGGCCGGAAATTCGGAATCGTTTGACGCTCCTTGAGATAAATCCCCTCGTTTGTTTGATCATCCATGCTTCTTTTCGACACCTAATCATTACTATGACTCTGGACTACCATAATTGGCTTCCAATTGGGTGTAATCTCGATTCTTGATGTTCTAATCGCAATGCTCGTGTTGTCACAAAATCACTCCAAATATCGTTAAATTCTACAAAAAGCAAAGCGTAATACTTTTCCACAAGAGCGAATATATACCATTTCATATGAGTTATTGCATGTTTATAAACAATTATAGCCATGAATATGCCTAAAATACATGCAAAACTCATACTAAAACAAACCCAAACTTAAACCGTTGGATGTCCGGTCAGCAACACTTATAAAAAAGACAACGCAAATGGGGTAAAGAAGAGCAACTCAAGAACACCGCATCACGGTTCATGTCATCTGTCCGTAGAGATCAAGCACAAACCAACCAAGTTTCAAATAGCTAACACGAGCACAAGTCTATTAAAATCATGGTAAAACACTTCAAATTACGCCTCTCTGGATAAAGTATACTCTACTCACTAGAATAATAAGGGACGTGTATTCGCTCAAATCATATCAATGTTGAAGAATTACCATATCTTTTGCAAATCGTCTCACATCTCCGCCACTCGTTTGTATGCAATTAACAAATAAGAAAAGGACTTTGTTTATGGTTGTAATGAAGGCTCTTTGGTTAAGGTAGGAAATGCGGATAAAGTGACTAACCTTCGCGTATAGATTGGTAAGCATCATTTTTTTCTCAAGCTTATTCTAATACCAACCAACTATGTACTCTCAATCGCCTTATATCTTATCACCTCTCTATTTCTCTTTTTTTTTTTATACAAATCATTCTCCTTCGCCTTACATCACATTTCCATTTTATTTTTCATCACTTTGTCGACTCACTTTTTTCAGTCGTGTTTTTTTCAATTTTTTTCCGACTCTTTTGAGTATCCTCCCCTTTTACTCCTTTTCTTCTTTATTCTTAATCACCCAACATATAAACTATTTTCTAACTTCTCGATACACCTTCATTCAATCCTTTATTCTATCCCTTTACTCAATGCTATACGCTCAAGTTTAAAGTTATGATATATCAAATTAGGTTCTAAGGCTTGAAATGTAGCTATCAAAAATCGGCAATATGATCAAATTAGCTAACTAGGGAAATCAAATATGATAAGGCATTTAAAAAGGCTTGAAAGGCTTAAAAAATGGCCTAAAATCATTTTCATGAATGCATACAACATGTGACTTTGATGGAGATACGGAAGCGGAAGTTCTAAAATTCAAATCAACATGAATGACACACTCCAATCACAAACAAGACTGCATAAGATGAAAGCGTAAAGGCTCAAAAGCTCACGAGGCTTGTAAATGCATAATTCAAAGTATAATAACCATGATCCCAATAATCACATGCTCCATATTAATTATTCTCAACCCGGTCAACTCACGCTCAACACCCAATTCAAAACAACATAAATCGCTTTCAACACTTCCTCCCCCAAGATCAACAAACACACAAAAGCGGTCAACTCACTCAATCAACTAAGAAAGCAATAAACGTCTTAAAGCAATAAACGTGCTAAAATAATCAAAAACAACTAATGCAATGCAAACTACATGCTCTAAATGCAACTACATGAATGCAAATGCCACACCCTTCAAAAATTACTACCTCTCTCCCCCAAACTTGAATGAAATTATAGCGCATAGAAGAGAATGTAGAATTTCAAAGAAAAGTGTAGACGGGACTGGATTATGTGGGGGTGGCGTGGAAAGTGGTCTGGGAGATATGCCAATTTGAATCTGATGCAATGTCTACAATATCTCCAACTCCCATTGCTCCAGGCATGATACCTTCTGCGCCCTTAATATTGCTTGATCAACAGCGCACGGGCTGCTGTCTGGTGCCGTGAGTTCACTTATTTCTGAAACACGCACGTGGCCGTCTGCGCATGGCGCACGCCCGCCCATATCGAGATCTTGCACCAAACTTCGCATTTTCATTTTTTTGAGAAAAGCAAAAATCCTAACCTATGAAAGCATAAAAATTCCTAACTAATAAAGGAAAAACACAAAATTAATACAACAAACCATTGGGTTGCGTCCCAACAAGCGCTTCATTTAACGCTTCATAGTTTGACGCTTTGAATTCTCATGAATTTGTGCATCCTTTGAATGCATATATTAGCTTAGTGCTTTGGGTCATGGTCAAGTGCCAAAATTTTTCATTTTTGCACCTAATGTTGCATACTTGGGATTTCCAAACAAGGATTGGACTCTGGTGTTGGAACTTTTTGATTTGAGTTACGCCGCATGTTGTGCTGTAAAAATACGCGCATAATCATGCTGGAAATCTCTTGAATAGTTTTCTTATGGCATCTCGCCACCTGCCGGGCGTACGCCATTCGTGTGTTCATCCTGTTTTTTGCTCCTTTTCGGTACCACACACGGGTTGGAAGTGCATAGACACACGATTCGTGTTTGGTTACGAATTTTCTTGCTTTTCAGGATCTCCGCTCCTCGTGTTCGATACCACTCCTTAGATGAATGGCACTATTTTTTCCTTTGAGTTGACTTGATGGTACTTGAAAACTCTCTTTTGATGTCGCCACCAATAACCGTAGCTATTTGGCCAATTTGGGTTTCAAGATTTTTCATTTGGGACCCCAATTGTGTGACATGGTTTTCGATTTTATCCAACTTAGCCTCATGTTTGTTGAACGATTCCTTGTTTTATTCATAAATGCGATGATGACGTCCTCCATAGATGGCTTTGCTATACGGATAATAGTCACGTAGGGGTAGGACTATTCAATAATTGCGAGAGATTCCGATTATTGAAATAATTGGCTTCCCATCGGGCGGGTGTTCGTGCACTATCCGAACCAACTCAAAAAAAAAAAAAAAAAAAACAAATCAAATAATGTAGGAGTGGAATTAAATAAAAAAATGTCTACATTAAAAATAATTCTATTTATCGCAATATTAGTACTAAAAATTTAATTAGTCCCCTTAAGAACGGCGCCAAAAACTTGTTGGCCTTATTTTTTTTAGCTTCACCGCGAGTGTACGGTGCAGTTTATAGAATAGGGTTAGCAAGGTTGAATCCATAGGGTCTAATAAATTAATGTACTAATTCTTGGATTATAATTGCCTTATTTTTATCTGAGATATCGAATTTTAGATGGATTGGTTTTATTAACACTAAAGCGAGAAATTATCCTAAAAGAAACAAAGCAAAGAGTGGATTAAAAGATCAAGTATGAATGAATGGAATCATGGGTTATGGTTTCGATTAATATCCCCTTTTATTATCGTTAATCGGACCAAAGTTAAACGTATTCTTCCTATAGACCAATCACAAAAGTAATTTACCCTCTCTCTCGAGATGCATGTAAAACGTGGATTGGAATATCTATGCTAGCATCTCTACTCAACATGAGATATCCAACTCCCAAAAGTTCAAAAGATTATAAAGCCTCACGAATATTCCAAGGACTTCTCAATCATGCAAGATATTCATGTCAAGTACTAATAGATCTAGTATTGAAACTCATCGGTTAGAATTATGAATCAATATATCAAACAAGTTAAACCAAATGCGTTTTGATAAAACAAGAATTAAAGCAAAGTACTTGAATAGGATTGGAAAACATTAACTTCAATTTTCATAAATCATCAAATAAAAGTATCCATTAACCTACTCCCGAACCAGGGAATCACAAAGAGAGCTAGACATAGAAAATAAATAATTCATAGACAAATTATCCATGTTCATGTCTATTAATTGAATGATAAAAATACTATGGAGTGAGTGAACTCGGGATTAATACGATCTCTCGATCTATCTTCAATCCTCGAAGGTGTGGTTGCGGTCTTGATCGATCTCTCAATTATCCGTTGGAAAATCGCTCTTTTCTTTTTTCTAGGCAAAAATCAGCTTCCCTTGTTTGTGGCCGCCCCGGCCTATTTGTACTTCGTTTGGGTGAAACCTAGTTGAAAATGAGTCAAACTCGTATTTTTCCCACGAGAGGAGCACGAGCCGTGCCATATGGCACGCCTTGACCCGTCTTGGGTGCCGCAAAACTTGCTCAAAATCCGCTGAACGGAGCACGGGTCGTGCTCATACGCACGACCACCCGTGCTCCACCCAAACGTCCGAATTTGTTTATGGGGTCTTCATACGAGTTGTAGCTCTCTCTTGCTTTTCGTAGCCACTTGAATCACCAATATCGGTTTTGTAGAGAGTTATGGCCAAACCCTGCCAGTGCTGGAAATTCCAGATGCGTTTGAACGTTCCTTGAGATAAATCCCCTCGTTGTTTGATCATCCATGCTTCTTTTGACACACGAATCATTACTAGGACTCTAGATTCAATATAATTGGCTTCCAATTGGGTGTAATCGCTCGATTCTTGATGCTTCTAGGTTGCCATGCTCGTATTTGTCACAAAATCACTCCAAATATCGTTAAATTCCTACAAAACGTGCAAAGCGTAATACCCAAATTTGCTCAAAATGGAAATAGAACCAAAATCTCACAAGTCCCTTCAATGTTCAATAACCTTATCATCAATGATTAAAGCTAAATATGTACAGTCTCAACAACAATTGTTTTACCATTACCATCACAGATGCATCTTTCAGCATCAATTTGTAATTGGCTCCACAACTAACTTTGCATTAAAACATATGTGAGTAGCAGAACCAGTATATACCCACAAAATATGTCTAGGTACAAAACAAGACTAAATGAAACATAGCTGAAGTGAGAAGCAAACTTTAACACGACATACTTACTTGGGACATTTCTGTCATGTATCCACCCTTCTTGCAGAAGTAACAGGTAAATTCCTCATCTTGTTTCTTTTGCATTCTGTTTGTGGTGTCCCAGTTACAACATTTATACCAATATCCTGAGGAAGAAGATGCTAAGTGAGTACTTTTAGTGTTATCTTGCTCAAACTTTATTATCTCGTACAATGAGAAATGATCTCCAAAGAGTCATCGTAATCTTTAGGGTGTTGTTACTAACTATAAATCCTTATTGTACAAGAGCCTGAATAAAACCATAGAGAATTCTGACTTTATGATCTTTACTTTGAAGCAAGAAAGACACATCCTAATGTACTCCCGTATGTTCCATTTTTATTTATAACCTTATTGAAACAAGATTAGTTGAGATAATACTTGTTTCAGTCAATATCTTTAAGGAACTACTTAGCACTAACCTCCTCAAACATAATGCCCCAAAAGCTTTAAACAGTGAAATAACAGCAGAAATAAAATCCATATTGACAGATATTTTAGAAATACAAAAAGAGAAATTTAATTCATGGAATAAAATTTAAAATGCTCACACTTAATCATGTCATAACATAATAACATGAAATTCAATACTTATGTATGACACTGAAACCGAAGCGATAGTGGGCCCATCTTTAGATACCTAGCACAACATTGATGTTCGATCTTTGGACAAGAGCATCAATTGTAAGTGGTACTCTCAAATGCATGAATCAAATCTTTTGACAATAAGTCCCACAAACAATAACCTTCCTTTGGGCGATTATTATTTACATGGATAACTTAATAATCATCACGTATTTATTACCACATGTATGTCATCATTCGACCAAGTAATAACCTTCCTTTGGGCTGGTCATTATTCGCATAAATAATAGACATACACATCTCAATATTTCAAAATAAATAAATCTACACAATAGAGGTTACTTTGGCAACACATTGTTTCAATTAAATTATAATGAAATATCAGACATCAAATATAATCCTGATTTTGCCTCATATGTCTATCATCCGCCGATAAATAACCTTCCTTGGGCCGATTATTATCCGCATAGATATAGACAAATTACAAATCTTTTACCTGAATCTAATATTTCAAAATAAATTTAGTAATAGAGGTCACTTTGGCGACATGTTATTTCAATTTATCTGAAAATATAAAGATAAGATTCGCAAAACCAAATAAAAATTAATAACCAGGATTATAACTAAATTTGGGTCGTATTCTCATAAATTAAATTTAAATCCAACCTAGATTTAAATCTAATTGAATCCTTACAGGTATGAATAAATTCATCCCAACTTTATGACCCAATGACTCGAGCTCTAACCATAAGCCCAAAAATCTATCTTTATTTGGACTTAAAAACCCAAAACACTGGATTAGGCTTAAACTCAACTTTATATGAACTTGATTTCAAATTTAACCTTATTTGAAACTAAAGTCCGAGAAAAACCAAACAAGACTTTAAATTCAACTTTAATTAAATTTAATAACCCAGATTCTCTTTTCATTCTCTTTTCCACCCCACACATGGATGGCATTGCAATGTTCCCTCGGGTTGACCTCTGTGTTGCTTGGAAATTGACCCTTTTGATGTTGACTCCCCACAATTGCGGCCAATTGACCTATTTGAGTTTCCGTGATTCTTTATTGAGCTTGCCACTTGTTGTTCTAACTTATCCATCCTAAGGTCTTGCTTATCGAGGCGGCTCCTCGTCTCATTCATGAAAGCACTAGATTGATTTATGAAAGAGGTGAGTATATCTTCCAACGACGATTTGCCTCCTCCATTACCGCTCCACTCGAAGCATTGAATCCTGGTGGAGGTTGTAACACATTCTTTGTATTTGCATAGGAAAAATTTTCATGATTTCTCAACCCCGGATGGTAGTGCGTTGGGTTTGAATTATTCCTAAATTGCTGAAATTCCTTTATTCACATAACTTATCTCTTCCATCGGATATAGAAGAGCTTCACTACCCATGCTCGTATTCCGCTTCCTGCCCCTTCAAATACATTCAATTGAGTTGTCAAAGCCGCTACTTGTGCCGACAATGTTTTGATAGGTCCGATTCGAGATTTCGGCTACTCGTTGTACATTGGATCTTTCGGATGGCCATTGGTAATCCATTCATGGCCATTTCTCAAGAAGATTTAAGGCATCTTGTGGAAACCTTGCCAACAAAGCTCCTCCCGTTGCGGCATCAACAAAGGCCCTCGTTTGCCCCATTAGACCATTGTAAAAGAAACATAATCATTGATCCTCCTAAAGCCGTGTTGTGGACATCTTCTTAACAAATCCACTAAATCTTTCCCAAGCCTCGTTAAAGTGCTGAGTCAAATTGTCGGAATTGAGTGATCTCACTTTTGAGCAAAGTTTTGCTTGGTGGAAAGAATTTAAACAAAAACTTTTGCTCAAATCATCCCAAGTGCTCACACTTCCTTGCGTCAAAGTACCCACCAATTTCTCGCCTTATCCCGTAAAGAGAATGGGAATAGGCGCAATCTTATGGCGTCATCCGAGACTCCGTTCATCTTGATCGTATTGCATATTTGGATAAAATGGGCAAGGTGAGAGTTAGGATCTTCTCAAGCAAACCCCCAAATCGATTCTCATTTGCACCATATTGATTAGTGCGGTTTGAGCTCGAAGTTGTTGGCATTGATGGGAATATGGGCAATACCACCGCGTAATTACGATTCGTTTGTGATCGAAAGTAATCACGAATGGCTTCTTTGTTGAACCGATATCGGTAACTCGTTTCCACCATTGTTTGGCGGTATTGGTAACTCATTCAAATCCCCATTATCGGATTGTGTTGTCTTTCACTTCGTCTAGTGGTAGCACTGATTCTCCTCGCGAAAGCCTCAACTTCCTAGTATGAGCGGTATTAAGTCCCCGCTTGGAGCGCGTGTTCATACACTACCTAGACCAAACTAGAAGAAACAAGTCAAATAATGTGGAATTCAAGTCACACAAAAAAAAAACAAAATAAATAATAAAGAAAAATGTCTAAATTAAGAATAATTCTATCTATCGCAATATTAGCACCAAAAATTGTATTAGTCACCAAACAGCGCCAAAAACTTGTTCGCTATATTTTTAGCTTCACCGCAAGTGTACGGTGTTCGTTATCGAATAGGGTAGCAAGGTCGTATCCACGGAGACTAATAAATCAATAGGCTAAGTATTGAGCGAAGATAGTTTTACTTTTATTTAGACGATCAATATTTGATGGTTGTTGTTTTGAGATTAAGATAATTTAAATCACTAAAACACGAAAATAAGATAACACAAATGAAAGAAGTATCAAGATGATGAAATGGATTTCCGAGTTAAGGTTTCGATTAATAATCCTCTTGTTGTCCGATTAAATAAAAGCGAGGTTATTATCAATATTCCTATAAGACGATCACAAAGCTATTTTATCCTCCCTCTCGAGATGCATATAAAATGTAGATTGAAATATCTATGCTAGCATCTCTACTCAACATAAGATACACAACTCCCAAAAGCATCAAAGATCAAATGTCCTCACAATATTCGCAAACCTCTCGATTCATGCAAATATTCGTGTCAAGTACTTAAGATCTAATATTGAAACTCATCTCTCGAATTATGAATCAATATATCAAACAAGTTAAATCATTGGCCAAGTGATAAAACAAGAATAAGCTCAAAGTACTCAAATAGGATTCAAGACAATAACTTCAACTAAGATTAAAACATTCAACAAGAGTTCATTAATCTACTTCCAAAACCCTAAATCACAAGAGTTTAGCTACACATGATTAAACAACTTACACACAAAGTGTTCAAAGTCATTACAAATGAAACTAAAAGAGTGAACTAAAAGAGAAGCAAGAAAACTTAGGAACGTCGACAATCTCTCGATATATCTCCGTTCTTCAAGCTCCGATGCAACCCGATTATCTCCTTGATGTCTCCTTCCAAGAGTTGACTCTTGTCTTGTGTTGTAGATCCCAAAATGCCAGAATTCCCCCGTGTGCGCCCCCAAAGCCTTTTATACTCCCCATCATGTTTAGGGCTTAATGTCATAGATTATGGGATTCAGCATGTGACGCACGGGTGGTGCGCCCACACACGGGTTACCCGTGCGCCACCCTCTTTGGAATACCCCAACTCTCTGTAGGGCGCATGGGTGGTGCGTCGGAGCACGGCCTACCCGTGCGCCACTCCGGTGAGATACTCTAACTCTCTGTAGGGCGCACGGGTGGTGCGCCCATGCATGGGCTACCCGTGCGCCATGCTGCAGCTTCAATCACCCTTATACAGGGGTGCACGGGTGGTGTCTTGAGGCACGCCCAACCCGTGTGCCCCCTGTCTCTTCCGTGAACGCTCAACTTTCGCTCTTTTAGGCTTCACGTTTCGTATATCCACTCAATTCTCCGCGTTTCTACTTTGCTTTCCTCATATTCTTATTCAATTAGCTTCAAATATCATGAAATTCCTACAAAATAAGCAAAGTGTAATATCTTTTCCACAAGGAGTGAATATGTAACGTTTAACGCGAGTATATGCATGTTTACTTATCATTATAGCTCGAAATACGCATCAAAACACATGCAAAATTCACGCTTATCAAAATCCCCAAACTTAAATCACACCGTCCCGATCAACAATATTTAGAACACGATAAAGCATAACGGAAGATAAAGATAACAACGCACACCAAGAGTCTACAAGAAAATCCAAATTGTTCGTCATGAATGCCGAGTACAACCCAATCAAGCCTCAAATATCTAATCAAAGAACACGCCTCAAATAAAACAAAGTGAAATGCTCAATCCAACTCTCAAAGTTAAGTGTATACTCTCATCTCATGAGGTTATAGGACGTGTTTACGCTCAAATCAATTCGATGTCGCAAAAATTACCATAGGCTTGCAATTTGTCTCATATCTCCGCCACGAGAGTGTATGCAATTTGTGAATCATAAAGGACTTTCTCATTTGGTTGTAATGAAGGCTCTTTGGTTTAGGTAGGAGATTTTTGGATAAAGTGACTCAAACTCGAGTGTATAGACCGATGAGCATATCAATCATTTTCATTCCAATCCCATATGCTACTCCAATCATCCCTCATTTTTATCAACTCCATTTATCTCCATTTCCGTCTTTTCTTTTGAGAATCACCTCCATTCACAATCCTTCGCCCCAAGTTTATCCACTTTTCAATCTTTTTTTTTTTTTGTGCATTTTCAACATCTTTCCTTCCTCTTTTTATTCCATTTAACCAAGTATGCCCAATTATCCTATTTTTCAATTCCCACTCATTCAACTTCGTTCATTCCCCTTTTACTCAACGTTATACATTCGAGTTTAAGGTGATGGAAATATAGTAAGATAAAGGGTTAAATTTGTGGTTATCAAAGAAATAAAGCTATAGGCTCAACTTGGCTAACTAGGAGTTTTCACATTTTTAGGTAGGCAAAAGGCATGAAAGGCTAGCAAAGATGGCCTTTAATCACATTCACAATTCACATACACATGTGGCCTTGACAGAGATACCCAAGCAAGTTCTAGAATTTTAACCAACATGAATGATACACTCAAATTACAACAAGACTGCATAAGATATAAGCGAGTAAAGGCTCAAAGCTCACGAGCTTGTCAAAATGTAATTCAAAGCATCACACCAAGTTTTTCATATCAACATGCTCAAAGTTATCTATTCGAGGCTCAATCAATCCATAAACATCATCTAATCCCAACAATATGAATTTTCCATCAACACACAAACAACAAGTTGTACCATGCTCGGTCAACACACTCTCTAACCACTACTAAAGCAATAAACGTGCTAAAGCTATAAACGTGCTCTAATGCAAATGCAACATAAAATGCTCTAATGCAACTATATGATAACAAACAAATGCATGAAAATGTATTTTTTTTTATATATGTATGTATCCACACTTTTCATTTATTAAAATGCTATCTCTCCCCAAACTTGAATGAAATTATAGTGTCTAAGGGAAAAATAGAATTTCAATAAATGAAAAGTGGGATATACCTGAATCATCACAAGCGGCGGTGGTGGTGGGAAGTGGCCTTGAGAAATATGCCACATTTGTAGCTGTTGGAGCACTTGCCACGTCTCCTCGAACGCCGCTCCGATCGCTCGAACGACGAGAAAATCAGCCCTATGTTGCCTCAAATCCTCTCCTTGCCGCCTCAACTCTTTTCTTGCCGCCTCAAGTTCTCCCAAACGCATAAAACATGTCTTGAAAATTGGCGTCGCGATGGGGTCCTCCATCCATGAGACGGACGGCGATCCCCTTTGAGAATGTCGGGGTAATCGCCTCCGTGTGAGGACTCGGGTATATCATACCCAATTTGGGGGTGATGAGGTTCCATCCCCATGTCTCGACCATGAACGTATCCTCCCCGCCACCATATCCTCCTCATCCAAGAAACCTTCGACTCTGCGACGCTTTCTTGCCTCTATAGCCTCGTAATTCGGTTTGTGTGCGTCGGAGTTCATGAGGAAGTTGGCGGTGTCCGTCAATGTCTCGACCGTGGTGTATGGTGGGTTAGGCAACGGAAATGCAAAGACCTTTCTTTTGTAGAAGCACCAATCATTGTCTTCATTCGCTATGAACTTCATATGGTGCAACGATGCCAAATTAACCCGAGTGCTGCCGGGATAGCTCCAAGCCTCGAAATCAACATTGAAATGTCGGGCAATAGGGGTAATGAGGCCCCCTATAGAAATCGTACCCTTCCCGCCTAGCTAACTGCTTCGATTTGTTCGAAAATTGACAGCGGTGTTGTAGGGGGTGTTTGTAACCATACACCAAAGGAGATAAAGTTCTTTAGTCGTCATACCTCCAATGTTTTCTCGGGCGAACACGGAGGATGCGATCACGCGTTGAATATACCGGAAAACGGGATTCCTGGATCCACGAGGCTTTGGCGGTCCGCGCGCATTTAACATCGGCCCCGCTTGTGGTGTTTCCACAAGCATTCTCCGAAGTCGTATTGATCATAATGAGGCATCGGGCGAGTATGAGCGTTTGTTGGGACCTCGAAAATGGTGTTCAATCGGGTCATAGACAATTGTCTACGGACATTCCCCAATTGAAACTTTATCATATACGGTTCAAAGGTCCCGCTTGTTTGAGTACTTCCACGGTACTCAAGAACTCCAATGTATGCTTTTTTGAATGTCGGCCACTTTCGGCTCATGAAGTTCGTCCATCCTACTCTTGGCGAAAAGACGCCACACGTCCCCATGGATCCCCAAAGTTTGGGTACAATCATCGTCGGCGTAGCGAGATGGAGCTATTTGGCGACCGATCAAGCGATTCCATCGCTCAAGATCATCGGCATTTGTTAAGTTGACCCCATATGCTGCTGGACTGTTTTGATCGACCTCCGGCGGTGCCACGTCGCGTTGTCTTTGCCCGCGTGCACGTCTCCTTCCACTCTGTGGGTTTCTTCGCCGCCATAAGAATTTGTACCGAATACATTCTATTAGCATCCCAATATCATCAATGGCAACAACAAAGTAGGGAATTAAAGCTAACATCGTAGGTGATGCAAATTCACTTGCCTCCTTTACTTTGATCGATCAACTACCCTAAGCAAGCAAATATTATGGCCATTCTAGACAAGTATTAGCTTAAACAATCATTGGCCATGCCTTATTCATCAACAATTCACCCTAAATCTCCTCAATTACACAAGCCCACAAGGTGTTTGATAATTTGCCTCAAAGAATAATTCACACAATTCATAGCAAAAATATCAAAATAAGCACCTATCATGATCCCTAATACATAATTGACAACGAATTTACAAGGAGAAACGGTGTTCTTACCGGAATTCTCTAAGTTAAACTCGAAGTGGAGGATTTAAACCTAGGTGCTTTTGCTCACAATTCTTCAAGCAAATGTGAATTCGATGCAAAGTGAAGTTCAATTGTGGTGGGGGAGGGATTATGTGACAAATTAGAGTGAAAACTTGGAGAAATTTCGAAAACAATGGAGAGTTAGGAAGTGCGCCACGAGTTGGAGAGTTTTGAAAATGAAGAACAGGTTTAAAACCGTCTAATTTATCCCTCTTCTCGCAGGCGCATGGGTGGTGCGTCGAAGCACGGCCTACCCGTGCGCCACCCGATGAATTTGCCCAACTCTCTGCAGGCGCACGGGTGGTGTGCGGACGCACGGGTTACCCGTCACCTATACAAATGGTTCGGGTATATTTTTTTTTTTCAAAACGCACGAAAAATGAAACAAAAACACACAAATCACACTCATTAAAAGAAATACACAAATCAAATCACTCAAATCACACAACTTTGAAACTAAATACACACGAAAAACCGCTGGGTTGCCTCCCAACAAGCGCTATATTTAACGCCGTTAGCTTGACGCTTTTGATTCCGATTATGATCTTTGCGAAATGAGGCTTTTCACCTCATTGTGCGAGTTTTCCATGCCAATCCCGCTCACTTGGATTTACACCTCCCTTGATCATTACTAAAGGAGGTTTTCATGCTCATCAACTATCCATATGTTCTCCTCTTCATCGTGCGAATGGTACGTGCACGCTCTTGGTTCAACTTCAGGCTTTTTGTGCCTTTCCTTCTCCTTCATTGATAATCCCCGCATATTATCTTTAAAATGCACACAATTATTCAAGCTATTGGCTTGAGTACGTAAATTAGCAATTGTTTTTGTTTTACAACCATTAAGATCATCATGTCCTTTCATATTAGGAAAACGGAAAATGAAATACGCTAATCATCAACTTGTAATGTAAGCTCCTTTCTTAACATCTATTAGTGCTTCCCACGGTTGCCAAAAATGGACGCCCAAGTATAAGAGGGGTGTCACAATCCTCATTCATATCTAGCACTAGAAAATCCACGGGAATATGAATTTATCGACTTTTATGAGCACATCTTCTAGTATCCCCGTTGGATATACGAGTGATCTATCCGCGAGTTGTAGGGTGACCGTGGATGGTCTCACTTCTCCGAGTCCAAGCTTCCTGAGAACGGACAGTGGCATCAAATTAATACTAGATCCTAGATCACAAAGTACATTATCAAAGAAAATATCGCCTATTGTACAAGGGATAGTGAAACTCCCCGGATCTTTCAGCTTTTGCGGTATTTTCCTTTGTATGAGTGCGCTACATTCTTCCGTCAAGTTTACAATCCCATTCTCCGCCCATTTGTTCTTGTTGGACATCGCTTCCCCTAAAAACTTCGCATAATTTGGCATCTGTTTCATTGCTTCGCAAAAAGGAACGTTAATGTGCAATTTTTAAACATGCCCACAAATTTAGCAAATTGATTATTCGATTAGTCTTGTGAAACAATCGGGAAAGGGAAGAGGAATATTATATTTCAACAAATTAGAGTTAGGATACGATTCACGTTTCTTGGCTCTTTTTGTTTATCTATTTGTTGCTCGGTTCCTCCTTTAACTTTCATATTGCCTTGGGCTTCGTTTCTGTCATTTCCCTGAATTTGAATGGTAGGTTCGGCATCACACACGACCTGGTCATGCGTTGATATACGGGTCGTGCGTGACTCCGACGTCACACCAATATCAGCATTTTCGACTCTTCATTCTCTTTTCCACCCCACACATGGATGGCATTGCAATGTTCCTCGGGTTGACCTCTCGTGTTGCTTGAAATTGACCCTTTGATGTTGACTCCCCACAACTCTGCAGCCAATTGACCTATTTGAGTTTCCGATTCTTTATTGAGCTTGCCACTTGTTGTTCTAACTTATCCATCCTAAGGTCTTGCTTATCGAGGCGGCTCCTCGTCTCATTCATGAAAGCACTAGATTGATTTATGAAAGAGGTGAGTATATCTTCCAACGACGATTTGCCTCCTCCATTACCGCCTCCACTCGAAGCATTGAATCCCGGTGGAGGTTGTAACACATTCTTTGTATTTGCATAGGAAATTTTTTCATGATTTCTCAACCCTGGATGGTAGTGCGTTGGGTTTGAATTATTCCGGAAATTGCTGAAATTTCGGTTATTCACATAACTTATCTCTTCCATCGGATATAGAAGAACTTCACTACCTGTGCTCGTATCTGCTTCTGGCCCCTTCGTAAATACATTCAATTGAGTTGTCAAAGCCGCTACTTGTGCCGACAATGTTTTGATAGGGTCTGATTATGAGATTTCGGCTACTCGTTGTACATTGGATCTTTCAGATGGCCATTGGTAACTGTTCATGGCCATTTCCTCAAGAAGATTTAAGGCATCTTGTGGAAACCTTGCCAACAAAGCTCCTCCCGCACAAGGCATCAACAAAGGCCCTCGTTTGCCCCATTAGACCATTGTAAAAGAAACATAATCATGATGATCCTCCTAAAGCCGTGTTGTGGACATCTTCTTAACAAATCCCTAAATCTTTCCCAAGCCTCGTACAAAGGCTCGGAGTCAAATTGTCGGAATTGAGTGATCTCACTTTTGAGCTGCAAAGTTTTGCTTGGTGGAAAGAATTTAAACAAAAACTTTTGGCTCAAATCATCCCAAGTGCTCACACTTCCTTGCGTCAAAGTACTAACCAATTTCTCGCCTTATCCCCGTAAAGAGAATGGGAATAGGCGCAATCTTATGGCGTCATCCGAGACTCCGTTCATCTTGATCGTATTGCATATTTGGATAAAATGGGCAAGGTGAGAGTTAGGATCTTCCATTTGCAAACCCCAAATCGATTCTCGTTGCACCATATTGATTAGTCTTGGTTTGAGCTCGAAGTTGTTGGCATTGATGGGAATATGGGCAATACCACCGTAATTACGATTCGTTTGTGGTCGAAAGTAATCATGAATGGCTTGTCGTTGAACCGGTATCGGTAACTCGTTTCCACCATTGTTTGGCGGTATTGGTAACTCATTCAAATCCCCCATTATCGGATTGTGTTGTCTTTCACTGCCTAGTGGTAGACCGATTCTCCTCGCGAAAGCCTCAACTTCCCGGTATGAGCGGTATTAAGTCCCCGCTTGGAGCGCGTGTTCATACACTACCCGGACCAAACTAGAAGAAACAAGTCAAATAATGTGGAATTCAAGTCACACACAAAAAAAAAAACAAAATAAATAATAAAGAAAAATGTCTAAATTAAGAATAATTCTATCTATCGCAATATTAGCACCAAAAATTGTATTAGTCTCAGCAACGGCGCCAAAACTTGTTCGCCTATATTTTTAGCTTCACCGCAAGTGTACGGTGTTCGTTATTGAATAGGGTAGCAAGGTCGTATCCACTGAGACTAATAAATCAATAAAGCAAGTATTGAGCCAAGATAGTTTTACTTTTATTTAGACGATCAATATTTGATGGTTGTTGTTTTGAGATTAAGACAATTTAAATCACTAAAACACGAAAATAAGATAACACAAGATACACAAATGAAAGAAGTATCAAGATGATGAAATGGATTTCCGAGTTAAGGTTTCGATTAATAATCCTCTTGTTGTCCGATTAAATAAAAGCCAGGTTATTATCAATATTCCTATAAGACGATCACAAAGCTATTTTATCCTCCCTCTCGAGATGCATATAAAATGTAGATTGAAATATCTATGCTAGCATCTCTACTCAACATAAGATACACAACTCCCAAAAGCATCAAAGATCAAATGTCCTCACAATATTCGCAAACCTCTCGATTCATGCAAATATTCGTGTCAAGTACTTAAGATCTAATATTGAAACTCATCTCTTGAATTATGAATCAATATATCAAACAAGTTAAATCATTGGCCAAGTGATAAAACAAGAATAAGCTCAAAGTACTCAAATAGGCTTCAAGACAATAACTTCAACTAAGATTAAAACATTCAACAAGAGTTCATTAATCTACTTCCAAAACCCTAAATCACAAGAGTTTAGCTACACATGATTAAACAACTTACACACAAAGTGTTCAAAGTCATTACAAATGAAACTAAAAGAGTGAACTAAAAGAGAAGCAAGAAAACTTAGGAACGCCGACAATCTCTCGATATATCTCCGTTCTTCAAGCTCCGATGCAACCCGATTATCTCCTTGATGTCTCCTTCCAAGAGTTGACTCTTGTCTTGTGTTGTAGATCCCAAAAATGCCAGAATTCCCCTGTGTCCGCCCCCAAAAAGCCTTTTTATACTCCCCATCATGTTTAGGGCTTAATGTCAGACATGGGATTCCAGTACAGACGCACGGGTGGTGCGCCCACGCACGGTTACCCGTGCACCACCCTCGGGCCGGAATACTCCAACTCTCTCGTAGGGCGCACGGGTGGTGCGTCGAGCACGGCCTACCCATGCGCCACTCCTGAGATACTCTAACTCTCTAGGGCGCACGGGTGGTGCGCCCCCATGCATGGGCTACCCGTGCGCCATGTCAGCAGCCTTCAATCACCCTTATACGGGTGCACGGGTGGTGTCTTGAGGCACGCCCAACCCGTGTGCCCCTGTCTCTTCCGTGAACGCTCAACTTTCGCTCTTTTAGGCTTCACGTTTCGTATATCCACTCAATTCTCCGCGTTTACTTTGCTTTCCTCATATTCTTATTCAATTAGCTTCAAATATCATGAAATTCCTACAAAATAAGCAAAGTGTAATATCTTTTCCACAAGGAGTGAATATGTAACGTTTAACGCGAGTATATGCATGTTTACTTATCATTATAGCTCGAAATACGCATCAAAACACATGCAAAATTCACGCTTATCAATAACCTTATTGAAACAAGATTAGTTGAGATAATACTTGTTTCAGTCAATATCTTTAAGGAACTACTTAGCACTAACCTCCTCAAACATAATGCCCCAAAAGCTTTAAACAGTGAAATAACAGCAGAAATAAAATCCATATTGACAGATATTTTAGAAATACAGCAGAAATTTAATTCATGGAATAAAATTTAAAATGCTCACACTTAATCATGTCATAACATAATAACATGAAATTCAATACTTATGCATGACACTAGAAACTGATAGTGGGCCCATCTTTAGATACCTAGCACAACATTGATGTTCAGTCTTTGGACAAGAGCATCAATTGTAAGTGGTACTCTCAAATGCAGTAATCAAATACTGACAATAAGTCCTGTCAAACAATAACCTTCCTTTGGGCCGATTATTATTTACATGGATAACTTAATAATCATCACGTATTTATTACCACATGTATGTCTATCATTCGGCCAAGTAATAACCTTCCTTTGGGCCGGTCATTATTCGCATAAATAATAGACATACACATCTCAATATTTCAAAATAAATAAATCTACACAATAGAGGTTACTTTGGCAACACATTGTTTCAATTAAATTATAATGAAATATCAGACATCAAATATAATCCTGATTTTGCCTCATATGTCTATCATCTGGCCAGACAATAACCTTCCTTTGGGCCGATTATTATCCGCATAGATATAGACAAATTACAAATCTTTTACCTGAATCTAATATTTCAAAATAAATTTAGTAATAGAGGTCACTTTGGCGATATGTTATTTCAATTTATCTGAAAATATAAAGATAAGATTCGCAAAACCAAATAAAAATTAATAACCAGGATTATAACTAAATTTGGGTCGTATTCTCATAAATTAAATTTAAATCCAACCTAGATTTAAATCTAATTGAATCCTTACAGGTATGAATAAATTCATCCCAACTTTATGACCCAATGACTCGAGCTCTAACCATAAGCCCAAAAATCTATCTTTATTTGGACTTAAAAACCCAAAACACTGGATTAGGCTTAAACTCAACTTTATATGAACTTGATTTCAAATTTAACCTTATTTGAAACTAAAGTCCAGAGAAAACCAAACAAGACTTTAAATTCAACTTTAATTAAATTTAATAACCCAGATAACCAAATTGGGTTACCAATACCGGCAAACAATGGTGGATTATCAAATTGGAAGCGTACCTTAAATCCATAGACACTAATAGATACCTCAGATCCGCACAAATGCGTGTGAATCTTTTATCGGGTTAGCGTCTTCCACAGCCAAATCCTTTAGGTACTCCATCGGTCTCTCTCTAAGATGGGGAAGAGGAGAAGAGTGGCGATTGATTTGACTTTAATTACCATAACCCTAATGAGAGTTCTTTATATACTAGGTTAATTAGAAGCCCATCAATCCTAATTAACTAGTATTGGGTCTCTACACATTGCAAAGCCCATACCCATTAGATATCCCTAGAGCCTTATTAGATTAGACCACTTAATTGGCTCTATTAAATTAGATAGCCCATAATATAATTGTAATTACATATGTAAGTCTACACGGGAAATTAATAAAATCCCAACATTTTTTGCTAGCCTTTGACAGTGGGTGGATTATTGTTTATCTCAGGTAGCACATCTGAACCTTTCAAAGTGAATGACTTAAATGCCTGAAGAAGATGAGGATGACAATAACGGGGAAGATGGGTGAAGAACCAAAAACTACTGTGCATTTCATGAAATTTCTACGTCTTGGAAGCTTCGTTTTATGTTTTTTGTTCTAAATGTTACCATCTTTCTTGCACTTTTCTCCGAATGCTTTTTGTTCCGACGCTGTTTTTATGGTTTTTTTTTTAAATGAGTAGAATAGATTATTGGGAGAAAAAAATAAAAGTGAGTAAACAATCACATTCTAATTTGATTTTTTTTTTCTCTTTAGGGGAATGAAATGATTTTTTTCCATATCCAGTCACGCAGCCAAATCAATCTCCTCAATTACTCATATTCACTAATTTAGTAGGATTAACCCTTTAAAATAGTATTAGTTGATACATTATCACACATATCTTACAAGTCGCTATGTGATGTAGACCACACATCATAGAA
This sequence comes from Rehmannia glutinosa, assembly GCA_016081115.2. Taxonomy (NCBI): domain Eukaryota; kingdom Viridiplantae; phylum Streptophyta; class Magnoliopsida; order Lamiales; family Orobanchaceae; genus Rehmannia; species Rehmannia glutinosa. The sequence continues at coordinate 173,894 of JABTTQ020000173.1, read as the reverse complement.
TTGACTTAAACATGAGACAAATAGTGTATCAACTATGTCCAACAAATTGCAGAGAATGAACAGTTTCTGCAAGAATTTAAAAAAAAAAAAAAGCATTTTTCTCTTAGAACTTATTCCACAGCAATTTGCTTCATTACCTGTAAAAAGACACTGGTTCTGATCAGTCATCCTTTTTATGAAGAGGAGAATAAAGAAGACTGATATATCAGAGCTATTACAACCAGACATTTATCATCTGTTATGAACTCACATCTGTCAATTGTAGATACAAAAAGAATGAGTGACCTAATTGGTTCAGGTCCAAGAAAATTATAAGATGGGTTAACTACAAAAACTACTTGAGATTTGGCCTAATTATTAAAAAACATCAGTTATCTTTTAAAATTATAAATACCCCTTTGACATTTGTTTTTATCTTACAAAACTGCGCTCTCAAGAGAGGTTATTTGTTCCTTTCAAAAAAAAAAGGTTATTTGTTAGGTAAATATAAACTTCAAGAGGGTATTTGTAATTTTGAAAGATAACTGGAGTTCTTTTGAAACTAGGATAAACCTTTTTTTTTAACGATAGTATTTTATTAGAACAATTCAAAAACTAAAATTACAACTACAATCGTAGCCAACGAGCTATGAGCCGATATGACTAACTATAAGCCAAGCGGAGAATTTGTAAGACCAATTCAGGTTCCACAACACGGACTTAAAAACTACACACCCCAAACTAACCACTCCACGCCGGGAGACTTTAGCACTCCTTAATGGAGACTGTAACACACTAGAAAAATCTAAAACCGGGCACGAGCAACCACTACATACTGCAGAACAAAAAAAACTGATCCGCCTACGAGTTTCGCAAATCAACCGAAAAAAATATACAAACAAAAAAAGAAAACTACAACAATCTATAGCTAAAAAACGAGAAAAAAACAGAAAGAAAAAGAAAGATGCATTTCCCTCTCCCAAATCAACTGCCGCAACCCATCGTCTACTCAACTCCGAGACACCTCCGTGTAGCTCCGACCCGCTTTCACCCTGGACCAAAAATTTCGGCCACCTTCGGACACCCAAAGGACCGCCATTGTTGATCGTCCAATAAAAAACATGGAGAGGAAGGGGGGAGGAGGGAGGGGGGCGGCTGTGAGCAGGGGGAGGAGGAGAGGAGAAGAAGGTTAGGGTTTTTTCTTTTTGGGTAGAGAGAAGGGGGAGAGAAAAATAGAAAGAGGAAAAAACTTAAACTAGGATAAACCTCAATGGTAGTTTTTGTAATTATCCCTTTTAAGAATTACACGTGACACATCACACAAGTAATGTTACAATTTTAAGTTTCGAAACTTCAAAATCATATATAATCTTTATTATTTTTATAAACGAAAATAAATTTGTAACCCTCCTTTTTTAACTTTGTAAATTGTAACACCCCATTAATATACCATTATTTTGATCTTACAAGTTTTATCGGGTAATTTGCTAAACTATAGCAATTTTCAAACTAAATCGTCAAAATATGACAAATTGGGGGAAGATTGTGTTATTACTCCTTGGCGCACACAACAGGCGTGCTTAAATAACAATTGGCGCACCACACGTGTGCGCCAAACAATTATATATTTTTTTCTAAAATTTCTACTACCGGCGCACATAATGGCAAACACAACCTTTTAAATTAAAAATAAAAATAAGCCTCCCCGGTGCACTCCCGCGGCGCCCGGCTCGAAATCCGAGATCACGGATTCTGAGGGATTTGTCGTCTGAGACAAATCATGCAGAGGGTTGACTGTTTTTTCAACACTGGCGCACCTGCAAGGTGCGCCAACCATTAAAATTTAAAAAAAAACGAAAATCACTACCCCAGCCCTATAAATACCCCCACATTACATACACTCACATACACACGGCATCTCACTCTCTCTCTCTCACTTATACGACCCCCTGATAGGTGTGAGTTTTGCATGTATTTTGAGGCGTATTTCTGGCTATAATGATGGGTAAACATGCACATACTCGCGTTAAATGTTACATATTCACTCCTTGTGGAAAATATATTACACTTTGCTTATTCTGTAGGAATTTCATGATACTTGAAGCAAATTGAATACGAATACGAGGATAGCAAAGTGAAAACACGGAGAATTGAGTGAGTATACGAAAAGTGAAGCCAAAAAGAGCGAAAGATGAGCGTCTAAGGAAAAGACAAGGAGCGCACGGGTTGGGCGTGCCTTAAGCACCACCCGTGCACCCCTGAATTAAGAGATTTAGAGTTGCAGCATGGTGCACGGGTAGCCCATCCACCGACGCATGACCCGTGCGCCCTACAGAGAATGGATGATTTCAATGGGGTGGCGCACGGGTAGCCCGTGCTCCTACGCACCACCCGTGCGCTCTACAGAGAATGGATGATTTCAATAGGATGGCGCACGGGTAGCCCGTGCTCCGACGCACCACCCGTGCGTCTACGCTGGAATCCCATAATCTGCAGCATTATGCCCTAAACTCAAAGGTGGGTATAAAAAGACTTTTTGGGGGGCGCACACAAGGATATTCTTGGAAGAGGACATCAAGGAGACAATCGGATTGCATCGGAGCTTGAGGAACGGAGATATATCGAGAGATTGTCGACTTTCCTAAGTTTTTCTTGCTTCTTTTTTAGTTTCAATCTTTCATTTTGAGTTGTATTGGCTTTGAACAATTTGTTTATTAGTTGTTTAGAAATCATGTGTAGCTAAACTCTTGAGATTTCCGGGTTTTGGGAGTAGATTGATGAACTCTTGTTGGATGTTTTAATCTTAGTTGAAGTTATTATCTTGAAGCCTATTTGAGTATTTTGAGCTTATTCTTGTTTTATCACTTGATCAATGATTTAACTTGTTTGATATATTGATTCATAATTCGAGAGATGAGTTTCAATATTAGATCTTGAATACTCGACACAAATATTTGCATGAATCGAGAGGTTTGTAAATATTTGTGAGGATATTTGATCTTTTAAACTTTTGGGAGTTGAATGCTTCATGTTGAGTAGAGATGCTAGCATAAGTATTTCAATCTACGTTTTATATGCATCTCGAGAGGGAGGATAAAATAGCTTTGTGATCGTCTTATAGGAATATTGATAATAATGTGGCTTGATTAAACCGAATAACAAGAGGATTATTAGTCGAAACCTTAACTCGAAAATCCATTTTATTATCTTGATACTTCTATCATTTGTATTATCTTAATCTTGTGTTTTAGTGATTTGAATTGTCTTAATCTCAATACAACAATCATCCAATTCCGATCGTCTAAATAAAAATAAGACTATCTTAGATCAATACTTAGCATATTAATTTATTAGTCTCCGTGGATACGACCTTGCTTACCCTATTCTATCAACTACACCGTACACTTGCGGTGAAGCTAAAAATAAGGCGAACAAGTTTTTGGCGCCGTTGCCAGGGACTAATACAATTTTGGTGCTAATATTGCGATAGATAGAATTAATTTTAATTTAGACAATTTTATTTTTACATTTTGGATTCACTTTAATTCTTCTTTATTTGACTTGTTTCTTTTAGTTCGGTCCAGGTAGTACATGAACACGCGCTCGAGGCAAGGGGACTTGATACTGCTTATACCGGAAGTTGAGGCTTTCGCGAGAAGAATCAGTGCTACCACTAGACGGGCTGAAAGACAACACAATCCGATAATGGGGGATTTGAATGAGTTACCAATACCGCAAACAATGGTGGAAACGAGTTACCGATACGGTTCAACAAAGAAGCCATTCGTGATTACTTACGACCACAAACGAATCGTAATTACGGTGGTATTGCCCATATTCCTATCAATGCCAACAACTTCGAGCTCAAACCGCACCGATCAATATGGTGCAACAGAATCGATTTGGGGGTTCGCAATCAAGATCCTAACTCTCACCTTGCACATTTTATCCAAATATGCAATACGATCAAAATGAACGGAGTCTCGGATGACGCCATAAGATTGCACTGTTCCCATTCTCTTTACGGGATAAGGCGAGAAATTGGTTGGGTACTTTGACGCAAGCGGTGTAAGTACATGGGACGAACTGAGCCAAAAGTTCTTGTTTAAATTCTTTCCACCGAGCAAAACTTTGCAGCTCAAAAGCGAGATTACTCAATCCCGACAGTTCGACTCAGAGCCTTTGTACGAGGCTTGGGAAAGGTTTCGGGATTTGTTACGTAGATGTCCACAACATGGGTTTCCAGAGGATCAACAGTTATGTTTCTTCTACAATGGTTTAATGGGACAAACGAGGGCCTTTGTGGATGCCGCAGCGGGAGGAGCATTGTTGGCAAGGTTTCCACAAGATGCCTTGAACCTTCTTGAAGAAATGGCTATGGACGATTACAGTGGCCATCGGAAAGATCTAATGTACAACGAGTAGCTGAAATCTCGGATTCAGACCCAATTAAAACATTGACGGCACAAGTAGCGGCTTTGACAACTCAATTGAGTGTATTGACGGGGCCAGAAGCAGGCACAAGCATGGGTAGTGAAGCTCTTCTATATCCGATGGAAGAGGTAAATTATGTGAATAACCGGAATTTCAACAATTTCCGGAATAATTCAAACCCAACGCACTACCATCTAGGGTTGAGAAATCATGAAAAATTTTCCTACGCAAATACAAAGAATGTGTTACAACCTCCGCCGGGATTTAATGCTTCAAGTGGAGGCGGAAATGGGGAAGGCAAATCATCGTTGGAAGATGCACTCACCTCCTTCATAAATCAATCTAATGCATTCATGAATGATACGAGGAGCTGCCTCGCTAAGCAAGACTCTCGGATGGATAAGATAGAACAACAAGTGACAAGCTCGATAAAGAATCTGGAGACTCAAATAGGTCAATTGGCTACAATTGTAGGTGGTCAACATCACAAGGGTCAATTTCCAAGTAATACGGAAATAAATCCTGAGGAACAATGCAAGGCGATTCGTTTACGAAGCGATGCACGAATATGAGGGGCCTAAAGAAAAATCAGGAATCAAACTTTCGGATGAAGCATCGAGGCGGAAGCGGGAGAATCCGTGATGAAGGATGATATTGAAGAAAATAAGAAAGAAGAGAACAAAGAGGCGGAACAAACAAGGGCTGAGAAGCTAAAATTATCATCTAACTCGAATATATCTAAGTTGCCTATATCTCTTCCCTTTCCTCAAAGATTTCAAAAGAAAAAGCTTGATGATCAATTTGCCAAATTCCTTGATATATTTACGAAATTGCACATTAACATTCCTTTTGCAGACGCACTAGAACAGATGCCAAACTATGCGAAATTTCTTAAGGATGTTATGTCAAAAAACGGAGGATGACAAGCTTTGAAACGGTGAATTTGACGGAAGAATGTAGTGCAATTATCCAAAGAAAACTACCACAAAAACTGAAAGATCCGGGGAGTTTCACTATCCCTTGTGCTATTGGTGGTAATTTCTTTAATAAAGCGTTATGTGATTTGGGGGCAAGTATTAATTTGATGCCTTTGTCCATTTTCAGGAAGCTTGGATTAGGCGACGTGAAGCCAACTACGGTGACATTGCAACTTGCAGACCGATCACTTACGTATCCAAGGGGAATTATTGAAGACGTATTGGTAAAAGTTGATAAATTTATATTCCCCGTAGATTTTTTGGTTCTGGATATGGAAGAAGATCGAGACGTTCCACTGATACTTGGACGTCCATTCCTAGCCACGGGTAAAGCCTTAATAGATGTGCAAAAAGGAGAGCTCACATTACGTGTTAATGATGAACATGTTTTATTTTCTATATATAAGGAAATGAAATTTCATGATTCGGTGGAGAATTGTAATTTTTTGGATATAGTTAGTTCATGCATTGAGGATTATGCTGATCACACATTGCCTACAGATGATTTGGAATTTGGTCTAACCCACTCGTGCTCAATGTCGAGTGTTGTACTTGATTTTGATAACCAAGATTTGTACGACTATGTTTGTGCCTTAGATCATATGCAGGAACTACCTAAGAGTGCAAGAGGCGAAAACGCAAAGTCAGAAACAAGGGAGCCAAACTTTCAGAAACGCACGACCCATGCGTCCACGCACGGGCAACCTGTGCGTGATGCTGAAGGAAGATTTGAGGTCTCTGAAGAGCACACGGGCCGTGCGCTGGAGCACGGGCAACCCGTGCGCGATGCTAAAATAGTGACATCGACTCCGGAACTCAAGCAATTACCTGAACACCTCAAATATGCATTCCTTGGTGCAAATAATGCAAATCCGGTAATCGTTTCATCTCTTCTCACTCCTACTCAACTTGATAAACTGTTAAGGGTTTTATGAAAACATAAGTCGGCACTAGGATGGTCTATAACTGATTTAAAAGGCATAAGTCCATCCATTGTGATGCATAAAATTCGGATGGAAGATGTTTATAAACCATCAGTGCAAAACCAAAGACGACTAAACATTATCATTCAAGATGTGGTTAGGAAGGAAGTGTTGAAATGGTTGGATGCCGGGATCATTTATGCTATATCCGATAGTTCATGGGTAAGTCCGTACAAGTGGTGCCGAAAAAAGGGGGGTAATGGTGAAAAATGAAAATGAAGAACTGATTGCTACTAGAATCGTTACAGGGTGGCGAATATGCATTGACTATAGAAAACTTAATGATGCCACTCGAAAAGATCACTTCCCCATCCCCTTTATCGATATGATGTTGGATCGTCTTGCAAGTTATGATTATTATTGCTTTTTAGATGGTTATTCCAGGTACAATCAAATCATGATTGCGCCGGAAGACCAAGAGAAAACAATATTTACATGTCCGTATGGCACATTTGCATTTCGTCGCATGCCATTTGGTTTATGTAATGCACCTGCCACTTTCCAACGTTGTATGATGGCTATATTTCACGATCTTATTGGAAAAGTTATGGAGGTGTTTATGGACGATTTCTCTGTGTTTGGTGATTCTTTTGATAATTATCTTCACAATCTTTCCCTAGTCTTGCAGCGATGTGAAGAGACCAATCTAGTACTAAATTGGGAAAAGTGCCATTTTATGGTACGCGATGGCATTGTACTTGGTCATCGAGTCTCTTCTGCAGGTTTGGAAGTAGATCGGGCAAAGATTGTAGCGATCGAGAAATTACCTCCTCCTACAAACGAAAAAGCTATCCGGAGCTTCTTGGGCCACGCCGGATTCTATAGAAGGTTTATCCGTGACTTTTCTAAAATTTCTAAGCCTTTGAGCCAATTGCTAGAAAAAGATCTTTGCTTCATTTTTTCCAATGATTGTTTGCAGGCGTTTGAAACGTTGAAGAAGGCATTGGTGACCGCACCTATTCTTGTCGCCCCAGATTGGAGCCAACCGTTTGAATTGATGTGTGATGCGAGCGATTTTGCGGTAGGGGCTGTTTTCGGTCAAAAGAGGGAAAAGTTGTTTAGATCCATCTACTATGCTAGTAGAAAGCTGGACAGTGCTCAACAGAATTACACCACTACCGAGAAGGAGATGTTGGCGATTGTCTTCGCATTTGACAAATTCCGATCATACTTGATTGGAACAAAAACGATTGTTCACACCGACCATGCGGCTATCAAATATCTTTTTGATAAGAAGGATGCGAAACCAAGGTTGATTAGGTGGATCCTATTATTGCAAGAGTTCGATGTGGAAATCAGGGACCGGAAGGGATGTGAGAATGTGGTAGCAGACCACTTGTCTCGAATTGAAAATCAAAAGGGGTCGCAAAGAAGCACGGAATTGATAAAAGAGGAATTTCCTGATGAACGGTTACTCATGCTCGAGGCAAAATTTCCGTGGTATCTTGATTTTGTCAACTATTTGGTCATGGGAGTTTTGCCTCCAAATCTATCGTCATATCAAAAGAAGAAATTCCTACATGACGTCAAGTTTTACATGTGGGACGACCCTCTACTCTTTAAGAGGTGTGCTGACAAAATCATAAGGAGATGCGTACCTCAAGAAGAATGGGAGGGAGTCCTACAACAGTGTCACTCTTCACCCTCTAGCGGACATTTTGGCCCAACCCGCACCGCACCGCTGAAGGTATTGCGAGTGGGCTATCTTCGCCCACTCTATTTAATGATTGCTATTTGTTTGTGCAACAATGTGACAGTGTGTCAAACGAATGGGCAACATTCCGAAGACACGAGATGCCGATGACAAACGTAATCGAAGTTGAATTGTTCGATGTTTGGGGGATTGACTTTATGGGCCCATTTCCATCATCTTCGGGCTATCAATATATTCTACTTGCAGTGGAGTATGTATCCCGTTGGGTAGAGACGATTCCTTCCAAAACAAATGATGCTCAAATTGTGATGAAGTTCCTTAAGAAAAATATATTTACTCGATTCGGCACTCCAAGAGCTTTAATTAGCGATGGAGGGTCGCATTTTGTAAATAAATTGATGAGCAACTTGTTGGCAAAATATGGGGTGAAACATAAAGTTGCATTGGCATACCATCCACAAGCCAATGGGCAAGCCGAAGTAGCCAACCGGGAGATCAAACAGATTCTTGAGAAGACGGTTAACATCAACCGAAAGGATTGGGCATTAAAATTAGATGATGCTCTATGGGCGTACCGGACTGCATATAAGACACCGTTGGGCACATCACCATATCAACTTGTCTTTGGGAAGTCGTGCCATTTGCCGGTAGAATTGGAGCACAAAGCGTTTTGGGCGGTCAAGAAACTAAATCTGGATTTTCAAAAGGCCGGTGAAGAAAGGTTGCTCCATTTAAATGAGATGGAAGAATTTAGGGATGAAGCTTACGAAAATTCCCGACTTTACAAAGAAAGAACCAAACGATGGCACGACAAAATGATAAAGAAACGAGAGTTTTTACCAGGGGAACCCGTCCTCTTGTACAATTCACGCCTAAAGCTTTTTCCGGGAAAACTCAAATCTAGGTGGTCGGGGCCTTTCGTGATAAAGAAAATATTGAATCCTCCCGGCGTTGTGGAATTGTTAACAAAAGATGGTGAGACTTTCATGGTAAATGGCCAGAGGATTAAGCATTACTTCCACCGAGGCAATCAAGAGGAGGTGACATCCATCACCTTGCGAGACCCGTGACGGAACAAAAACAGGCGTCAAGCTAAAGACGTAAACTATAGCGCTTGTTGGGAGGTAGCCCAACGGTTTTTGGTGTGGATTTCAATTTTTTTTTTCGTAATTTTTCTTGTGTGTGTTTTATTCAATTTTGTGTGTTTTTTTTTTATAAAACAAATTACCTGAATTGCTGTACAGGTGCGCACGGGTAGCCCGTGCTTTGACGCACCACCCGTGCGCCCTACAGAGAGTGGAGAATTTCAACGGGGTGGCGCACGGGTAGCCCGTGCTTTGACGCACCACCCGTGCGCCTTACAGAGGGGGCATAAATAAGAACAGTTTTAAAATTGTTCTTCTTATCAAACTCTCCCAATCGCACGCCCCATCCCTCATCCTCCCTTGTCTTCAAAATTTCTTGTAGTTTTCACCTAAATTCTCCCATTTAATCACTCCCCCATCACATTAGAACCACAATTTGCATTGTATTCAAGTTTGATTGAAGAAAATTGAAGATAAAACACCTAGGGTTCAAGTTGTTCACTCTGATTCGAAATTCGAAAATTCCGGTTTTTCCTTGTGAATTTCTTGCCAATTATGTAATGGGAATCATGATTGGTGCTAGCTTTGATATTTTGGTATGTTTTGAATGAAATCTTCTTTAAGGCAATTTATCAAACACTTTGTGGGTATGTGTAATTGAGGAGATTTTGGATGAAATATTGATGAATAAGGCATGGCCAATGATTGTTTGAGCTAATACTTTTCTAGAATGGCCATAATTCTTGATTGCTTGGGGTAGTTGATCGATCAAAGTGAAGTAGGGAAGTGAATTTGCATCACTTAATGTTTTATCTTTAATCCCCTACTTAGTTGTTGCCATTGATGATACTGGGATGCTAATAGAATGTATTTCAGGTACAAATCCTTCATGGCCGAGCGAAGAAATCCCCAGGGTGGAAGGAGACGTGCACGCGAGGCGGCACAATGGGACGTGGCACCACCAGAGGTAGACCAAAACAGTCCCGCGGCATATGGGGTTGTATTGACAAACGCGGATGATCTTGAGCGATGGAATCACTTGGTTGGTCGCCAAATAGCTCCATCCCGCTATGCCGACAATGAATGTACCCAAACTTTGGGGATACATGAGGACGTTTGGCGTCTCTTCGCAAAGGTCGGATGGACAAATTTCATGAGCCGAAGGTGGCCGACCTTTAAACGATTCACATTGGAGTTTTTGAGTACTGTAGAAGTACTCAAACAAGGCGGGACTTTTGAACCATATATGATCCGCTTTTAGTTGGGGAACGTTCGTAGACAACTATCTATTACCCAATTGAACACTATTTTTGAGGTTCCAACGAACGTTCGTACCCGCCCGATGCCCAATTATGATCAATATGATTTTTGGAGAATGCTGGTGGAAACACCACAAACGGGGCCTATGTTGTATGCCGCACGGACCGCCAAAGCCTCTTGGATCCGGAATCCAGTTTTCCGGTACATACAACGCGTGACTGCATCCTCCGTGTTCGCCCGAGAAAATATTGGAGGGATGACTACTAAGGAGCTGTATCTACTATGGTGTATGCTCACAAATACACCCTACAACACAGCCGTCAATTTCACAGACCAAGTAGAACAGTTAGCTAGGCGAGAAGGGGGTACGATTTCTATAGGGGGCCTCATTACCCCTATTGCCCGACATTTCAACGTCGATTTCCGAGGCTTGGAGCCTATTCCGGGCAGCACTCGGGTTAATTTGGCATCGTTGCACCACATGAAGTTCATAGCAAACGAAGACAACACATTGGTACTTCTACAGAAGAAAGGTGTTGCATTTCCGTTGCCTAACCCGCCATACACCACAGTCGATACATTAGCGGACACCACCAACTTCCTAATGAACTCTGACGCACATAACCGAATTACAGAGGTTATAGATGCAAGGAAGAAGCGCAGAGTTGAAGGTTTCCAGGATAAAGAGGATATGGTGGCGGAGGAGGAGGAACTACACAGACGTGAAATTGGGATGGAACCTCATCACCCCTAAATTGGATATGATATACCCGAGTCCTCACACGGAGGCGCTTACCCTCGACATTCTCAAAGCGGGGATCGTCCCGATGCTTCTCATAGTGGAGGGCCCCAACGCGGCACTGATTTTCAAGACATGTTATATGCGTTTGGGGAGGACTTGCGTCGGCAAGGAGAGGAGTTGAGGCAACATGGGGAGGATTTGAGGCAACATTGGGCTAATTTCCTCGCGTTCAGCGAGCGCTATGATCGGCATTCCGAGGAGACGTGGCAAGTGCTCCAACAGTTACAAATGTGGCATATTTCCCAAGGCCACTTTCCACCGCCGCCACCACAGTGATTCAGGTATATCTCCACTTTTCACTATTGAAATTCTATTTTTCCCCTTTCGATAAAAAAGGTACAATTTCATTCAAGTTTGGGGGAGAAGTAGTATTTTGATATTTGAAAAGTGTAGATGAATATATATATATATATATCCATTGCATTGTTGTGTGTTTTCATATAGTTGCATATAGAGCATTCTAGGTTGCATTGCATTAGAAGCACGTTTATGGTTTTAGCACATTTATTGCTTTCTTAGATGTTAGAGAGTGAGTTGACCGGGCATGTTGCAACTTGTTGTTTGTGTGTTGATTGAAAATTCATATTGTTGGGATTGGATGTTGGTTATGAGTTGATTGAGCCTTGAATAGATAACATTGAGCATGTTGATATGGAAAACTTGGTTTGATGCTTTGAATTACATATTTGCAAGCCTGTGAGCTTTTGAGCCTTTACTGCTTGTATCTTGTGCAGTCTTGTTGTGATTTGAGTGTATCATTCATGTTGTTAAAATTCTAGAACTTGCTTGGGTATCTTTGTCAAGACCACATGTTGTATGCAAATTGTGAATGTGATTAAAGGCCATCTTTGCTAGCCTTTCAAGCCTTTTACCTACCTAAAGATGTTGAAATTCCTAGTTAGCCAAGTTGAGACTATAGCCTATTTCTTTGATAACCACAAAAAAAAAATTTAACCCTTGATCTTAATATATCCATCACCTTAAACTCGAATGTATAGCGTTGAGTAAAGGGAATGAATGAGGCTGAATGGGTGGGAAATGAAAAGTAGGATAAGTGGGCATACTTGGTTAAATGGAACAAAAAGAGGAAGGAAAGGAGTTGAAAAAGAAGTGTTGAAAATGCACAAATGAAAAATTGAAAAATTGATAAACTTGGGGGGGCGAAGGATTGTGATTTGAGACGATTCTCAAAAGAAAGAAAGGAAATGGAGATAAATAAAGTTGATAAAAATGAGGGATGATTGGAGTAGCATATGGGATTGTAATGTAAATGATTGATATGCTCATCGGTCTATATACTCGAGTTTGAGTCACTTTATCCAAAATTTCCTACCCAAACCAAAGAGCATTCATTACAACCAAATGAGAAAGTCCTTTTTGATTCACAAATTGCATACACTCTAGTGGCGGAGATATGAGACGAATTGCAAGCCTATGCTAATTTTGCGACATCGAATTGATTTGAGCGTAAACACGTCCTATATCCTCATGAGATGAGAGTATACACTTAACTTTGAGGGTCGTAATTCAGAGCATTTCACCATGTTTTGTTTGATGCGTGCCCTTCGAGTAGATATTTGAGGCTTGATTGGTTTGTTGCTTGACATTCATGATGAACAATATGAATTTCTTTTTTGGATCCTTTGTGTGCGCTTTTATTCTTATCTCCATGTTGTGCTTTATCGTGTTTTCAACATTGTTGATCGGGACGGTCAACGGTGTAAGTTTGGGGGATTTTTGATAGGTGTGAGTTTTGCATGTATTTTGAGGCGTATTTCTGGCTATAATGATGGGTAAACATGCACATACTCGCGTTAAATGTTACATATTCACTCCTTGTGGAAAATATATTACACTTTGCTTATTCTGTAGGAATTTCATGATATTTGAAGCAAATTGAATACGAATACGAGGATAGCAAAGTGGAAACACGGAGAATTGAGTGAGTATACGAAAAGTGAAGCCAAAAAGAGCGAAAGATGAGCGTCTAAGGAAAAGACAGGGAGCGCACGGGTTGGGCGTGTCTTAAGCACCACCCGTGCACCCCTGAATTAAGAGATTTAGAGTTGCAGCATGGCGCACGGGTAGCCCATGCACCGATGCATGACCCGTGCGCCCTACAGAGGATGGATGATTTCAACGGGGTGGCGCACGGGTAGCCCGTGCTCCTACGCACCACCCGTGCGCTCTACAGAGAGCTGGATGATTTCAATAGGATGGCGCACGGGTAGCCCGTGCTCCGACGCACCACCACCCATGCGTCTGCTACTGAATCCCATAATCTGCAGCATTATGCCCTAAACTCAAAGGTGGGTATAAAAAGACTTTTTCGGGGGCGCACACAAGGATATTCTGGCATTTTTGGGATCTACAACACAAGACAAGGGTCTATTCTTGGAAGAGGACTTCAAGGAGACAATCGGGTTGCATCGGAGCTTGAGGAACGGAGATATATCGAGAGATTGTCGAATTTCCTAAGTTTTTCTTGCTTCTCTTTTAGTTTCAATCTTTCATTTTGAGTTGTAATGGCTTTGAACAATTTGTTTATTAGTTGTTTAGAAATCATGTGTAGCTAAACTCTTGAGATTTCCGGGTTTTGGGAGTAGATTGATGAACTCTTGTTGGATGTTTTAATCTTAGTTGAAGTTATTATCTTGAAGCCTATTTGAGTATTTTGAGCTTATTCTTGTTTTATCACTTGATCAATGATTTAACTGGTTTGATATATTGATTCATAATTCGAGAGATGAGTTTCAATATTAGATCTTGAATACTCGACACAAATATTTGCATGAATCGAGAGGTTTGTAAATATTTGTAAGGATATTTGATCTTTTAAACTTTTGGGAGTTGAATGCTTCATGTTGAGTAGAGATGCTAGCATAAGTATTTCAATCTATGTTTTATATGCATCTCGAGAGGGAGGATAAAATAGCTTTGTGATCGTCTTATAGGAATATTGATAATAACGTGGCTTGATTAAACTGGATAACAAGAGGATTATTAGTCGAAACCTTAACTCGGAAATCCATTTCATTATCTTGATACTTCTATCATTTGTATTATCTTAATCTTGTGTTTTAGTGATTTGAATTGTCTTAATCTCAATACAACAATCATCCAATTTCGATCGTCTAAATAAAAATAAGATTATCTTAGATCAATACTTAGCATATTAATTTATTAGTCTCCGTGGATACGACCTTGCTTACCCTATTCTATCAACTACACCGTACACTTGCGGTGAAGCTAAAAATAAGGCGAACACCCCCTCCCCAAAAAAGCCTAATAAAAATCAAACACAATAGACACATTTCCTAAAAAAAACACACCACACACAGAAACGCATGAAACACACACTCACACGGTGTTTTCCGGCAACGGCGGTAGTGGTTTCCGGCGAAATTTTGGGTGACGGTAGTTTTGCAGTTTTGGGTGGTGGAAATAAACTACGGCTTGGGTTTACGGTGATAGTAGTTTCCGACCAATTTGGGCTTCTGGCATTTTCGGGCGATTTGGGCTTCCGGCATTTTTCAAATGATTTGGGTTTTAAATATTTTTAAGTACGTCTTAAATTATTATTTATTTCATTGTATTTTATTTTTTGTCCGAAAATATTGTATGTTAATTTTGTCATTATATTTATGGGTACAAATTTTATTTACTTATTAAAATAATATACATATATAATTTTTTGTATGTAAATTACTTCCAATGCTGAAAAAAATTTAATATTCGTATTATTTATCCTATAATAATTGTTGAATTGTATATAAATAATACCCACATATAAGCAATGTCAAATTTATTTCAATTATTTAACTGTATTATCATTATAATATATAGGCAATATCAAACATGATCACCATAATCGTACATTTTGGAGGGCAAATTGTGCAAACTGGGAGCGATGTGAGATATGACCATAATGCAATTGGTGCTAGGAGAATTTCTCGCAGAATGAATTTTGTGAAATTGACTGAAATATTAATTTCGATGATGGGGATTGATGTAAGTCAATGGAAGTTGAAAGTTTCGGCTAAATATTATTATAACAATATGTGTGGAATAGTATCTATTACAAATGATGAAGATTTGTGGTCTTTTATAGATTCGTCGGTTGGGATTGAGTTTTTTGATTTATTTGTTGAGTTAGATCCTGTTATTCGAATGTTGAAATGAATACTTGATGGGACATGATTAGTATCGATATCTTTGAGTTCCTTAGAGGAGGTATGGTTCATGAAATATATGCATTTACACAAGGTGGACCTAGTAATGAAAATGTTGATGTTGGTGGACCTAGTAATGAAAATGCTGATGTTGTAGATATTTGTCGAGGAGAGGAACGTCTAAATTCTGAACCTGATGAAAGTGCATCTGACGAGGATAATGACAGTGATGGAGCGGATGAAGCTCAACAAAAGCACTCGTAATAATTCCGTGGCAATTATGGGATTGGTTCTGGAATTTCATTCTTCAAATCAAGGTACCCAGATGTAGGCAGTGACTTTGTTGGTATGCCTTCGTATGTACAATTCTATGACTTTGAGACTGGTGTGTTGTGTAAAGGAATAATTTTTACAGATAAAAAACATGTGCAAAGTGCAGTTAAGGATTACCATGTTCGTTGGGTGAAACGAGAATTCAAGGTTGTTGAAAGCACACCAATCTTGTGGAAAGCTGTATGCAAACATAACCCTGGAACTTCGGTAATGTCCAGTTTGTCTTCCCAACAAAGGTCAATCGATGGTTGAGAGCGAGTTTCAACAAAAAACTTTCGATGTGGAAGATCACAAAATATGGACATCCTCACTAATGTTTAATGAATGATGTTTCTGTGGATCATGCCAATTTAGATAGAAAATTTATTGATGATAGTCTAATGGGGATGGTACAGTGTGATCCATCTTACGGTATTAAGTATGTCCAACAAAATATTAAAGACAAGTATGGTTATAATATTTCATATGATAAAGCTTGGCAGTCGATGAAACGTGCCCATGAAAATGTGTATGGTACTTGGGAGACCTCGTGTTGTTATTTGCCAAAATATATGGAGGCACTGCAGAAATATAACCCTGGTACAGTGGTTGAGTGGCACCACGTTGAACCTAGTGACAGTGAAGTGAAGACATTGTTGTATGTATTTTGGGCTTTCAAGCCATGTATCGATGGTTTGTACACTGTCGTCCAGTGATTAGTATAGACGGAACACACCTCTACACTAAATACAATCACAAGTTACTTATTGATGTCACATTGGACGTAAACCAACGAGTGTTGCCATTAGCTTACGCGATCGTGGATGAAGAGACTTTTGCATCTTGGAACTGGTTCTTGGGATTAATATCTAGACATATTATTCGAAGACGAGAATGTGTGCGCCTTATTTCAGATCGTCATCCTGGAATAATAAGGTCAGTTGAACCGATGCCAGAATTCCAACCTCCTTATAGATATCATCGTTATTGTCTGAGGCATGTTGTCTCTAATTTCCATAGTCATTTCAAGAATGTGAGGTTGAAGGATTTGTGTCAAGCCGGGGCAGAACTAAGAGTTAGAGCGTTTGAGAAGACTATGGAGGAGATTAAAAAATTTAATGAACGTGCTCACACTTACTTGGACGTTATAGACAGGAGCAAGTGGACTTTATCGCATGATGAAGGGACACGTTGTGGAATGATGACTGCAAACATTTCTGAGTATATGAACTCGGTTCTAAAGGGTGCAAGAAGATTGCTAATTTGCGCCCTTGTGCGTTTCACTTTCACGTGTACTGTCACGAGTTTCTACGATAGAATGAAAAATACAACTACAACTTTGGAGAAGAACCAGTTGTGGCCAGATGACATCTTGCAAAAATACCAAAAATAGCAAAGGATGGCACTAAATCATATTGTGCAGATGTACGATTATCAAACTCAAACTGCAAATGTCACCGCTGTCACACCAGGATCTAGTCGTGTGCGAACGTTCAAAGTCAAACTCTCTGCACAACAATGCTCATGTGGTCAATGGAGGAATGACGGGATCCCATGTTCACATACAATGCAAACATGTAAATATGTTAAGATTGATCCGACCAATTTCATGAGACCATATTACAACACATATACATATAACAATTCTGGTGGCAATTATGGGATTGGTTCTGGAATTTCATTCTTCAAATCAAGGTACCCAGATGTAGGCAGTGACTCTGTTGGTATGCCTTCGTATGTACAATTCTATGACTTTGAGACTGGTGTGTTGTGTAAAGGAATAATTTTTACAGATAAAAAACATGTGCAAAGTGCAGTTAAGGATTACCATGTTCGTTGGGTGAAACGAGAATTCAAGGTTGTTGAAAGCACACCAATCTTGTGGAAAGCTGTATGCAAACATAACCCTGGAACTTCGGTAATGTCCGGTTTGTCTTCCCAACAAAGTAAATCGATGGTGAGACTTTCATGGTAAATGGCCGGAGGATTAAGCATTACTTCCACCGAGGCAATCAAGAGGAGGTGACATCCATCACCTTGCGAGACCCGTGACTAACAAAAACAAAGGCGTCAAGCTAAAGACGTAAACTATAGCGCTTGTTGGGAGGTAGCCCAACGGTTTTTGGTGTGGATTTCAATTTTTTTTTTCGTAATTTTTCTTGTGTGTGTTTTATTCAATTTTGTGTGTTTTTTTTTTATAAAACAAATTACCTGAATTGCTGTACAGGTGCGCACGGGTAGCCCGTGCTTTGACGCACCACCCGTGCGCCCTACAGAGAGTGGAGAATTTCAACGGGGTGGCGCACGGGTAGCCCGTGCTTTGACGCACCACCCGTGCGCCTTACAGAGGGGGCATAAATAAGAACAGTTTTAAAATTGTTCTTCTTATCAAACTCTCCCAATCGCACGCCCCATCCCTCATCCTCCCTTGTCTTCAAAATTTCTTGTAGTTTTCACCTAAATTCTCCCATTTAATCACTCCCCCATCACATTAGAACCACAATTTGCATTGTATTCAAGTTTGATTGAAGAAAATTGAAGATAAAGCACCTAGGGTTCAAGTTGTTCACTCTGATTCGAAATTCGAAAATTCCGGTAAGAGCATCGCTTTTCCTTGTGAATTTCTTGTCAATTATGTAATGGGAATCATGATTGGTGCTAGCTTTGATATTTTTGCTATGTTTTGAATGAAATCTTCTTTAAGGCAATTTATCAAACACTTTGTGGGTATGTGTAATTGAGGAGATTTTGGATGAAATATTGATGAATAAGGCATGGCCAATGATTGTTTGAGCTAATACTTTTCTAGAATGGCCATAATTCTTGATTGCTTGGGGTAGTTGATCGATCAAAGTGAAGTAGGGAAGTGAATTTGCATCACTTAATGTTTTATCTTTAATCCCCTACTTAGTTGTTGCCATTGATGATACTGGGATGCTAATAGAATGTATTTCAGGTACAAATCCTTCATGGCCGAGCGAAGAAATCCCCAGGGTGGAAGGAGACGTGCACGCGAGGCGGCACAATGGGACGTGGCACCACCAGAGGTAGACCAAAACATTCCCGCGGCATATGGGGTTGTATTGACAAACGCGGATGATCTTGAGCGATGGAATCACTTGGTTGGTCGCCAAATAGCTCCATCCCGCTATGCCGACAATGAATGTACCCAAACTTTGGGGATACATGAGGACGTTTGGCGTCTCTTCGCAAAGGTCGGATGGACAAATTTCATGAGCCGAAGGTGGCCGACCTTTAAACGATTCACATTGGAGTTTTTGAGTCCTGTAGAAGTACTCAAACAAGCGAGACTTTTGAACCATATATGATCCGCTTTTAGTTGGGGAACGTTCGTAGACAACTATCTATTACCCAATTGAACACTATTTTTGAGGTTCCAACGAACGTTCGTACCCGCCCGATGCCCAATTATGATCAATATGATTTTTGGAGAATGCTGGTGGAAACACCACAAACGGGGCCTATGTTGTATGCCGCACGGACCGCCAAAGCCTCTTGGATCCGGAATCCAGTTTTCCGGTACATACAACGCGTGATCGCATCCTCCGTGTTCGCCCCGAGAAAATATTGGAGGGATGACTACTAAGGAGTCAGTATCTACTATGGTGTATGCTCACAAATACACCCTACAACACAACCGTAGTCAATTTCACGGACCAAGTAGAAGCTTAGCTAGGCGAGAAGAGGGGGTACGATTTCTATAGGGGCCTCATTACCCCTATTGCCCGACATTTCAACGTCGATTTCCGAGGCTTGGAGCCTATTCCGGCAGCACTCGGGTTAATTTGGCATCGTTGCACCACATGAAGTTCATAGCAAACGAAGACAACACATTGGTACTTCTACAGAAGAAAGGTGTTGCATTTCCGTTGCCTAACCCGCCATACACCACAGTCGATACATTAGCGGACACCACCAACTTCCTAATGAACTCTGACGCACATAACCGAATTACGAGGTTATAGATGCAAGGAAGAAGCGCAGAGTTGAAGGTTTCCAGGATAAAGAGGATATGGTGGCGGAGGAGGAGGAACTACACAGACGTGAAATTGGGATGGAACCTCATCACCCCTAAATTGGATATGATATACCCGAGTCCTCACACGGAGGCGCTTACCCTCGACATTCTCAAAGCGGGGATCGTCCCGATGCTTCTCATAGTGGAGGGCCCCAACGCGACACTGATTTTCAAGACATGTTATATGCGTTTGGGGGAGGACTTGCGTCGGCAAGGAGAGGAGTTGAGGCAACATGGGGAGGATTTGAGGCAACATCGGGCTAATTTCCTCGCGTTCAGCGAGCGCTATGATCGGCATTCCGAGGAGACGTGGCAAGTGCTCCAACAGTTACAAATGTGGCATATTTCCCAAGGCCACTTTCCACCGCCGCCACCACAGTGATTCAGGTATATCTCCACTTTTCACTATTGAAATTCTATTTTTCCCCTTTCGATAAAAAAGGTACAATTTCATTCAAGTTTGGGGGAGAAGTAGTATTTTGATATTTGAAAAGTGTAGATGAATATATATATATATATATATCCATTGCATTGTTGTGTGTTTTCATATAGTTGCATATAGAGCATTCTAGGTTGCATTGCATTAGAAGCACGTTTATGGTTTTAGCACATTTATTGCTTTCTTAGATGTTAGAGAGTGAGTTGACCGGGCATGTTGCAACTTGTTGTTTGTGTGTTGATTGAAAATTCATATTGTTGGGATTGGATGTTGGTTATGAGTTGATTGAGCCTTGAATAGATAACATTGAGCATGTTGATATGGAAAACTTGGTTTGATGCTTTGAATTACATATTTGCAAGCCTGTGAGCTTTTGAGCCTTTACTGCTTGTATCTTGTGCAGTCTTGTTGTGATTTGAGTGTATCATTCATGTTGTTAAAATTCTAGAACTTGCTTGGGTATCTTTGTCAAGACCACATGTTGTATGCAAATTGTGAATGTGATTAAAGGCCATCTTTGCTAGCCTTTCAAGCCTTTTACCTACCTAAAGATGTTGAAATTCCTAGTTAGCCAAGTTGAGCCTATAGCCTATTTCTTTGATAACCACAAAAAAAAAAAATTAACCCTTGATGTTAATATATCCATCACCTTAAACTCGAATGTATAACGTTGAGTAAAGGGAATGAATGAGGCTGAATGGGTGGGAAATGAAAAGTAGGATAAGTGGGCATACTTGGTTAAATGGAACAAAAAGAGGAAAGAAAGGAGTTGAAAAAGAAGTGTTGAAAATGCACAAATGAAAATTTGAAAAATTGATAAACTTGGGGGGCGAAGGATTGTGATTTGAGACGATTCTCAAAAGAAAGAAAGGAAATGGAGATAAATAAAGTTGATAAAAATGAGGGATGATTGGAGTAGCATATGGGATTGTAATGTAAATGATTGATATGCTCATCGGTCTATATACTCGAGTTTGAGTCACTTTATCCAAAATTTCCTACCCAAACCAAAGAGCATTCATTACAACCAAATGAGAAAGTCCTTTTGATTCACAAATTGCATACACTCTAGTGGCGGAGATATGAGACGAATTGCAAGCCTATGCTAATTTTGCGACATCGAATTGATTTGAGCGTAAACACGTCCTATATCCTCATGAGATGAGAGTATACACTTAACTTTGAGGGTCGTAATTCAGAGCATTTCACCATGTTTTGTTTGATGCGTGCCCTTCGAGTAGATATTTGAGGCTTGATTGGTTTGTTGCTTGACATTCATGATGAACAATATGAATTTCTTTTTGGATCCTTTGTGTGCGCTTTTATTCTTATCTCCATGTTGTGCTTTATCGTGTTTTCAACATTGTTGATCGGGACGGTCAACGGTGTAAGTTTGGGGGATTTTTGATAGGTGTGAGTTTTGCATGTATTTTGAGGCGTATTTCTGGCTATAATGATGGGTAAACATGCACATACTCGCGTTAAATGTTACATATTCACTCCTTGTGGAAAATATATTACACTTTGCTTATTCTGTAGGAATTTCATGATATTTGAAGCAAATTGAATACGAATACGAGGATAGCAAAGTGGAAACACGGAGAATTGAGTGAGTATACGAAAAGTGAAGCCAAAAAGAGCGAAAGATGAGCGTCTAAGGAAAAGACAGGGAGCGCACGGGTTGGGCGTGTCTTAAGCACCACCCGTGCACCCCTGAATTAAGAGATTTAGAGTCTGCAGCATGGCGCACGGGTAGCCCATGCACCGATGCATGACCCGTGCGCCCTACAAAGGATAGATGATTTCAACGGGGTGGCGCACGGGTAGCCCGTGCTCCTACGCACCACCCGTGCGCTCTACAGAGAGCTGGATGATTTCAATAGGATGGCGCACGGGTAGCCCGTGCTCCGACGCACCACCCATGCGTCTGCGCTGGAATCCCATAATCTGCAGCATTATGCCCTAAACTCAAAGGTGGGTATAAAAAGACTTTTTGGGGGGCGCACACAAGAATATTCTGGCATTTTTGGGATCTACAACACAAGACAAGGGTCTATTCTTGGAAGAGGACTTCAAGGAGACAATCGGGTTGCATCGGAGCTTGAGGAACGGAGATATATCGAGAGATTGTCGAATTTCCTAAGTTTTTCTTGCTTCTCTTTTAGTTTCAATCTTTCATTTTGAGTTGTAATGGCTTTGAACAATTTGTTTATTAGTTGTTTAGAAATCATGTGTAGCTAAACTCTTGAGATTTCCGGGTTTTGGGAGTAGATTGATGAACTCTTGTTGGATGTTTTAATCTTAGTTGAAGTTATTATCTTGAAGCCTATTTGAGTATTTTGAGCTTATTCTTGTTTTATCACTTGATCAATGATTTAACTGGTTTGATATATTGATTCATAATTCGAGAGATGAGTTTCAATATTAGATCTTGAATACTCGACACAAATATTTGCATGAATCGAGAGGTTTGTAAATATTTGTAAGGATATTTGATCTTTTAAACTTTTGGGAGTTGAATGCTTCATGTTGAGTAGAGATGCTAGCATAAGTATTTCAATCTATGTTTTATATGCATCTCGAGAGGGAGGATAAAATAGCTTTGTGATCGTCTTATAGGTATATTGATAATAACGTGGCTTGATTAAACCGGATAACAAGAGGATTATTAGTCGAAACCTTAACTCGGAAATCCATTTCATTATCTTGATACTTCTATCATTTGTATTATCTTAATCTTGTGTTTTAGTGATTTGAATTGTCTTAATCTCAATACAACTATCATCCAATTTCGATCGTCTAAATAAAAAGAAGACTATCTTAGATCAATACTTAGCATATTAATTTATTAGTCTCCGTGGTTACGACCTTGTTTATCCTATTCTATCAACTACACCGTACACTTGCGGTGAAGCTAAAAATAAGGCGAACACCCCCTCCCCAAAAAAGCCTAATAAAAATAAACACAACAGACACATTTCCTAAAAAAAAACACACCACACACAGAAACGCATGAAACACACACTCACACGGTGTTTTCCGGCAACGGCGATAGTGGTTTCCGGCGAAATTTTGGGTGACGGTAGTTTTGCAGTTTTGGGTGGTGGAAATAAACTACGGCTTGGGTTTACGGTGATAGTAGTTTCCGACCAATTTGGGCTTCTGGCATTTTCGGGCGATTTGGGCTTCCGGCATTTTTCAGCGATTTGGGTTTTCGGTATTTTTTAAGTACGTCTTAAATTATTATTTATTTCATTGTATTTTATTTTTTGTCCGAAAATATTGTATGTTAATTTTGTCATTATATTTATGGGTACAAATTTTATTTACTTATTAAAATAATATACATATATAATTTTTTGTATGTAAATTACTTCCAATGCTGAAAAAAATTTAATATTCGTATTATTTATCCTATAATAATTGTTGAATTGTATATAAATAATACCCACATATAAGCAATGTCAAATTTATTTCAATTATTTAACTGTATTATCATTATAATATATAGGCAATATCAAACATGATCACCATAATCGTATTTTTTGGAGGGCAAATTGTGCAAACCGGGAGCGATGTGAGATATGACCATAATGCAATTGGTGCTTTAGGAGAATTTCTCGCAGAATGAATTTTGTGAAATTGACTGAAATATTAATTTCGATGATGGGGATTGATGTAAGTCAATGGAAGTTGAAAGTTTCGGCTAAATATTATTATAACAATATGTGTGGAATAGTATCTATTACAAATGATCAAGATTTGTGGTCTTTTATAGATTCGTCTGTTGGGATTGAGTTTTTTGATTTATTTGTTGAGTTAGATCCTGTTATTCAGAATGTTGAAATGAATACTTCAAAGAGACATGATTAGTATCGGTATCTTTGAGTTCCTTAGAGGAGGTATGGTTCATGAAATATATGCATTTACACAAGGTGGACCTAGTAATGAAAATGTTGATGTTTGTGGACCTAGTAATGAAAATGTTGATGTTGGTGGACCTAGTAATGAAAATGCTGATGTTGTAGATATTTGTCGAGGAGAGGAACGTCTAAATTCTGAACCTGATGAAAGTGCATCTGACGAGGATAATGACAGTGATGGAGCGGATGAAGCTCAACAGCGCACTCGTAACAATTCTGGTGGCAATTATGGGATTGGTTCTGGAATTTCATTCTTCAAATCAAGGTACCCAGATGTAGGCAGTGACTCTGTTGGTATGCCTTCGTATGTACAATTCTATGACTTTGAGACTGGTGTGTTGTGTAAAGGAATAATTTTTACTGAGATAAAAACATGTGCAAAGTGCGATTAAGGATTACCATGTTCGTTGGGTGAAACGAGAATTCAAGGTTGTTGAAAGCACACCAATCTTGTGGAAAGCTGTATGCAAACATAACCCTGGAACTTCGGTAATGTCCAGTTTGTCTTCCCAACAGTGCAACTGATGGTTGAGAGCGAGTTTCAACAAAAAACTTTCGATGTGGAAGATCACAAAATATGGACATCCTCACTAATGTTTAATGAATGATGTTTCTGTGGATCATGCCAATTTAGATAGAAAATTTATTGATGATAGTCTAATGGGGATGGTACAGTGTGATCCATCTTACGGTATTAAGTATGTCCAACAAAATATTAAAGACAAGTATGGTTATAATATTTCATATGATAAAGCTTGGCAGTCGATGAAACGTGCCCATGAAAATGTGTATGGTACTTGGGAGACCTCGTGTTGTTATTTGCCAAAATATATGGAGGCACTGCAGAAATATAACCCTGGTACAGTGGTTGAGTGGCACCACGTTGAACCTAGTGACAGTGAAGTGAAGACATTGTTGTATGTATTTTGGGCTTTCAAGCCATGTATCGATGGTTTGTACATGCGTCGTCGTCCGATGATTAGTATAGACGGAACACACCTCTACACTAAATACAATCACAAGTTACTTATTGATGTCACATTGGACGTAAACCAACGAGTGTTGCCATTAGCTTACGCGATCGTGGATGAAGAG
The DNA here is from genome assembly GCA_016081115.2 of Rehmannia glutinosa. Taxonomy (NCBI): domain Eukaryota; kingdom Viridiplantae; phylum Streptophyta; class Magnoliopsida; order Lamiales; family Orobanchaceae; genus Rehmannia; species Rehmannia glutinosa. Next base: position 148,740 of record JABTTQ020000173.1, on the reverse strand, counting down.
ACTTTTGCATCTTGGAACTGGTTCTTGGGATTAATATCTAGACATATTATTCGAAGACGAGAAGGTGTGCGCCTTATTTCAGATCGTCATCCTGGAATAATAAGGTCAGTTGAACCGATGCCAGAATTCCAACCTCCTTATAGATATCATCGTTATTGTCTGAGGCATGTTGTCTCTAATTTCCATAGTCATTTCAAGAATGTGAGGTTGAAGGATTTGTGTCAAGCCGGGGCAGAACTAAGAGTTAGAGCGTTTGAGAAGACTATGGAGGAGATTAAAAAATTTAATGAACGTGCTCACACTTACTTGGACGTTATAGACAGGAGCAAGTGGACTTTATCGCATGATGAAGGGACACGTTGTGGAATGATGACTGCAAACATTTAAAGTATATGAACTCGGTTCTAAAGTGCAAGAAGATTGCTAATTTGCGCCCTTGTGCGTTTCACTTTCACGTGTACTGTCACGAGTTTCTACGATAGAATGAAAAATACAACTACAACTTTGGAGAAGAACCAGTTGTGGCCAGATGACATCTTGCAAAAATACCAAAAATAGCAAAGGATGGCACTAAATCATATTGTGCAGATGTACGATTATCAAACTCAAACTGCAAATGTCACCGCTGTCACACCAGGATCTAGTCGTGTGCGAACGTTCAAAGTCAAACTCTCTGCACAACAATGCTCATGTGGTCAATGGAGGAATGACGGGATCCCATGTTCACATACAATGCAAACATGTAAATATGTTAAGATTGATCCGACCAATTTCATGAGACCATATTACAACACATATACATATGCAGGGACATACTCTGGCCAATTTACTTCACTCCCTAATGATGATAAATGGGATGATGCATCGTTTCAATTGCAACATAACCCATCCAGACGATTTCGGAGGAATCGTGGTCGAGACAGAACTACAAGATTTCACAATGCAATGGATTAGGCAGAGGAACGTGAGCGACAACAATACCAAGCTAGTGATCAAAGGGATATACACACGCATGCATCTTCATCACGACACAACTAATGTATCATTCTTAATTATATTATGTTGATAAGTGTCTTTTTATGCATGTTTTATGTGTGTATTTGAGTAGAAACTGAGTTATTTTGTTGTTAGTTTTGTTAGTTTTTGATTTTATATTGTTCATACTACTGTGAGGTGCTTTTATTGGTGTAGATTGACCATTCGGGGCTAATTTTGGTGAATTTCAGACCATGGATTCATGTCAAAATATACCGGGGGGTTTAAGGATGCAAAAACGCTCGAAATCCCAAGTCAAACGCGTCATTTCGGGGCCTTTTTGGTCCAACATGGGCAGGGGGTGACAGGCAACACGGCCGTGTTCCACCGGGAGAGAAAACTCAAAAAAATCGCACAAAACAGCCTCCGACACGGTCTGGCCGTGTTCCCCAACACGGCCATGTCCAGAGACACGGCCTGGCCGTGTTGGGAAGCATGACCATGTTATTCTGACTTCCTGCACAATAAAACAGAATGGCCTGGCCGTGCTGGGCAACATGGGCGTGTTCGGATCACTTTCCAGCATCAATTTCTGGTAGGATTTGTTAAAAAGTCATCTACCAAGCTTTTTGACCACTTTTCAGCACATTTACACCTCATTTTGTTGCTCTAATTTCTTACTTTTCCACATGATCACATGAAGATAATGATTCTAACACCCCAACTCATAAAGTTGAGCATTAAACTATCAAAAGATGACATTATTGAGGAATACTTTCTCCAAAATAATGTCTATAAAAGCCAAGAGTGTGGGTTGAAGGAGATATTCATTCACATAGATAGAAAATCAGATTTTTGAGAGGAGAAATACATATTGTGGTAAGGAAGATAGTTAGAATGCTTGGATCACCATGGAGAGGCGCTAAGGCACAAGGATTGAAGATCGCTCGGAGAAGAAGATGAACTCCACCACTTCATCATCATACTTCCAACAGGGGAGTCTTATGTTGGTTTTGAAATTTTTAACTTCAAGTATTCATGTTGATTTCAAAAGAAACTTCTTGTTTAATTGTTGTTTTCATTCTCAATTCCATCATGAGTTAAATCGCTAGTGTTTGAATGTGATGAACCCTAGAACTTATTTGTGTTTATTGGTTTGAATGTTTTAATATATTTTCTTATACTTTTATGCGAGTCGCTTATGTTATGCTTGTTTATTCGAATTGGTATATGCGCAATATTGATTTGAAGTTTATTTTTCATCGGGAAATCGAGAGATTCATGGTGAAATAGAACCAACATAAGTGAAAGGAGTTGCATGCAATCCTAGATATAGAACGGCATAAATCTTCCGGATTAGGGTCAAACCTAATATGGGAATTCACAAATCGTTAATGCAATCTTGGGTGTTTTAACTAGAAAGAGATTTCAGTTTAATCAACTTGAGGTTAGGAGTTATTCGCGTTTGACAGAGGGTTTAACTTAATTTAAGAATGCCTACGGTCCATGAAGCATGGAAATATGTTAAGGGATGGTTAAAACTTAAGGGTTATGGTTGTATTCATTTTGGTAAAATCACAAAGACGTTCTAGAGGAAATCAACATTCAAGCACATTTATATCCATCATCTTCCAATCCAAGTGTATCTAATATCCTTCGTGTTCTTAGTTGCCTCTTCCACTTTTATTTGCTTTTATTTTATTTTTACTTTGCAACAAACTATTTGGCGAATTTGTAGGCTAGATAATAAAAAGACGGTAATTACTAGTAATCATAGTCCTCGTGGGAATGACACTCGATACTCGCTTAGCTTTGCTATAAACGATAAGTGCACTTGCCTAGGCCATTTTTAGGAGTAGCTTCCAAGCCATCATATGTACTACGTATGATATTTTGAGACTTGTGCAATGTAATATGAGTAATTTAGCACAATTAATTTTGTATTGTAATATGTAGTATCAGGCAATTTCTTATAATGTCAGACTTTGTATATTCTCTGTGTGTATTTACTTCTACAGTTACTTTGTATTGTTATTTTCTCTGTATTTTCATCACACTGGTTTATTAATTATGATATTTTCTCTACAGGATGGGTGATCCTCAGACATATGGACCACGGGATCCTTTAGTACTTATAAATCAAAGCTATACACCATTCTACAAATTGCATAGGGGATGTCGATACGATCCTCACTGCCAGACATGGAGGTGCTCTTTTTGGCCTTTCGATGGCCAGTTGGTGCAGTTGCATCCACGTGTTGTACACATCATTGTATCATATGGGATTTTATGGTGTGGCGCTGCCGTGGGTCGGATTGACATTGACAACCATCTCATCACAAAGATTAGTTGAGCGTTGGCGCCCGAGACTCACACATTTCACTTACCGGTTGGGGAGGCCACAGTGACTTTGGCTGCAATGTTGCCATTATCCGGGGCTTCCTCGTAGAGGGTTGCCGCTTATAGCTAGAGATTCAGAGAGGACCAGGGATGAGTGGATGTTATATCACAACAATGGTTAGGTTTTGCTCCAACCTTAAACATGTTCCGAGGAGCATCATGCCTTAAGTTGGTTGCGTTGAGATCTCATTTCGAGCAGATCGTGATTGCGTAATACACACCTCATTTAGAGGTTGAACAGTACGCTCGAGGAATTGCACTCCTACTTATTGGTAGTTTTTTTATGCCAGATTCATCTGGCAACAACGTATATTTGCATTACTTGGAGCAGCTGCAGGATGCTTCACAGTATAGTCGGGGTAGTGATGTCTTGGCAAGATCGCATGCAGAGTTATGCACTTCAGCAGAGGTTGACAAGCTGGTCATCGGTGGACCCATGCTACTATTACAGGTAAATTTAAATTTAGCATCGTATGTCTTTATATTTGCATATCAGATAAATAAATGTATGTACTCATTGGTCATATGTTTACCTGTTATGTTAGATTTGGGCTTGGAGCAGGATTACTGTGATTGTTCCTCGTACCATATGTTCTCGAGTTCCCACAGAACGATTATATGAGGACCAGGCCGATATAGATGAGCTACCTTTTCCACTGTACGGTGCTAGGTACTACACTACTAACATTGCATATATTCAACATTAAACTCCTTACAACAAAATATGTAATTAATATGTACTATTTTCACATTTAGGTGGATGCGATCATCATCGATTACGATATCGCTAGTCATTCCGTACGTATCATCAGTGACATGCTCGACAGACTTACAGATAGACACATAAGGATTTATATTCATACTATGTAATTTTAACTACATTTTCAAATTTATTAATCTACAATTCAATTTATCACACTGGATTTGGGAGCCATATGACATGGAGTCAGCAGATATAACAACATTGGGACCACGATGTATTTGGAAGTGTGGAGGTCTCGGTGCCCATTGATAAATCACGCTATCGTGGAGATTCACCATCCAGAGCGAGTGCTGAGGCAGTTTGGCCTTAGACAACACTCCATGATTTTACTCGCAAAGGGCGATCCGGATGGGATTGGCCACAGACCCATGCTACATGGGTCCAGTATTGTGCGTTGGCACACCAGTTAATTGTTGGAGGTGATGCGATAGGTCGTGGGAGTACAGCCGGATATCGTGGATGGTAGGCGTGATACGGTCGTATGACACGACGATTAATAACTCCACAGAACGAGCACATGACAGTCGGGTATCAGCCAGGCGACACTGCAGCTCGAGATGCCATGGTAATTTACCTTTAAATTTACTATTATGCACATTAAATTATAACATTATGTATATATTTCTGATATTTGTGTGTTACAGACTACTCTATTCGATCGGATGTGGATTAGTGTTCGGGATGTTAGTGCTTGTGACCCGCAGTCTGTTGATCACCTGAGATATGATTTTATTAAGGAGATGACTAGTGTGCGGTGTCTCCTAGGGATGCCTCCACCAGAGCCGTTTCCAGAGACAGTTGATCCGTCACAGGCGCATGATCGGGCACGTAGCACACGGACGATCACTACTGCGCCACAGACACCTCACACATATGCGGCAGGTCCATCTGGATATGCGTTGAATCCATCTGCATATGCGCCAGGTCCATCTAGATATGCGGGAGTCCATCTGGATATGCGGTAGGTCCCTCCACTTCGCATCACACACCGTATATGACACAACCTATGGATTATGATCAGTTCATAACACCCCAGTTCACATCATTTACTGATATGCTCAACATGAATATGGGAATGGCAGGTCCATCTGCATATGCGCGCCCAAATTTTCAGCATTCGCCTGTACCATTTCCCAGTGGATTTCAGGGGAGTTATATGGACATGGATCCGAGCCCGTCTACTTCCGACCAACAGGATACTGATAATGTTGAATACGATCTTAGGCGGAGCCAACGACAGAGACATCCTCCGAGATGTGGCACCGCCTCCGAGATGTGGCACCGCTAGTACCTGTACGGAGAGCATACCATCACAATCTTAGGATAATGTCAAATGGTGTAACTCTTACAAACTAGTTATTTTCTTTTTAGTATATTTAATACGCTCTATATATTATTATAGGTTATATGTATTCTATGGATTTATTTGGATCAAAATAATTCTTATTTGCATGAAAATTCTTTTTATTTTGCATCATATAAAAAATAAAAAATAAAAAAGTATCGCAACAATAACCTTAGAACATGATCAACGTATACATATTCCTGCAGAAGTAAAGACCGATTTTTCTCTTACTGTTAATGCATAAGTAGTAAACACACTAATCCCACTCATCATTGTGACAAATAAACATTGTAACATTACTACAATCACACTAAAAAAGGCATTTCACATGCTATGTACACACAATCTATAAACTTTTGTAGGCACCAAAAATACTAAATAAATGAACAAAACATTCAATACTATGAACAAATCTTGGGTACAGATCTAGCATTACTACGGCTCGACAATCTTGATTTCATCATTTTGGCCATTCGAAACTGCATTTTCCGACATACCTTTTCCAATTCCGACACTCGCCATTGCATCCCTTGCAAATGTGCTTTCAACTTCTCATTCTCATCCGAAAGGTTGAGTTTCCGCGCATAAAGTACAATTTGCTGAGAGCCTCCGCCTTTCCTTCCCTTCGGTACTATTTGAGACGAACGGGAAGGACGATTAGTGGTGGCGACTTGCTCTGTATCTTGAAGCAAGCTTTTTAGTTTGCGTTGCCGACAGATGAGGGCTTGTGTGATAGATTTTGGCGGGAAAATCTTGTTTTGAATGAGATGGTTAAATGTCTCTGTTGAGAGCTTCTCATAGTTTAGGCCGAAGCAGACCGCCATCTTTTGTTCTTCAGACAAGGTCGAGTGAACCTGCGTAGCGCGGCGACGTAAAAATAAGAGATAATCACAAAATTACCCCTATAGTTTGGGTTTATTACAAAAAAACCCAGAGATATTTGAAAATTACAATAAAAAACCTTTGATATTTGATTTTGTATTAAATGTAAGGGGGATAAATGTAATATCTTTACAAATCTAAGGGGGGTATTTGAGATATTTTTGCTTAGAAGAGGTAAAGTATAATACAAAATCAAACCTCGAGGTTTTTTTTATAATTTTGGAAAATTTCTGGGTTCTTTTGTAATTAACCCAAACATCAGGGGTAATTTCGGTAATTAAATCCCTAAAAATAAATACCAGAAATGGAGTTGCAAAGAAACATCACAGGGAGCTAATTCATATGGGGCAAGCGAGCAATAAATAATGCAATGAGGAGAATAGACTCAATGAGTAAAATCGAAAAGAGTTAATCAAGTGATGATCGTTGCACAAATTTATCTAGTGATTGTAGATCAAACAGAGAAAAATCACACCATAACACAGTTCAAAAGTATCATCATCAACAGCCCACATATTTTTTCCTAGTCTTTATCTACTTTGTATCAATGAATTTATACAGTAATAATACTTTTAAGGTACGAAAAAATCATTCGGCGTATAAGTAAAATTTGGATACCTCTATATACAAACTCACTGCACGGTAAATCCCATCTAAAGAGTCTCTAGCAGAATCCGGTAAGGCCCTGATTACAGCCAAGAATTTAGACGGCTTCAAGTGAGGATCTGGTGCTATTTCGACTAAGTAGAAATCCATCAAGCTCGCAACCTTCTTCAGTCGACTCAACGGTACACAACAAACTCCTTTCCTGAGAAACGTTCTCAAAAAACGCACAACCAAATCCACGTCATACAAATAACTCTTCTGGGCCGGGGATGGAACGAGCAGATTATCTAAGGTCACTTGGTCTAATAACGAACCAATCATGCTCTCCAACTTGTTCCTACAGATATGACTTAAGCTTATATTCAAACCAACTCTCAGAATCTCAAATAAACTCTTGTAAGAAACATAACTTATATCCAATGCAGAAAACAAGTCAACAACAGTTTCAATCATTTCGGATTTCTCACCCGATGAGGCGGTCACGAATCTTGATTTTTGATAGTAACAGAGGAACTTACTAATAATCGCATTGTCGAAATTTTTAGATACCATTGATCTCACCAGAACTTCTATTACACGAGTATTTAACGCGACAAGATCCTCAAACCACCAATACGTTGTCCGAACGACACCGTTTTTAAAGCTCTCGGAGCTTCTCGTCTCACACGACAATCTAAACCCCGGACTTTCCGGTGAAGAAAACGACGGACATGGACTTGTTTCATGAGACGATGCAATCCGCCCGATGAGAGAATCGGATAATTTATCGAGTATAATGGAAGAGATAGGTTTTCGGAGTAAATTTTGGCACTGTTTTAAAGCCACTAGAACCTCGGACCATGTCCAATACTTAATTTCTTGCAATGATTTTTCTGTCTGCTCACATAGATTTTCAGTTCCGGCAAAAAACTTGTTCATTTCCATAAAATGAGCAGCACAGATGAGGTTAGAAATATTGGAAGGATTTATGTTGGCCGTTTTTCCTTTATTGTAACAGAATCTAGTGATGAGCTCAAAATTTGCTGCTCCACCGGGGAAATCATGGAATATCACCTTCAGATGATGGGTTTTGTTCGATTTACTAAACAATTTGTTTATTTTTCCTGAATAAGAAGATATGACTCTCTACAAGAATGTGTACAAAAGCCAAAGTTAGATGACAAAATATAAAAACAGAGCAATAGAGGGGAGAAATTAACACAAAAAGTGATCTCCATCACAGTAATACATAGAAAATACAATATTGAGTTTGTTGTAAGTGGTCACAAAGAAATAAAAAATGAAAGGGATAATGACAAAAAAAAAAAAAAGTGAGGCTTGGGCTAATTAAAATTTGTATGAGACGGTCTCATGGTCATTGTTAATGAGACGGATTCTACATGTAAATAAAATTTGAACCGAAACCCAAACCCATGAAAAAGACTCATGTTTTTTTTTGTATGATGAGATCCGTCTCACGAACTTAAATCCATTAGACGGTCTCATGTATAAGACCTTCTAGAAAAAAAAACTTGAGGTTCGATCTTATCTTATATTGTCCTATTCATAAGAAAAAACATTTCAAAAATCTCCTTAGATTTATAGAATTATTACAGTTACCCTCAAAGCAAAATCAAACTTCAATGGATTTTTTGTGATTTTCAAGAACCTCTGTTTTTTTGGTAATTAGTCAAAAGCTCAAGGGATTTTTGACTTTTTGTAATTATCCCTAAATAAGAATTTAAAGAACAAATGTTATTTTACAGTCAAAAAATTGTCAATGCCTACAATCCATAAATTTCAGACTTTAGTTAAAACAAAAAAGGGACAAAAAAGGTAGTCTGGCACAATTTGATGATAAAGAAAGATGAAAGGTCGTTATAGAGCAATAAATTCTTGAAAGGAAATCAGGTAAAGATGACTAACATCCCTGCAAACAAGGGAAACAACAGTACCAATTTTACAAACTACAACAGTTCTTTTAGTCCCTTGAAAGATGTGAAAGAATACAATGTAAAGGCATGAACATTAAATATCAATTCTAACAACATTAAATGAGAGGAAAAACAGAACAAACAGAATAGGTGAAACTATGTTAGATAAAAGGGATAATTACCAAAACTACCCCGAGATTTTAGCTAATAGCAAAAAAAACCAGAAATTTTTGAAAATTACAAAGATCACCTGAGGTTTGATTCTGTATTACACTTCACTCCTTACGCAAAAACATTTCAAACGTCCCCTTTACATTTGTTAAAATACTACAGTTAACAGAATCAAACCTCAGGTTTTCTTTTTTTGTAATTTGAAATATTTTTGGGTTTTTTTGTAATTACCCAAACCTGAGGGGTAGTTTTTTAATTATCCCTAGATAAAATGATGACAATAAATGGGTTCAGACAAAGAAGGAATAAACCACAGGACCAAACACCAGCTATTTAGGTACAGCAATTATGGGATGATAATGCAGATTTGCAGATATCAACAGCCAAGTTCTCAAGAACCCAATTATAATTTTACAGAAACACATAGATGATTCTTGATTTATCTCATATAAGAATATTAATTAGCATTATATGAAAAATACCATTCAAGTATTAGAAAACAAAGAAAGCCAAATTCTGCTTAGCAAAGGCAAATTCCTAAGACAATCAGACAAAACCAGGGGGAAAAAAAAGAACCCATTAAGGAAAAAAGATCACAATTTGGAAATAGAAAACTATGGTATTTTTTCACAACAGAGAAAATAAGAAAAAAAGAATCTTTACCTTATCAACCATGAAAACCTCTTCTCCATTGACATCCACTTCAAGATAACAATTTTCATCCATATTCCAAAACAGAAAGAGGAAAAATTAAAAAAAGGACAGCCAACCTCAAATCAAGAGACCCTTTTGGAGCTTATTGAGGAGACCAAATGGATGGATATTGAAAGGGGAAAAAAAGAGCATATTCTGAGAGGATGTAAAGGGATAAGCAGAAAAAGTCAGGTCTTGGTTTTGCAAAAAATGGTTAAGTCAATTTTAGTGCAGAAGATGTGGTTCCTAAAACTGGGGTGTGTCTGGAGAGACAGGAGTGTTTGTGAAGCAACAAATAAGTTGTGTGTGAGAGGAAACATAAAACTGACATTAAAATATGAGCATAAAAACAAAGAGAGATGAAAGATGTAGGAGTAGGACAAAATTGAGTGCCCAGTATTTTCATGCACTTGCTTGTCATTCCTCTTGTTCTATGCCTTGTTTCTTGCGGCAATCAAATTTCTCCTGTTACAAGGATTTGGGCTCTGAGATTTTCTGTTTTGGATTTGATCTTTTATTCACCGCTCATCAGATGATTAACACGTGTATAATAATTATCATATTAAAAAATTATAATTGAGTCTTGATTTATACTTCAAACTTAGTATGATAACTTTTATATACATGACAATCATCAGAGATGAAATGAAGATTCCATCCAAAGTAACTAGGCCCAACAACTAATCCGTGTATGATTGGGTACATAGCAATTTTAGTTTAATATGGTGTGACAAAATTGGTCTTTGTTAAATTCAACTTGCTAAAATCATTATGTATCTTTAAAAAACTCGTACTTAGTACTCAAATTGTTGGAAATTCCAAAGTTCCTTTGAAAATCTCATTTGAGTTGCACGTGCGAACAAATTGGGAATGTTCGAATCTCTAGCCAAAAATTAGAGGGTTTTAGGCCAATTCCGGCCAAATTTAAAATTCACTAATATATTACGCAACACCTACTTCAGCAGAAATTATAATTTTTGGTCGGAAGTTCGAAAATCCCATTTTTTTTTTGTATTGATATGCAACTCACATGAGATTGGAAAACTATTTTCAAATTTCCAGCAAGTTGAGGTCAATATGCGAATTCTTTAGAGATACATGTGATTTTACCTAACAGAATTAAAAAAGGAATGATTTTGCCACGCTCCTATAATTGCAGAATTAAAATTTCATTTATCGGTGTATGGTATATATGTCACAAAGTTTTTAAGTTTTTATTCGATAACGTTTATGGTAATTGAAATGGAAATGAAATACATTTCAAAACAGAGAAACATATCATTCTTATTTTTTTCTTGATATATTTCGAAGTATGAATTCATTTCCTAAAATGAAATTCTTTTCTAAATAAATCGTTGATATGAGATTATTAATCTTAAACAATACTTCAATATTCAAACCATTTCAATTCTTATTCAAAAGTTTGATGACAATTGACAGACCAAATTTATTCGAAATTTTGGAACGATGTGAGTGTGAGTAAATTATACTAGCCCCCAACTGGGTCCGAAGTAGTAACACCGCATTTCTTGTATATATGTACAATACTCTAAAGAGTAAAGAACATTCAAAAATTATAAAAACAAGAAGTGAGCACATACTTCTGTTATTTTATACACACGTTGGTCATGTGTAACATTTGTTGGAAATAACAGGTGGTGTAAATTAAATGGCTGAATATTCAAGCAGAGTTTCGATACGAAAACCGATGTCGAGGCAAGAGTTAGACTCTTTCTCTTTAAGACAAGATTGCCTCGCTCACGGTGCGTACGTTATGCGGCAATTGTCTCCCAAGATACAACGACAAACACTTGCAATAGTTGCACTACAAATCGCAAGCACAACGAACACTCTGATGGTTTTTGAACTCTCTTTTTGACTTATGCAGAATGTAAATGAAGCAAGGAATTCGAATTTCTCATGTGATGAAATGATTCTGGGGGCTGCTTTATATAGAGCTCCTGGTGCCTCTTCAAACTGGGTGCAACCCCTAGTCCGGATCAGTCTTGACCGTCAGAGCGCGCCTTGTGGTTAACAGCTGCGATCTGATGGTCCTGATTGCATCTGACTGAAGGGACACACCCTTTGGCATACACCTCTGCACACTGGACCATCGTGTCCAATCACGGTGCCCTGTCAGCGAACAAACACATCCAATTAGCGCCACGTGTCACCACTCGGACGATTCTGCCAAGTTAATGCCACCTGAGCTTCCCTGCCACATCACCGAGTCATTGGACTGAACCCTGGTTCGATTTTCCAAAACTTTAAGGCTCCTCAAAGCTCCTCGCGATGATGCGTACGAGCGAAGTGCAAAGTGCGCCTCTAAAGCGCCCAATGCGACTATGTGCGACGTGCGCGGGTCTGGGCCCAGCTCCGGCTCCGGGGCGGATGGTGCTCCGCATCGTCCTTGGTGCCTTTTGAGCTAGCCAAAGACCAGTCAAAATTGACTTGGTCCACTAGGGTGTACCATAAGAAGTTCCACTGGATTACTCCTTATTAGTGGTGAAACTCTTTATTAACTAGTCAAACATTCAATATGTTTCCTATGTGGGATATGGCTTTCCATATTCCCACCCTTTTATATTCCATATATAAAAGCATTTTATGTGGCCAACTTAAAGCATTTATTTCTCATTCACCCGACATTGGTTTTGAGAAATTTAAAAGGCTAAATTCATCTACCCGCGGCGTAGATGACGTTTATCTCATTTATTTCATACTTCGAATAAATGAACCCACTTAAATAATTGGTCAAATTCGGTCAAAACCTAATTTATAAAAACCAATTCCAACAATCCCCCACATGAATGAAATTAAATGCATATGAGTATGCAGACACTAAGAGAGTTCAAACGGAAAGCTATTGCATCGGGAGAGGTAGCTTGTGGCTTTGAACCTTCCTTAGTGGAAATACTATCGGATTTACTAGGCTTCACAGTGACGCGATGTCTTGAACTGTTCAGTTGTTTATGTAAACCAAAAAAACAACATCCACACAATATCTTTCCTAACACCATTTGGTTCTCACGGTTGTGTCCATTTTGGCCCTAGACAACATCTTGGATTCATAAGTGTTTCGTTGAAGCGTCCCGTCTTCACACTTATATAGGTGATCTCCTATTAAGAGTATCCTGCCATACTCCACTTCTTTAAAGTATAAGAATCATTAAAAGTTTATAACTTAACCTCACCATATTCAGCAGGTTTCTCCACTTGGATAGGAATGAGCTGTAATATGCTCCAAGTGTTTATCTAAATATTCATAACTTAGTTGTCCCATTGAACCAAGGTCTTGGGATCTCCAATTCACAAGGTTGGGTTACCGATGAACAATCTTATTTTGTGGATTTTAAGCCCATTCCTTTCGATAAGCAGTATACTTGATCTCTATATAAATCTTTAGTTAACGGATCCACTAGGTTTTCTTTTGATTTCACGTAATCGATTGTAATAACCCCATTTGAGATCAACTGCCTAACGGTGTTATGTCTTCGACGTATATGTCGAGACTTACCGTGGTACATATTATTTTGAGCCCTTCCTATAGCCGACTGACTATCACAATGTATCATGATTGCAGCCACCGGCTTAGGCCAACAAGGAATATCCTCCAAAAAGTTGCGAAGCCATTCTGCTTCTTCATCAGCTTTATCCAAAGCTATAAACTCTGATTCCATCGTGGATCGAGCTATACACGTTTGTTTAGAGGATTTTCATGACACCGCTCCACCACCAATGATAAAAACATATCCACTAGTGGACTTTGAATCTTTTGAGTCAGATATCCAATTAGCATGATGGTATCCTTCTAATACAGCTGGATATATTGAGTAATATAATCTATAATTTAAGGTGAGTCTTAGATACCTAAGAACCCTTATCAATGCCTTCCAATGGTCATTTCCAGGATTACTCGTAAATCTACTCAGTTTATTAACTGCGTAGGCAATATCCGAACGTGTGCAGTTTGTTACATACATTAAACTGTCAATAATCCGAGAATATTCTAGTTGAGATACAGTGCTCACCCCGATTTTTAGCTAAGTGTAAGCTTAAATCAACAAAGCGCGTTTTAACGAGGATTTGTCATAAGCATTGAACTTTCAAATCTTTGTCTCAATATAATGAGACTGTGATAAGACAAGTCCATCAGATATTTTAGAGATCTTAATTCCCAGAATAACATCTGCTACACCCATATCTTTTATATCAAAATGTTTTGTCAACATTTTCTTAGTATTCTTGATTATTTCATGATTACTACCCATAATTAACATGTCGTCAACATAAAGACAGACAATCACATAAGCATTAGGTGTGCCTTTAATGTACACACATTTATCACACTCGTTAATTTTGAAACCATTTGACATCATAGTTTTGTCAAATTTCTCGTGCCATTGTTTTGGAGCTTGCTTTAGGTCATACAATGACTTAACGAGTTTGCACACCTTCTTCTCCTGCCCAGGAGCAACAAACCCTTTGGGTTGTTCCATATAGATTCTTCTTCTAATTCACCATTTAAAAAAGCCGTTTTCACATCCATTTGGTGTATCTCAAGTGTAGGTCCCAAGGGATGTGTTGTAAGGTTTAGAAGGGGGGGTTGAATAAACCTTACTAATTTTTTTTGCAATTAAGAACCTTTCAAAAATTACAACAGAGTTATCACAAGTCAGTTGTGTCAATTAGTCAGCTGAGTTCCTATATAGCAGACTCACGAGAGTTGTGTGTAAGGTAACTCGGACTGTCTATTTTAAGCAGTTAACTTGGCTGACTTGGTTTTTCAAAGCGGAAGTCTTAACACCCTTTATAAATGGAAGTATGAGTTTTTAACACTTGTTTTTATAGGCTTAACTTATTATCACTTAGGATATCAGATTTAACTTAATTTAGCAAGTATAAGGTAATAAAACAGAAATTAAATGCTGAAAATAAATCGACACAAGGTTTTTATAGAGGTTCGAAGATGGGATAATTCTTCTATTCCTCTCTTCTCCAACTCTTGGAGGAATCCACTAAGAAATCGATCGCCTTCTGAGTGGTTCTCGCCCAGAGACAAGTCTTGATCACGCAGCTGACTTTCTCCTTTGACTCAGTCTCGAGATGCCTTGATCACCCAACTGGCTTCTCTTTGCGACTCGGCTTCTTCACGAGCGGCTGTCTTGCTACTACAACTCACTTTGTCAAGTTGTTGGATTTGATCACTCAGCCCTCCAAACAACTTGAACCTTTCCTACAGTCCTTCATTTGGAATGTAGACCCCTGAAATTACTTTGGTTTTCTCTTCAACTTGATGATTTCGTTGTCCTTAACAAATTGTGTTGGATATGAAATACAGATAGAATATGCTTGAAGATATTATAATCTTTCGTTCAGATTTTTTATGCGTTTTCAAATTCTCATTGTTGTTCTTTTGTTATTCGCATCTATTACTCTATTTGAATCCTCGACCCTTTTATAGTATTGTTTGAATAATTATCCGTTGAAGAGATGGATAATTATTCAAGTAATATCTTGTTGGATGTTAAAGGTTCTTTCTTGCTTTCCAGGCGTGTGAGACATCCACTACCTCGTATTCTTGAATGTCCAGCTTTTTAGGATCTGACACCCACTTGAGCCACTCCTTTGACTTATTTAATTGCATGCCTTTTTTGTTTATTCTTAGTGCTTGACATTATGGGAATAATACTTAAATAAGTATTCTCCATGATCTTTGTGCAACGGTTGGATGTCAGTTAACTTCTCTTGGTTGTTGCCTTTTTCCCCAGGTGACTTGAGTCAGCTCCAATCATTGGATGACTCATCTATCACTTCAACTTAAGGCTTGGCTTATTGAGTTGACTTGATTGACTCTTTACACAGCTATTCCTCAGCTGATACATCTTCAGTCGAGTTCTTGATATTTTATCTTGGCCATACTTAGCTGTTCCACAGCGGAGTCTTCACTTCAGTCTTTAGTTGACTTCTTGTTTTTCCAGGCATAGCTGACTTGACTCAACTTTTCCAGCCCTATCTATTACAATGCACATTACAAGAAAAATGGGGTGCCAACTTTCTAGTTTAAGTTTTACATGGCATTCAACAAAATCTATAAAATAAATTTCCCAACATCAAGGTTATGCAACGCTGCAAAAACAATGAGAACTCTAATAGATGTGATTCTTGTCACAGGTGAATATGTATCAAAGAAATCAAGGCATTTTCTTTGTTTAAATCCCTTAGCTACTAACCTGGCTTTGTACTTATCAATAGTTCTATCAGCTTTATATTTCCTTTTAAAGATCCACTTGCATCCTAAAAGCTTATTTCCCGGTGGGAGATCTACCAACTCCCAAGTATGATTTTGCATGATGGAATTTATCTCACTATTAATAGCTTCTTTCCAGAATGGAGCTTTTGGACTGGACAATGCTTCACCAATTGTCCTTGGTTCATTTTCTAACACATAAGTTAGAAAACCTGGACCAAAAGACTTAGTTATTTTGGCCCTTTTACTGCGTCTCGATTCTTCATCACTTTGATGATCACCATCGGTAGTATCACGTGTTCTTTTACTAGAATTAGCTTCTTTTTTTTCTTGACAAGAAAACACGTCTTCGAAAAATACAGCATTCCTTGACTCAATAATTGTACCTTCTTGTACATCTGGAGTTGCTGATTTGTGCACTAAAAATCGATATGCACTACTGTTATTTGCATATCCAATGAAAATACAATCGATAGTTTTAGGCCCTATCTTGACTTGTTTTGGCTTAGGTATTTCTACTTTAGCCAAACACCCTCACACTTTCAGGTATTTGTAGGAAGATTTTCGACCTTTCCATAACTCATGCGGAGTTTTATCTTTATTTTTGTGTGATATTTTGTTAAAAATATGGTTAGCCGAGAGAATTGCTTCCCCCCACAAATTCTGAGGTAAACCAGAATCAATTATCAACAAAGCATTCGTCATCTCTTTTAGAGTTCGGTTTTTGGGTTCAACAATACCGTTTGATTATGGTGAATAAGGAGCTGTCGTTTGATGAATAATACCAGAATCTGAGCAAAATTCATCGAAAGGAGCTCCATATTCTCCACCTCTATCACTTCGAATTATCTTAATTCATTTGTTAAGTTGATTTTCAACCTCATTCTTATAGCTTTTAAAAGCTTCTAAAGCCTCATATTTACTTCTTAAAAGATATACATAACAATATCTTGTGCAATCATCGATAAAAGTAATAAAATACTTTTTTCCACCTCTAGTTTGCACAAACTTTAAATCACATATATCACTGTAAATTAACTCTTGAGGTTCTGTTTCTCTTTCCACCGAGTGGAATGGTGTTTTGGCCATTTTTGCCTCAACGCAGATTTCACACTTGTGATGTGAATCTATTTTAAAGTTAGGTAGTAATTCCAAGTTTACTAACCTTTTCAAAGTGTTAAAATTCATATGTCCTACTCTAGCATGCCATAAATTTGAACACTCAAGCAAAAAAGAAGAAGTATTAATTTTATTGCTTTCAAAGTTTCAGAGTACATTCATTATATTCATCTTGAACAGTCTATTATCTAAGTACCCCTTCCCTATGAACTGTCCATTTTTCATTAGTACAAACTTTTGAGCCTCAAATACTAATCTAAACCATGCCTTGACCAACAACGATCCTGACACTAAATTCTTCCAAATGTCTGGAACATGAAGGACATCAACGAGGGTCAACTCCTTGCCCGAGGTCATCTTCAGCACCACCTTGCCAAGACCGCCAATTTCAAAAGTTGCATGGTTCCCCATGTATAACTTCCTTCTGTTGATAGGAGTATACGTTGAGAACATGTCTTTGTCGGAGCATATGTGGCGTGTAGCACCTGTGTCCACCCACAATTCTCTCGGGTTCTCCACCATGTAGAACTTGTTGCCTTCATAAACAACAGCCGAGAGATCAAGCTCGGATATATCAATTGGCACGGATTTGTCCTCGTTCACATGCACCTGGTTCCGATTAGCTTTCTTAGGAAGACGACAATCTTTAGCCTTGTGATTCGGCTTTCCACAGTTGAAGCAGTTCCCTTTGAACTTTTTAGCCTTCCCCTGTTTCTAATTATTCCCCAGGTGCTTTCTCTTCTTGCTAGCATTGGGCTCTACCAAGTTTGCCTTTGCCTCCATATGAAGACTTGCGATTGTCTTCTTCAATTCGCAATCTGACAATTAAGTATTCAAGCCCCATCTCCTTTCGTTTATGCTTCAGGTAATTTTTAAAATCCTTCCACAGAGGGAGTAACTTCTCGATTTTAGCAGCTACTTAAAAGGATTCACTCACCACCATTCCTTCTGCAATTATATCGTGGAGAATTAACTGGATCTCTTGAACCTGGCTGATCACTGTCTTGGTGTCAACCATCTTGAAATCAAGAAATTTGCCGACAACAAATTTCTTTATGCCAGCATATTTCATTTTATACTTTTTCTCTAAAGAGCTCCACAACTCTTTAGCAGTCTTTACCGAACAATACACATTATACAATATGTTGTCCAGTCCGTTGAGAATGTAGTTCTCGTATAGGAAGTCGCTTTGACTCCAAGCATCGAACGCCATTCTGTTCTCCTTATCAGTCTCCTCTTCCCCCACAGTTGGGGCATCCTCCGTAAGGAAACGAGCAAGGTTCAGAGTCATAAGATAGAACAACATTTTCTGTTGCCATCTTTTGAAGTCTGAACCACCAAACTTCTCTGGTTTCTCTCACGGTGCTGGTGCTGGTGCTGGAACTGACGATGTTGACGCCATTTGATACACATGAAAAATCTTGTCTTAAATTTTTGGAAATAACAGGTGGTGTATATCGAATGGCTGAATATTCAAGCAGAGTTTTGATACAAAAACAGATGTCGAGGCAAAAGTTAGACTCTTTCTCTTTAAGACAAGATTGCCCCGCTCACGGTGCGTACGGTATGCGGAAATTGTCTCCCAAGATACAACGACAAACACTTGCAATAGTTGCACTACGAATCGCAAGCACAACGAACACTTTGATATTTTTTGAACTCTCTTTTTTTGACTTATGCAGAATGTAAATGAAGCAAGGAATTCGAATTTATGATGTGATGAAATGATTCTAGGGGCTGCTTTATATAGAGCTCCTGGTGCCTCTTCAGACTGGGTGCAACCCCTGGTCCGGATCAGTCTTGACCGTCAGATCACGCCCTGTGGTTAACAGTTGCGATCTAATGGTCCTGACAGATCCGATCAAGGACACACCCTTTGGCATACACCTACCACCGCACACCGATCGTGTCGGTCCACGGTGCCTGTCGGCGACCGAACGCACGCGTCCCAATCGGCGCCACGTGTCACCACTGGATGATTCCCGCCAAGTCACGCCACCGAGCTTCCGCCACGCACCGAGCCACCGGATCAACTGCGGTTCGATTTTCCAAAACTTTAAGGCTCCTCAAAGATCCTCGCGAGGATGCGTATAAGCGAAGTGTAAAGTGCGCCTCTAAAGCGCCCAATACGACTATGTGAGATGTGCGCGGGCCTGGTTCCGGCTCAGACGGTGCTCCACACCGTCCTCTGTGCCTTTTGAGCTAGCCAAAGGCCAGTCAAAATTGACTTGGTCCACTCGGGTGTACCATACGGAGTTCCACTTGATTACTCCTTATTAGTGGTGAAACTCTTTATTAATTAGTCAAACATTTAATATGTTTCCTATGTGGGATATGGCTTTCTATATTCCCACCCTTTTATATTCCATATATAAAAGCATTTTAAGTGGTCAACTTAAAGCATTTATTTCTCATTCACCCGACATTGGTTTTGAGAAATTTAAAATGCTAAACTCATCTACACACGACGTAGATTACGTTTATCTCATTTATTTCATACTTCGAATAAACGAATCTATTAAAATAATTGGTCAAAATGGGATCAAAACCAAATTTATAAAACCCAATTCCAACAACATTAACATAGACTGACACGAAAAATAACATGAAACATACAATATATATTTTTAAGTTTTGTTGTGGATTATATTAAGATTCATTGTTTATTTAATTATTATATTCTACATTTTCTTATTATCTTACATGTTAATAATGTTTTTTGGTTTACATATGTTAAACATCAAAATAAGATTTTATATATGCACTTGTGTTTTGAATCAGACACTGTCATTCAGCAGAAGAACCTTACAACTGATAACAAAGATAAAATTACAAGACCTACAAAATCATAAACCTATATAATCTAAAACACAAATAGTTTTTAAATATATACAAATCTAATTCATGATCCAGTAGAATCAGAAAATCGCAAAAGCATTGAACAAATCACGTACCACATTTATCACTAATCTTCCGCTAATGAATCATCTGCTAATGAATCATCTGAATCTTATGCACAAAAAATGCCCGTAATGGGGATACTTTATTTGCTAAATGAAAAATCGAACAACAAAAAACACAAATCACAATTATTATGGGGACATAAACTCCAACAAAGGGAAACAAAATAAGAACTAAGCAAAAATACAAATAATAGCAAAAAAAGAAATCCCTTCCCGCATCCTCCCATTGAGGGAAGATGAGGGAAAAAAAGGCGGTCTTGCAGATGCTACTCTTGTAGAAATACACTATGTGTAATATCTACCGTAAATCTGCATACAATACATGTCGCACTGTATGATTGTCTCTGAATTTTTACACATGTATAATAAATCTACAGTTACTATGCACCTGAAGTACTCCTCCAGATGTAGTGGAATAAACCAAATGTATAATGATTTTTGTATTCCAAATGATGTTACATTGTGTATTTTGACATTATTATTATATGTCAAGTGTATAAAATGACGCAATTAACACATACGTGATATCGATGTGTAATAATACTATTGAAATATATGAATTAAAATATCACATAAAATATAAAATTTGAATTGACTTTTTTATCCTTTTCAATAAATAGTATTTGAACAAATTTATTATTTATGTACCAAATCAGAATGGGGTCATTCATATCTTGATATATATGTACTTTAAATTGAATTTAGTGTATAACAATCGGAATGGGACCATTGTGAGAGATTTTATTTTAAAAGTAAATAAAGACAGTTTTTTAATCAATAAGGACATTTTTTTGATAAATAGAAATAATCTAATAGGTGTATCTTTTGATGGGTACTCTTCATACTTTAATATGCCTGACATTTGATCTAAAAGTGTTGTTCCTTTTTTTTATTTTTTTTTATCTTTTTATCAGAAATAAGATGGTTACAAATTAATGATGTTTCAAATTCTGTATAAACACAAAGTTAATGTGATCATAACTACCCTTCATTTACTAAAACTCGAACTTTAAGCTATAATATATATGGCACTATATTAATGGTTTTGCATTTTAAAAATTAAAGAACAAAATCCTTTACAAATAATTAACTTCTTAAATTAGAGAAATAACTTTAAAACGTATTGCTGATCTGAAAGAAAGAGAAAATACTCATACAAAATGTAAAGCAAGATAATTTTGTTTTTAAATTTTAGCTTTTGTCTATCTATAAAACATCTATCCTATTCAAAACAATTGTATAAGTGAAATAATATCAAATTAACATTTTGAACAGCAAGATAAGCGTTGGAAAAACAAATGCCTCCTTTCGTTTGTCCATAAGTAAAATTAAGTGATAATTCGTGTCGTGTTTGAGTTCTCGTATCGTGTTTGAGTTCACGTGTTGTGGTGAGACATAAAATTTATGTTAATATTTAATCTAAATTTATATTTACATACATTTGCTAATATTTTAAAGCTCAATCACTACACTAACAACATATTTAATCAATATAAAATATTGCAAAAAGTAATACAATAAACACAATCGAGTTAAATAGGTTAATCGTGCCATTCAAATTATCTTCACCCGACCCGTTTGGTGTTATTCGGGTTCAACCAAATTATGATCCAAACTTGCCAAGCCTCAACCCTAACTCATTTACAATGTGTTAGGTATATATCATATTTTCGTATTGTATCAGAAGTTGTCACCATCACAAGGCTTCATTTCGATTAATAGACTTGGAGTCAAAGAATTTCAAATTCACAAACAAAATGAGCTTGTTGTGATAATTTATTACTTTCATGTTATAATGGATTTAAAATCCTTGGTTGGATTAAAATCCACATCATATAAGATTATATGAAACTATTTTCACAAAATCCTACCTCAACTAGAGTCAAATGAAAAATGCAATATAGTGTCTTTTTCATCCACGTCTTTATTTGTGAAGGTGGCCACGGGATGCATTCGACATTGTTGTTAGAAGACCCGAATAGTTTTTGTTCTATCCTAAAATACAATTTACTAAGAGCATCTCCAGATGGCTCCACAGTGGTGCTCAACGCCAATTATCTCCTTCAACAATGCGTCAAATTGGGCGTTATTCTTCATTTGCTACAGTACATCATCAAATATTATTTATGTGAAGCCCCGATTTTTCCGAAGCTATTAGTTGAACCTTATTGTTGTTTAAGCTTTTGATCGACTATTTTATCGCGTCATTTTGACGGGTAATTAATAATAATATATAAATTTTGTATTTTATTTCATTTTATTTTATTACTTGTGATCATGATCATCATTAATTCTATTCCTCATTTATGATCACTTGATTGATCATTACTACTATTTTGTATTTATTAGTCTCCTTAGAATTTTAAGAGACTATTTATTTTGGAGACTTTTACCTTATAGAATTAAGACTTTAATTTAGTTTAAGTGATCATGAGACTTACAAGTGATCAAGGAAATCACTAATTATTTTGGAGATTGATATATTTCATCTATTATCATCAAAATTGGGACAAAAAAAAATATATGGAATTACCATTTTACCCTCATAGTGGACGGCCATGATGGATATTTTGGGATAAAAATATCATCCAACTCTTGTACACATACACCATATATTAGTCATCTTGTGTATAATTATATCATTAATTCAAACATTATACACATCATCTTATACACCAATTCTTTATTACTATTTTCCCCAACTTATTCCCACTTAACAAACATTCTTCTTATTCCTCTCAAATTCAAATTGACCCACACTTTGACTTGCATTTTTTGTCTCCATGCAAGAGACAAATTACAAGACACAATTTGATCAAAATCATCTCCCCCTCTCTCTTGAAGTGGACGGCCATATGGCCATTTCCTACACAAAATTTCTCTTCATTTCACCAACTCATGTTCTAAGTCTTGCAAAAATCCTCCTCCTTCTCTCTAAAAACTCCCAACATCTCTCTACTCTTCTTCTTACTTTCTTCTTCCATACTTAGAAAAAAATCAACATTTTCCTCCTCATACATCATAAAAATCGAACCACTATACTAAAAGGTAAGAAATTTTAGCTTCAATCCATTTTTGGATATCACATTGTTCATCTCTTCCACCTTCTTAACTTAAGTTTAAATTTGGTTTTGGAGGTACATTTAGAAGACTTTGAAGGTTAGAGCTTGACAATATTTTGAAGAAGGACCTCAAGCTTGAAGAAGAAAATAGTAGAGAAAATTTGACTACAAGGTAAGAATTGTGTACTAGACCCCTTCTTTCCTACTCTTCCTATTTTTTTTCAAATTTTAACACCCCTTTTCATTTTTGAGAAATAGGGGCTGACCTTAGGAGATTTTTGGAGTTGAACCAAATTTCCAAATTTTGAGCTTCAACTAGTCTCCAAACATCTACTACACAAGGTAAAGTGTAGTCCTTTTCATTTTCCTAATTCCTTCTTTTTCTCCTTAATTTTTCTCTCATTTTTCTAACTCCAAATTTTGATATTTTCTTGACTTAGGGGCTGACCTAAGAAGCCTCATCCAAAAATTGTGAAATTATCCTTTTATTTCACAATTTCCAAAATTAAGGTGGGTGGAAAATTATTTTTCCAACTTTTAGGTGTTTTATTAAAATGCATGTAGAAAATTTGATCATGAGCCTTGAGATATATATAATCTATGTATTGCATGTCAATTTTATATATCAAATCATAAAAAATTCTCAAGAGTTGCTTAAAATTACTATTTATTGAATTTTAGGTGCATGCATGTACACTTTAATGCTTTAATTGATGAATTATTGTATGTATTGGACATGCATGTGTATGATCTTTAAAATCTATGTTATGGATGACTTATAACCTGGAAAAGTCGAGCATAATTGATTAAATTTCAATTTTGGACTTAAAAATGCAAAAATGGAAAGTTGGTGGACTAAATTGCAAGAAAATAAAAGTTAAAGGACCCCTCTGCAAATTTCGAAATTTGGGACTATACTCAGGTTCAAAATGACTTTTGGACATTTTAATAATGTTTTAAGAGTTTTAAGATAAATAAAATCAACCTTTAAAAGCCCAAGGACTAGATTGTAAAATTTTGAAAGTTTAAGGGCTACTTTGCAATTTTAAAAACTGTACCAGACCTAAACTTTATAAATTGAAATTTTTACTTTTAAGTTACTGGGAATCCCATATTTTAAAAGTATTCCAAAAATCCAAGTGGTTAGGGCTTGGAAAACAATTTTACTAAAAATGAGGGACTAATGTGAAAAATATTAAACTTGAGGACCCAAATGAAAATTCCAGGACTTATGCAGCCCATGCACCTGGGAATACTAACTTAACTATAACTTAATTGTATTTTGGACCCAAGGTTCAAATTTCATAACAATTGGACCCCTAAAAGCCTTAAAGGCAATTATTTTAAAATGGGACAAAAATGATATTTTCAAAAGTTGAAGGACCTACACATATTGCTTTTAAAAACTGCTTTTGTCCCAATATCCTACCAACCTTAGTGACATTTTTCAACTGGAATTACATTAAAAGCCCTTCCGGTTTGTGAGTTCCGAATTTTTAAAACTTAAGGTCCGAATTGACAATTTTTACAAATTTGGGGCCAATGTGAGATTTTTATAAAAACTCGACCATAAAACTTTAAAAACCTGAATCTCTGGACAATTTGGAGAATTTAAGAACTGACCTCATAATTTTTCAAGGTCGGGATATTTATTTATTCAATTTTAACCCCAAAAGTGTTGGTTTTTACAAAACGGGGCTAAATTACAATTTTTCTTTTATAAAGGACCTAACTCAAATTATTTTCTCTTTTACTAAAATAGCCCTGGACTCTCTGAAATTGAGATTTAATTTAAATAGTTTACTTTCCCAAAAACCCCTAACTTATCGGATCAATTTGACCGATTAATACCCGATCGCGGAGCGACTTCCTCGCCTTGCTAATTGATTCTATAACGGGACTTATGTTCCACCCAATCTTTCAAGATATCGAAGGTTGTTTATCCTTCCGATAATCATCTTCATCCAAAAACTCCACCAATGCCATAATTGCCACTCGCATTTTTAAAATATTTCCTAAATCGCTTCCTGAATCAATAATACTTTCATTGTGCGGTTGGCACACTGTAATTGTAATTACTTTCTGCCGAGTCAACTTGGTGTGTCGAGCTCACTCCGTCGAATGGATACGTCGGGGATGGAACCGGCAGCTCGGCTGCTATTCCACTCTTCCGGCCCCATCGCCCTAATCCCGCAAATCGAGGGACGGAGTTTGTCCAAGGGAAGCGGGTCGTGTAATCGGTATAATCATGATTATGACAGATCAAAGCCTCGCCACTCTACCGGGATTTTGTCTTTGCCTACGGAGCGATAAGGTGCCGGTCTTGGACCATCTTGACCGGGAGTTACAAGGTAGAACGAAGGAATCGTTGTCCGATCCACACGATTCTGGAGTTATCGTCCCGTTTTGGTTGGCGTTACATTCCCGTACGCAACCGCTACCACTTTTTGCATTGGTTGGCGCTACAAGTTCGTGACGCAACCATTAATTGCCTTGCATAGGATTGGCGTTACACTTCCGCACGCAATCCTACCTGTCTTGATCACATCACATAGTGCTGTGTGACCATGAATCGCTTTTCTTAAATCGTATAAAAAATTATTATTTAAATAATTTATCATGACGCTTGGAATGTGTGTGAAACCATGCATCATACTCATGCGTTTTTCGTATAAACTGTTTTTTCACATTAACTATTACGCCACACTCGCACACGATCACCCCATCCACCGAGATTTTTGTCTCATCCCCTGTTTTCTAACCTTAGATGAGGATTTCGCCGGGGATCTTGAACCGACTGATTGAGACCTTGTACTACGCTTGTTGGATTCTATCGTATCTTGTTGTTGATCGGACTCTTTTCTTATTATGTTGTTGTTGGACTTTTGTATCCTAATCAATTCGGGTTTGTAATTGAGGGGCGTATGACCCTTTGACGTTAAGTTACTACCTTGTTGAATTTCGGATTGTAATTCGGTGATGGGATGTAGACTTTAAGTGATAACTTGTATCTGTTATTTATTTCCGCTGCTATTTAGACTCTGTTTTATTGGGTTCTCATTGGTATTGTCTGGACTATTAGTCCATTTGTATTTAAGTTGTGGATCGTTCGTCGCGTCCCGTTTGGGGCGTGACAAAGAAGAAATGTATCGAGCTCGGCTAGTAAGATGGAAACTTACACCGAGCCGACCCAGGATAGGACCACCGATGCAGTGTTTTGGGTAGTACTGCGACTTGACCAATTAAGTGTGAAATCGATTTCAAATTGGCATATAACCGTCTTATTGATATTTGAACTAAGTTAGAATGCATGCTTTGAGATTCATAATCATACTTGTCTTGACTTAGTTGATTTTGACTGATTTTCCTTACTCGTTCTTCCTTATTCTTTCTTATCTCTCCTCTACCTTTGGTGATCCGCCTTAGTTTGTTTTATCGTGGATGGAGCCGACGCGCCTACGTGGTGGGATGTATTCCATGCCCGTCTTTGAGCGGGAATATTACCGGCACTGATGATTCATTGGCACCGGGAAGCGAACGCACGACCACGAACTAGCCCAGAGCGCCAACGCAATGAGACTGACTCGGCTTGGCGATAAGCCAAGATGAGAAGAACGAATCGACCATCACTGTCATCAAGGACCGCGATAACACCATAAGAGCGGAGGACCAAACCGCAGTATCCAGGAGCGCCGGATAACATGAGGAGAAAATGAAGAGGACGAGCGGCGGTCGCGTAAATGGGAGATTGATGCCCGTCTATCCCGTAAGATCGCCGATCGCTTGGAGGAGGCCCTCATCAAGCGATGATTACCATTGAGGACCTTACACAGCCCTATCTCGAGGACGCGCACTAGAGGCCGCTTTTTTAGCGGCTAATGCTCACCATTGCCACGCCCGAGGCGAACTCCGTACTGATCCCGAGGAGGATCCCGAGGAGGATCGGTCGACATTGGAGAGCGGAGGGCTGCTCCACTCGATGAGGCTCGGGGATTTGAGCAATGGTTGGACTTTGTGGATTGGCGCAGGGTTGAGGCGCCGCCAACCCGACCCGACCGATCCTGACATAGCTGCGGCGATGATGATGGCGATCTCACCGATTAGCTAGCGATTTTCCGTTGTACTTTTGTTGTTGTAGCCTTTGTGTAATCCAAAGTGTTGTACCTTTCATTATTGTACTAGATTCGGATGTATTTTGATTCCATGTATCGACTTAGTATTCTCAACATGTACTTTGGGTGTATTCAATTTTATATTAATGGATATGCCTTTTGCCATTTATTCGGTGTCTTGTGTTGATGTTACTTTCCCTACGATATCTTTTGCTTTACGCGAATAATTATTGTATTCATTTACTCGCAAATCGCAACTAACGCTCCAAGATACGAGAATGGCGAACATCGAGGGCGTGGGAGACCTCGTCGCGTTCCACGAGGAGACGACGATGTACCCAGGGGACCGGGTACCCTCTCCGGAATTACCACCACCTCCTCCACCTTTGCAGAGACAATCTGACCGCACAAGCATTACAACAAATACTAGTGTTTATGAGGCAACGGCGAGCCTCAACCCCGTGCTCTCGAACCCGCCCGAGAGGCGAACGATCGCACATTGGAGCGATTCTGCGGTTCGACCCACCAACCTTCCCGGGAGAGCGGGACGATGTGAAAGTGGAAGAATGGATAGAGAAGTTGGAAAATATCTTCAATGCTCTTCAATACTCCGACGAGCAGAGAGTCACACTCCGTATTTAAATGCCCGAATCGGGCCGCTAGAGACCGGTGGAGGGCGTTTGAAAGGAGATGGGAACAGACCCAGAGTAATCGAACATGGGGAAATTTCTTGGGCGAGTTCAATGAACAAAAGTATATTCCCAAGTCGTGAAGGAAGCACGCCGGGATGAATTTCATAGACGAGGCAAGGGAACCCGACCGTGGCTCGATGAGTTCAATTTCACCGATTGTCCAAGTATGCTCGGGACAATCGATCAAGAGGATAAGCTTTACAAATTCACTCGAGGATTGAAATGAACTTGAAAAACAATTGTTGACAGTTGAACGGCAACCTACTCGACCTGCGAAAAAGCGACTCTCCGCATTGAGTCGGGATCAACCGTATTGGGCCACAGATTTCACAGAGTAGGCCCTCGAACAGCTTTTAAGAGGCCACCAGGGGATGTACCGTCTAAACCGCCGCTAAGTTTCGAAGGGACCGGTTAATAGATAGGGCAGAAAAAGGAAAGAGACTGAAGGAAAGCCGGGTCGTGAATGTACGCATTGCCGTAAAATGCGGACATACTGCCGACAATCTGGGCGTAAACAAGGAAGGTGTTTGCGCTGTGGTAGTGTCGGCACTAAATTGCAAGATTGCCAGTAATGACCGATCCAAACCAACGCAACTACGTCCGAAACGGCCGGGTAATCGGCGAGGATGCCCGCTCGAGCATTTGCACTAGCCGGACAAGAGGCTCCGGAGGCAAATGACGTGTGGTGGAAGGTACGCTTCTAGTATCTAACCACTACGCTAAAATATTGTTCGACCCTGGATCAACGCATTCATTTGTTGCACCGCATTTTGTACACAAACTGCATGCATGCATGGAACATATGCCTATATGCTTAGAAGTGTCAACTCCTATGGGTGCGAGTCAGATAACGGATATTATCTATAATGCATGCGAAGTTAAGATTGCTGAGATAAACTTTCCTGCCGATTTGATCTTATTACCTATATCCGAATACGACGTAATATTGGGAATGAATCGGTTATCTGCACACCATGCACAAATGGATTGCCATAACAAGTCCATTAAGCTATGTGAACCCGAAAACCCGAAGTGGAGATTTCGGAAGGGCACAAGTTAAGATTGCCCCAATCATTTCAAAGAATGAAAGCGAAAGGGCGATCACTAGAGGGACTCGGGGTATTTGGCGTTTGTAATTAACAAACCCAAGGTTGAGATACAAATCAACCAAGTACCTATAGTATCAGCATATACGGACGTATTTCCACAAGAACTCACCACTGTCCCTCCGGATAGGGAAGTCGAGTTCACCATCGAGGTGTTGCCAGGACCGCCTGATGCGTAACACCGTATAGAATGGCTCCTCTTGAGTTACAAGAGTTGAAAACGCAATTACAAAAAAAAAAAAACGATGGATGTGGGATTTATCGGATCGTGCGTCTCCGTGGGAGCACTGTCTTCGTTCGTCAAAAAGAAGGATGGCACATTAAGACTATGTATAGATTATCGTGGACTTAATAGTGTGACCATCAAGAACAAATATCCCCTCCCGAGGATAGACGAACTATTTGATCAACTTCAGGGAGCAACGGTGTACTCAAGTTTGATTTACAACAAGGATATTACCAACTGAAAATCCGCGAAGGAGACATTTCCAAAATCGCATTTCAAACCCGATATGGACACTACGAGTTTGTAGTAATGCCTTTCGATCCGAGAAATGCACCAGCAGGCATTTATGGACCTGATGCATCGAGTCTTCCAACCTTATTTGGATCAATTCGTAGTGATATTCATTGATGACATACTTGTATACTCTAAGTCTAGAGAAGAGCACGAACGTCACCAAAATCGTTTTAGAGACACTACGAGAGCATAAGGTCGTATGCTAAATTCAAAGCAAGTGCGAATTTTGGCTTAGTGAAGTCGTATTCTTGGGACATATAGTATCCGCACTTTGGGATTGCAAGAGATCCTTCGAGAAGGCATACGAGGCGGTGGTTGAATGGAAACAACCCGAGTGCAGAAACGAAATCGAAGTTTCTAGACTAGTCGGATATTATCGAAGATTTATCCAGGACTTCTCTAAGATAGCCGGACCATTCACTCGACTAACCCGAAAGCAAGTCAAGTTTGAGTGGAACGACAAGTGCGAGACAAGTTTCCGGGAGTGAAGAAACGACTTACTACGGCTCGATCTTAGCCCTTCCAAAGGGAACAAAAAACTTTGTCGCTCTGCAAATGATGCATCAAAAGAAGGACTAGGAAGACGTGCTCATGCGGGAAGGAAAGGTTATCGCTTATGCATCACGAAAGCTCAAGCCGTATGAGGCCAATTACCCAACGCATGACCTGGAATTGGCGCGATAGTTTTCGCGTTGAAGAAATGGAGACACTATCTCTACGGAGCAACATTCACGGTTTTCACGGATCATAAGAGCTTGAAGTATCTATTCTCCCGAAAGATCTCAACCGAGGCAACGGAGATGGATGGAGTTGATTGAGGACTATCACTTTGATATTCAATACCATCCCTAAAAGCTAACGTCGTAGCGACGCTCTAAGCGGCGAGCTTAGCGGACTTATGATTCGAGAGTGGGGATCATTAAAGGAGCTGAGCAATTGGAATCGGCGAGAACCAATACTTTCGATTTCATGTGCTAACATTTCGCTTACACCCAATCTACTGAGTGAGATCAAAGAAGCACAAGAAAAAGATACACATCTTCAAAAACGAAGGAGAAGATACTTAAAGGAGAAAGATCGAATTCTCGGTACTGAAGATGGAGTTATCGGAGTTCCGGAATCGAGTGTGTGTACCAAATGACGAATGACAGTTAGGAATAAAATCTAACAGAGGCACACCGTTCAAAATACACTATACATCCTGGAGGAAACAAGATGTATAAAGATTTGAAACGGTTATTGGTGGGTAAACCAAGAACCAGGTAGCGGAGTTCGTTCGCGAGATGTTTGAATTGTCAACGAGTAAAAGTAGAACACCAACGACCATCCGGTTTACTACAACCGTTGAGAATTCCCGAGTGGAAATGGGAACATATAACAATGGACTTCGTGACGGATCTACCAAGGACCGAAGAGGCCAGGACGCTATCTGGGTAGTTGTAGACCGACTCACGAAATCGCACACTTTTTACCCATTAAGAAAACCGATAGCTTGCGTAAAACTTGCCGCATTTATATCCGAGAAATCATTCGACCGCATGGAGTACCCGTCGATATAGTATCCGACAGAGACCCGAGGTTTGTCTCCAGTTTTGGAAGTGCTTGCACGAGGAATTGGGTACCTCACTAAGTTTCAAAGACAAAGAAGACATCCACAAACCGATGGACGGTCGAGCGAACAATTCAAACCCTTGAAGATATGTTGCGAGCACACACTCGACTTTCAAGGAAGTTGGGATTCGCACTTACCATTAGCCGAGTTCGCCTACAATAACAGCTTATCAAGCCACGATTGGGATGGCACCCTACGAGGCATTGTATGGGCAAAAATGTAGATCTCCACTACATTGGGAGATTGATGACCAATGGACTCCGAAAGAAAACGAAAGTTGCCTCGATTCCAAAGGTCGACTTAGTTCGGAGGCCATGGAGAAGGTCAAGCGATCAAGGCGGATTCGCACGGCTCGTAGTCGCCAAAAGAGTTACGGACAAGAGAAGAAAGGATTTGGAATTTGAAGTCGGTGATGAAGTATTTCTTAGACTCTCACCACGGAAAGGATTGATCAATCCGAAGAAAGGAGGCAAATTGAGTCCGAGATATGTTGGACCTTACAAGATTTTACAGAGGATCGGGAAGTTAGCCTACGGACTCGAGTTACCAAGACCATATGCGGGAATGCACGATGTATTCCACGTGTCGAGATCAAGAAGTATCAACCGATCCCGAGCATATCATCACTCGAGATACTCCTCCTCTAATGGAAAATCTATCCTACACCGAGGCCAATCGATCATCGATCGTGAGATACGACAATTGCGTAAGAGAGAAATTCCGATGGTTAAAGTGGTGTGGCAAAACCACAACCGAGACGAAGACGCGACGTGGGAAATGGAAGATGACATAAGGAATCAATATCCCGAACTATTCTGAAGAGAATTTGGGGACCAAATTCTTTTAAGGAGGGGAGGATGTGAAGCCCCGATTTTTCCGAAGCTATTAGTTGAACCTTATTGTTGTTTAAGCTTTTGATCGACTATTTTATCGCGTCATTTTGACGGGTAATTAATAATAATATATACATTTTGTATTTTATTTCATTTTATTTTATTACTTGTGATCATGATCATCATTAATTCTATTCCTCATTTATGATCACTTGATTGATCATTACTACTATTTTGTATTTATTAGTCACCTTAGAATTTTAAGAGACTATTTATTTTGGAGACTTTTACCTTATAGAATTAAGACTTTAATTTAGTTTAAGTGATCATGAGACTTACAAGTGATCAAGGAAATCACTAATTATTTTGGAGATTGATATATTTCATCTATTATCATCAAAATTGGGACAAAAAAAAATATATGGAATTACCATTTTACCCTCATAGTGGACGGCCATGATGGATATTTTGGGATAAAAATATCATCCAACTCTTGTACACATACACCATATATTAGTCATCTTGTATATAATTATATCATTAATTCAAACATTATACACATCATCTTATACACCAATTCTTTATTACTATTTTCCCCAACTTATTCCCACTTAACAAACATTCTTCTTATTCCTCTCAAATTCAAATTGACCCACACTTTGACTTGCATTTTTGTCTCCATGCAAGAGACAAATTACAAGACACAATTTGATCAAAATCATCTCCCCCTCTCTCTTGAAGTGGACGGCCATATGGCCATTTCCTACAAAAAATTTCTCTTCATTTCACCAACTCATGTTCTAAGTCTTGCAAAAGTCCTCCTCCTTCTCTCTAAAAACTCCCAACATCTCTCTACTCTTCTTCTTACTTTCTTCTTCCATACTTAGAAAAAATTCAACATTTTCCTCCTCATACATCATAAAAATCGAACCACTATACTAAAAGGTAAGAAATTTTAGCTTCAATCCATTTTTGGATATCACATTGTTCATCTCTTCCACCTTCTTAACTTAAGTTTAAATTTGGTTTTGGAGGTACATTTAGAAGACTTTGAAGGTTAGAGCTTGACAATATTTTGAAGAAGGACCTCAAGCTTGAAGAAGAAAATAGTAGAGAAAATTTGACTACAAGGTAAGAATTGTGTACTTGACTGCACCCTTCTTTCCTACTCTTCCTATTTTTTTCAAATTTTAACACCCCTTTTCATTTTTGAGAAATAGGGGCTGACCTTAGGAGATTTTTGGAGTTGAACCAAATTTCCAAATTTTGAGCTTCAACTAGTCTCCAAACATCTACTACACAAGGTAAAGTGTAGTCCTTTTCATTTTCCTAATTCCTTCTTTTTCTCCTTAATTTTTCTCTCATTTTTCTAACTCCAAATTTTGATATTTTCTTGACTTAGGGGCTGACCTAAGAAGCCTCATCCAAAAATTGTGAAATTATCCTTTTATTTCACAATTTCCAAAATTAAGGTGGGTGGAAAATTATTTTTCCAACTTTTAGGTGTTTTATTAAAATGCATGTAGAAAATTTGATCATGAGCCTTGAGATATATATAATCTATGTATTGCATGTCAATTTTATATATCAAATCATAAAAAATTCTCAAGAGTTGCTTAAAATTACTATTTATTGAATTTTAGGTGCATGCATGTACACTTTAATGCTTTAATTGATGAATTATTGTATGTATTGGACATGCATGTGTATGATCTTTAAAATCTATGTTATGGATGACTTATAACCTGGAAAAGTCGAGCATAATTGATTAAATTTCAATTTTGGACTTAAAAATGCAAAAATGGAAAGTTGGTGGACTAAATTGCAAGAAAATAAAAGTTAAAGGACCCCTCTACAAATTTCGAAATTTGGGACTGTACTCAGGTTCAAAATGACTTTTGGACATTTTAATAATGTTTTAAGAGTTTTAAGATAAATAAAATCAACCTTTAAAAGCCCAAGGACTAGATTGTAAAATTTTGAAAGTTTAAGGGCTACTTTGCAATTTTAAAAACTGTACCAGACCTAAACTTTATAAATTGAAATTTTTACTTTTAAGTTACTGGGAATCCCATATTTTAAAAGTATTCCAAAATCCAAGTGGTTAGGGCTTGGAAAACAATTTTACTAAAAATGAGGGACTAATGTGAAAAATATTAAACTTGAGGACCCAAATGAAAATTCCAGGACTTATGCAGCCCATGCACCTGGGAATACTAACTTAACTATAACTTAATTGTATTTTGGACCCAAGGTTCAAATTTCATAACAATTGGACCCCTAAAAGCCTTAAAGGCAATTATTTTAAAATGGGACAAAAATGATATTTTCAAAACTTGAAGGACCTACACATATTGCTTTTAAAAACTGCTTTTGTCCCAATATCCTACCAACCTTAGTGACATTTTTCAACTGGAATTACATTAAAAGCCCTTCCGGTTTGTGAGTTCCGAATTTTTAAAACTTAAGGTCCGAATTGACAATTTTTACAAATTTGTGGCCAATGTGAGATTTTTATAAAAACTCGACCATAAAACTTTAAAAACCTGAATCTCTGGACAATTTGGAGAATTTAGGAACTGACCTCATAATTTTTCAAGGTCGGGATATTTATTTATTCAATTTTAACCCCAAAAGTGTTGGTTTTTACAAAACGGGCTAAATTACAATTTTTCTTTTATAAAGGACCTAACTCAAATTATTTTCTCTTTTACTAAAATAGCCCTGGACTCTCTGAAATTGAGATTTAATTTAAATAGTTTACTTTCCCAAAACCCCTAACTTATCGGATCAATTTGACCGATTAATACCCGATCGCGAGCGACTTCCTCGCCTTGCTAATTGATTCTATAACGGGACTTATGTTCCACCCAATCTTTCAAGATATCGAAGGTTGTTTATCCTTCCGATAATCATCTTCATCCAAAAACTCCACCAATGCCATAATTGCCACTCGCATTTTTAAAATATTTCCTAAATCGCTTCCCTGAATCAATAATACTCATTGCTGGTTGATCGCTTTGTAATTGTAATTACTTTCTGCTGAATCAACTTGGTGTGTCGAGCTCACAATCGGAATGGATACGTCGGGGATGGAACCGGGCAGCTCGGCTGCTATTCCACTCTTCCGCCCCATCGCCCTAATCCCATGCAACGAGGGACGGAGTTTGTCCAAGGAAGCGGGTCGTAGATGCGAGGTATAATCATGATTATGACAGATCCGAGCCTCGCCACTCTCCGGGATTTTGTCTTTGCCTACGGAGCGATAAGGTGCCGGTCTTGACCATACTTGACCGGGAGTTACAAGGTAGAACGAAGGAATCGCTGTCCGATCCACACGATTCTCGGAGTTATCGTCCCGTTTTGGTTGGCGTTACATTCCCGCACGCAACCGCTTACTGCTTTTGCATTGGTTGGCGCTACAAGTCCGCACGCAACCATTAATTGCCTTGCATAGATTGGCGTTACACTTCCGCACGCAATCCTACCTGTCTTGACTGTATCACATAGTGCCTGTGTGACCATGAACTGTTTTCTTAAACTGTATAAAAAATTATTATTTAAATAATTTATCATGACGCTTGTGAACTGTGTGTGAAACCATGCATCATACTCATGCGTTTTTCGTATAAATCTGTTTTCTCACATTAACTATTACGCCACACTCGCATTACGATCACCCCATCCATGAGATTTTTGTCTCATCCCCCCGCTTTTTCTAACCTTAGATGAGGATTTATTTGGGGATCTTTGAGAACCTCTCGGATTGAGACCTTGTACTACGCTTGTTGGATTTCTCGTATCTTGTTGTTGATCGGACTCTTTTCTTATTATGTTGTTGTTGGACTTTTGTATCCTAATCAATTCGGGTTTGTAATTGAGGGGCGTATGACCCTTTGACGTTAAGTTACTACCTTGTTGAATTTCGGATTGTAATTCGGTGATGGGATGTAGACTTTAAGTGATAACTTGTATCTACATATTTATTTTCGCCGCTATTTAGACTCTGTTTTATTGGGTTCTCATTGGTATTGTCTGGACTGTTAGTCCATTTGTATTTAAGTTGTGAATCGTTCGTCGCGTCCCGTTTGGGGCGTGACAATTTAACTTTAAAGATTATTATTAATATTATTTTTTAGTTAATCTAATAAAAAATAATACTAAATTAATTCAGTTATATATAATATTTTTTTAAATAATATAATATGCAACTTTATGAATTGCTAGTTTAATTTCACATTAATTTCATTAAATTTAACATTTTTAAGTTTGTTTAATTTCAAAAATAAAGCATTTAATATAATGAAATAATAATGATTTTATCAATTATAATGTAATAAAAATTAATATTTAACGAATAAAAGAAGGAATCTTATATAATATTATTTTTTAGTGCATAAAGTAGTGCAATCTGGTAGAGATGAAATGAAGATTCTGCACTAAAATAATGCAAATTCTGCATCAAAGTAGTGCAGACTACTGAAGATGGTCTAATATTTACAAATGTCATTAGGGGAAAAAAACGGTCCATACACTCTTCAAAACCACATACTTATTATTATGTATCAAAATCTATTCCCCAATTTTTCTGCCAAATAAAAATTAAAAAAATCCACAAGAGTCATATCATGATACATACTTTAACTTGAAAGTAAAGTATAACAACAAGAATGGAGGGATGAACTTGATACATACTTTAAATTGAATTTTACAGTATAACAATAAAAATGGTGTCGTATCTTGATTCACAGATTGCAACATATGTACTAAGATATGTTTGTGGGATCGCAATGCTGCATTTTGCCAAGACAAATATTTAAATTTGCAAATAAATTAGACAAAAGGTACCTGTAATATGCATACCCCATCGTTTGTACTATTTAAATATAATAAGACAATTCCATGCGCGCGCGCACACATACACACATACATATAAATATATATAATATATATATAGGGATTGGTTCAAATGAGACCAATATCCTGAGGTAATACCGTGAGACCTAATCTGTTACATCCATTACATTTTTTGCATGGTGTAGATTAATTCTATGTATATTTAATGTGTAAAAACTGTCAAAAGAATATATATGTAATTACACATAGGGACGCCTCTTGTGTTAATTATGGATAGATTTGATCCCCTTTATTATCGCCCAAAACAAGATTTGCATGCATCTTGAACACCGATATTTTTTTGGGAATGATTTAGCATACTTAAATTTGATACAATCATTATAAAATTATAACAATTAATTTTTCAAAATTGTTCGAGGTCGCACAAAACCAGTTTTAACTTTTAAAGCAAAGAACGCATGCTAAATATACATCATAAGTATCTAACTATGCATGTAAATTGCAAGGAAGAAAAACATATAATTATTCCATTTAATGTGTTGCAAAGAACGATTAATCTTTTTTCATAACCTATAATTAATCTTCCAACACTTTTTGAAGGATGCATAAAATCAGTTTTTAACGTTAAATCAAGAAATGAGGCGAAATATACATCATAATTTATCTAACTACGAATGTAAATTGTAAGGAAAAAACCTATTAATTTTTGCATTTAAGCAAAAAATAATCAATATTTTTTTAAAACCTATATGTGCTTCATTATTAGACTAAATATACATAGGACGTGTTAACATATAATTAAATTCTTAACACTGGGGAAGGATGCATAAAACCAGTTTTAAACATTAAATCAAGATCCAATGAGACCACATTTTATGGTGAGACATTGTGGAACTAATCTCAACCCTCCTCTATATACATCAAAGGCTAGGAATAATTTAGGATAATAATATATTAACCATTTAATTAAATCCCAAAAAGGGTAAAATTGTCAAACAAATATGTGGGGACCGTTCAAATATGGAATCAATTATGGGGGAGAGAGAGAATCACGTGAGGAGAGGAAAAATCACGCATGTGCTCTGCCATGCAGTATACTGTACATTTATCATATATTTACTATATACTTAACACTATTATATTGTATGTTTAACATAATTTTACTGCATATTAAAATGTTCAAACAAAAACATGAGGAGACCATGAATTAAGTAATCAATTATAGAGAGATAAAGAATCACGCTTATTAACATGTGGGGACCGTGAATTAAGTAAATCAGTTAGAGAGAGAGAGAGAGAGAGAGAGAGAGAGAGAGAGAGTGAATCACGCTCATTATTGTACTATATATTTAACATATATTTACTGTATATTTAACACTATTATACTGTATATTTAACATTTTTGTAAAGCATATTACAATTGTCAAACAAAAATATGTGGGGACCGTGAATTAAGGAATCAATTAACAAGATTATTCTGGATAGACCAATCATTATGATTTATTACGGTATACCAAATAACAATAATTAAAAAATCAACAACTAATAGAAACAAATCAATTAACTAAATTATTGTACAGTAAACTATGTCTAAATATACAATAAAATCAGACTATGTGTACAGTAAACTATGTCTAACTATACATTAAAATCAGACTATCTATACAATAAACTATGCCTAACTATACAATAAAATCAGACTATCTATACAGTAAACTATGCCTAATTATATAATAAAATCAGACTATGTATACAGTCGCCCTCGACGCGTTGTTCACTTTTTTAACCTTTTTTAGCCATGATTAACAAAACACCAGTCCTGGCACAAAAAACCAAAAATGAAGTGTCAGTGCAGAATATATAAAAAAAATATACAGTAAATTAAATAAATAAGCATCAAAACACATATAAGTATACAACAAAACTCTCCTACTTTTTTCAACAAATGTAGGTACACAACAAAACACATATAAGTATACAGCAAAACACATAAGTATACATCAACATAAATACATACATAAAAAATTAACTACTTATACAACCAAAACACATATAAGTATACATCGAAAAACATATAAGTATACAGTAACATATACTAAAATATAAGTATACATCAAACATATACTACGTCTTCTTCAACTAGAAAAAAATTAGAACCTCCATTAACAAAAGTTTAACCACCATCACGGAAAAATAAATGAAAGACACAAACTAAACCCTAGATAAAGAATCCAACTCGCAATCGCAATCTCCTTAGAACACAACAACACACACCAAAAAAAATATTAAAACAGCTCTAGAGTTTCACATTTACAGTCGGAAAGCTGGAAAAAAAAAACTTACCAATTTCAGAGATGAAAAGGATTGGTCTCGCTCAAGAAACAACAATTCGCTCGCAATTTATACTCACGATCTCTCAATCTTCGATGAACCACTTCAACCGGCTGAAACCTCTGCACACGACCGCGCAAAAAATGGTGAAATTCAAATTGGAAACTGTCGAACGGTTATGGGGGGATAAGAATCGAATATCTTCATTACCAAAAATTGAATGATATTGTGTAATTATACAATTACAATTTTGCCCTTTACAGATTTAAAATAAATTAAAAAAGCTATTAAATTGGGTAAATCTCAACCATCTAAAATTACAGATTTGTGAACAGGATTAGGTCTCACTCTAATAATGTGGTCTCATTTGATCCTATTATATATATATATATATATATAGGATTTGGTTCAAATGAGACTACCCTCCCTAGGTGAGACAGTGCGTACTCATCTTACCCATTGATCTTAAAAAATGAAGGGATGTGATTAATTTAGTTTCTTTAATTATATCCTAATTTACGCTGATTTTAAGGGTAAGGTTGTAATTTTGTAATTCAAATTAGTGGTCCCAATGGTTTTATGGATCGAGATTGAATCAGGATTTGGTGGCGAAATTTAAGGAAGCAGTTTTTTTCCAAATATTTTTATTTTACAGTATAATTAGGGTTCTTCTACTGCATAATTTGACATCAAATGCATATTTAGTTGTTTTGTTGGCACTGTTTTACGAAAACAAGACATAATTGAATATAACGTACTGCATATTTCGTTATTCTACACTGCATAAATAGGTTCAATGTAATGTATACTTAGTAATGAATATGATATGTTGCTTTTGGAAATTATAAAAATGGGATATTACCTAATGTACTGCATATTTAGTTATTCCACACTGCATAGATAGTTTCTAGAGAATGCATAGTTAGTTGATTTTGTTTGCATAGTTTATGACGTCTTGCATAGTTGGGTATGCTGAACTACATATTAGTTTTTTTTTACGTTGCATAGATAGTTTGCATATAATGCACATTTAGTTGATTTTTGTTGCATATTTTCAAATATGTAATATCCTACATATCTATGCATCGTTTCATAAGTATCTATACATCATTTCATAAGTATCTATGCATCGTCTTATTCGTGAAAATTACAGTTTTTTAAGAGTTTATGTTAATGGGTAGTTTCGAGTTCTTCATCGATGACTACACCATTGATGCTGTTGGATAGAGTTTTTTCCACGACTGATGATTCATCATCATGTTTCGAACTAACTGTTCGTTATTTTTCTGTAATGTTGCACCGATTTTTCTTGCCTTTTCTTTGTAATTTTCATGAATTGTAATTTTCGAGTTCTTCACAGTTTTTCTTATTTGCGTTAGTGGAGGAATTAGAGAGAGAGAGAGACGTGAGAACGGGGTGGGGGGGAGAGACAACCCGTGAGATTGGGGGGAAAATGTATGAGAGAGAAAGAGATTTGATTCCATGTTTGTAACTACCATGTTATGTTATTTTACCTACTACCCATATGTTGATTAAATTAATGTTTTAATATATTTTTTATATCTTAAATCATACCCATTGATTAATAGTGGGGGATGGTTGAGATTAGTCCATTGTGTCTCACCGAAAGACATGGTCTCACTTGATCCTCCCCTATATATATATATATATATATATATATGTATATAGGATTTGGTTCAAATGAGACCACCCTCTCTAGGTGAGACAGTGTGGACTCATCTTACCCATTGATCTTAAAAAATGAAGGGATGTGATTAATTCAGTTTTTTTAATTATTTCCTAATTTTTGCTGATTTTAAGGGTAAGATTGTAAATTTGTAATTCAAATTAGTGGTCCCAGCGAATTTTATGGGCTGGAATTGACACGCTAGGGTTTTGTGGCGGATTTTAAGGAACTGTTTTCTTTCCAAATATTTTTATTTTACAGATAGTTAGGATTCTTCTCTTTGCATAATTAGACATCAAATAATGCATATTTAGTTATTTTGTTGGCACTGTTTTACGAAAACAAGACATAATTGAATATAACGTACTGCATATGTAGTTATACTACACTGCATAAATAGGTTCAATATAATGTATATTTAGTTATGAAAATGGGATGTTGCTTTTGGAAATTATAAAAATGGGATGTTACATAATGTCGCATATTTAGTTATTCGACAATGCATAGATAGTT
This sequence comes from Rehmannia glutinosa, assembly GCA_016081115.2. Taxonomy (NCBI): domain Eukaryota; kingdom Viridiplantae; phylum Streptophyta; class Magnoliopsida; order Lamiales; family Orobanchaceae; genus Rehmannia; species Rehmannia glutinosa. The sequence continues at coordinate 107,335 of JABTTQ020000173.1, read as the reverse complement.
TCTAGATAATACATAGTTAGTTGATTTTGTTGCATAGTTTATGACGTCTTGCATAGTTGAATATACTGTACTACATATTAGTTTTTTTACGATGCATATATAGTTTTCAGATAATGCATATTTAGTTGAGTTTTGTTGCATATTTAGTTTTCGAACTCACTGTTCGTTATTTCTCTCGTAATATTGCACCGATTTTTCTTGTTTTTCTCTCGTAATTTTCATAAACCGTAATTTTCGAGTTCTTCACAATTTTCTTTATTTGCGTTAATGGAGGAATGAGATGAGAGAGAGAGAGAGAGAGAGAGAGAGAGAGAGAGACGTGAGATTGAGGAAATTGGGAGATGTATGAGAGAGAAAGAGAATTGATTCCATTTTTGTAACTAACTTGTTATGTTATTTTACCCTACTACCCTTATATTGATTAAATTAATATTTTAATATATTTTTATCCATTAAATCATACTCATTGATTAATAGTGGGGGATGGTTGAGATTAGTCCATTGTGTCTCATCTAGAGACATGGTCTCACTTGATCCTCCCCTATATATATATATATATATATATATATATATATATATATATATATATAGGGAGGGGTTATATGAGACCACCTCATAGGGTAAGTCCATAGGAACCAATCCTAGCCACATATCTAGATTATTCAATGGTTGTGATTTTAGATGTAAATCTGCAGATTACACGCTGGAAATTAGGGGGAGGGGCAAATTTGTAATCCCACAAAATTCCCCTACAAAAATGGATTTTGTTACCTTTTATAATCATCTTCTCCAAATTGGTCCAGCAAAATCAACGTGACATACATATCTCTTCCTTCTCTTCCTTCTTCTTCATCGAACGCTTCTCATGAAATAAACTCACTACTGTGAGAAATCATTCATCCTTCTTCTTCAACGCACTATTGTGTGAAAAAAGTTGCAGACAATTTGCCATAGTTGCTAGAGCTCAACTTCAATTCGAAGTTTGCTTATGAAGATGTAGTTTTGCTTGTGTAGATGTGTCATGGTGCTTTTATATACCATTAACTACATAAACAAGTCATAAGCAAAAAATCCATACTACATAAGCAACAATCTTATATTACATAAGTAACAAATATACACTGCGTATGCACTACGAATAAGTTAACTACATAAGTAAGTCATAGCAACAAACCCATACTACATAAGCAACACGCCTATACTACATAAGCAACGAATATACACTACGTATGCTCCACGGATACATTAACTACATAAGCAAGTCATAAGCAACAAACTCATACTACATAAGCAATAAGTCTATATTACATAAGCAACGAATATACACTACGTATGCACCACGAATACATTAACTACATAAGCAAGTCATAAGCAACAAACTCATATTACATAAGCAATAAGCCTATACTACATAAGCAACGAATATACACTACACATGCATCACAGATACATTAACTACATAAGCAAGTCATAAGCAACAACTCTATACTACATAAGCAACAGAGAATTTTTTTTGAAACTGAACGCTGGAGAGAGAGTGTGCATGAAGAGTGGGTGAAATCGCGTGAAAGAGGGAATGAAATCTTAGTAACTGATTCTAAAGTGCCAAATTACTACCCTACCCTTTTTAATTGCTGAAATAAAAAAATAAACATAAAAAAGCCCTAAAAATCTGGACCACCCAAAATTGTTGATTTATGGTTAGAATGTGTCCCCATGGACTTACCCCAAGTAGGAGGACCTATTTGATCCATATCCTATATATATATATAATATATATTAATATGACATTAGCTATCACACTCCAATTTTTGTATGTGAGCCGATGATAACTAGGTTGACTTGAAATTATACACAAAATTTCGGGCCAAACAGTCCTCCTCCCGACTTTTGGGCCAAATAAGCCCGATTTATTTCAGGACTCAAAAATGGCAGCCCAGTTCGGCCTTTTCACCGGACCATGCTCTTCTTGACACCTAGCGCTAGCATTTATTGACAAGCTATCTTAACTCGTTAAATACTTCTAGATATTTGTACATCAATTTGTTTCAAACCAATAGGACGTGTATTTGGTATTTACTTGAAACATATTAATTGAAATTATTACAACACAATTTGGGATCAAAATTGATTTTTTATCTACATATACGTGTCTATTAAATGAAATGACAAAATGGCCGTAAGTCATAAAAGAAAGCAAAGCCCAATTCAAAGTTGATATATAGATCGGATCGGTACTACTATGTAGATTTTTGGCAGCCCTAATGTATTAGGTGTTTACGGATTAGATGGACAAATCAATTGAACCAATCAAAATAGAAAATTCGATTATGTATATTGGAATGGAAATGAAAAATTCGACTTTGGTATTGAATTTCAGTTTTACAAAAAAAAAAAAATTATATGAGACAGTCTCACGATTATTGTCAATGAGATCCAATATTTAAAACAAAATTTCAACCCAAATCCAAATCCATAAAAAACCCCAGGGCTTGTATAATTTTCATTCCATTGAAGGATCTATTTTCCCATCCCATTGATATGAATTCCCAACTTTTTATTGAAATTTGTATAGAGATGAAAATATGTTTGGTTATAAAATTTTCAATAAAGAATTTATAGAGTGTAAAATGAGAATATGTTTGGTTTAATATGTGTTTTGGGGTTTTTGTTATTTGTTGGGAAATTTATTGTTTAGATTTTGATGAATGCCATGTAAAACTTAGACTAGAAAGTTGGCACCCCATTTTCTTTGTAATTTGTATTGTAATAGATAGGGATGTACTAGCTGAGTTAAGTCAGCTACGCCTGAACATACAAGAAGTCAATCAAGATCAGATGAAGACTCACTGTGAAGCAAATTTGAGTATAGCAAGGAAAAGAAGACAAGAACTCGACTGAAGAAGTAGCAACTATGATACAGCTGTGTGAATGTCAATCAAGTCAACTCAAGATAGCCAAGTCTCAAGTTGAAGTGACAGATGAGTCATCCATGATTGGAAGTCGACTCAAGTCACCTGGGGAAGTTAAGGAACTGCAGTCAAGTCAAGACGACTGAAAAGAATCCGTTGCACAGAAGTCAAGAAGGTTACTTAAATAAGTAATACTTTCATGCTGCAATTTCTTAAAGTGCTCAGTCCTAGAAGCGTGCAAAAGGAATAAACCAATGGGAAGCTCTGCACCTGTGTCAGACTCTGAAAAGTTGAAGGTTTATTTAATACGAGGAAATGTCAATTTCAAGGATTGCAACAAGACAAGCCAACGAACACAAGTGACTTTTAAAATCAGCCTATCTCTTCAACGGGCAGATTTTTAAAAGCTCACCATAAAAGGTTGAGGAATCACTTTGAGAAGAGGTTACTTGAACCACGAATATTCAAGTTATCATTCGAACTGTAACCTGCAAAATATTCTCAAGTTATTCAAGCAATTCCTCAAGCCTAAATCTCGAAGGAAATCAATCCAACACCAAGCTGTGAAGGAAAGACAACTTCAAATTGTTGAAGAGAAAACTTTTGAAGAATCAAAAGGGGTCTACATTCCAAGAAGGATTGTAGAAAGGTTCAAGGTCGAACCAGTCTCAAGTTATTGGAGGGATTCGTGATCAAATCCAAGAAGCTTGAGCAAGTGAGCTGAAGTAGCAAGACAGCTGCCTTGTGAAGAAGCTGAGTCGTACGAGAAGCCAGCTGTGTGACCAAGGCATCTCCAGACTGAGTCCTAAAGGATCAAGACTTGCATCTGGACTGATAACCACTTTGTACTCTGATCAATATTTAGTGAATTCCTCCAGGAGTTGGAGAAGAGAGGATTAGAAGAATTACCCCATCTTCGAACCTCTATAAAATTTATTGTGTCATTTTCATTTCAGCATTTATTTTCTGCATATCATTTAATATCTGCTGATAATTTGCTATCCAATTGATATTTAACAAAGTGTTAAAACCAAGTATTAAAATAAACTTAAACCAAATTCAAGGGTGTAAAGTCTTCCGCTGAAAATTTCATCTCAGCCAAGTATTAGACTAAACAACTGAGTTATTCTATCAACAAAGTCTGTTGAGTGGCTAACTCTGTTTGTTAACTAACTTAGATGTCCATCAAGGACATAGCTGTGATATTAACTCTGAACTAATTTTAAAAGTTGGTAAGGTTTATTCAACCCCCCCTTCTAAACCTTACTCACACCCCTTGGGACCTACAAGTGGTATCAGAGCGGTTGGTTCTTTGAGCCTTCCACACTAGTTGCTAAACTAGATCTCCAATCTTTCAAAGAAGTCTTTAACACTTGTTCTTTCAATCGCACGGGCATCCATTTTTCTTTCAATCTCCTTCATCTCTGCTTCTGCTATCTTCCTCTTCTCGGACATGGGCACAGCAGAGTGTTGGAGCGGCAGAGTCACTGGAAGTTTGCTGATTATGTCAGCTCTGACAAGTCCTTGTTAAGGGGTTCTAGCAACCATTAAAGTCATGTCTTTCGAACCTTCCCCCTCAACAGATTTTCCCTTCTTTTCTTTTCTCTGTTCTTCAGTTGTCTTCTCCTTCCCAATGTGATCCTTCTTCTCACCGGTGATCTTTTCAACGTCTTTAGGTATTCCTCTTCCCCTTTTTGGCATCATCAAATGAGAGAGAACCCCGAAACATGCCGCCAAGCATGAAATCTAGGCGATCGATAGGCGAGTTCGCTGATTGTCTTTGCGGAGTATCTTTGCTCGAAATTCTGAGTGAGTGGCGTTGGATTCGGCGGTCACCAACTTCATTTCAGCCATAAGAAGGCTGAATTTTTCATTCATGTTCTCCTCCACGCGCAGAAGTTCTTTTTGATGAAATTCTCGCAGCAGTTCCATCTCTGTGGTATGAGATTCATGCATTCTATCAATGATTCTCGCAGCAGTTCCATCTCTGCTTGGATTGTTCCACACGCATTGTTTGCTGTTGTTGCCACCATTCACGGATCCTGACTATTATTCCACGCAGACGCCAGATAGCGTTAGCATCTCGGTTATCGGCCGCATATCCAATGAGGCCTGGTGCCTTTCCATTTTCTCAATCTCCGCAAATATAGCTTTGAAAACTTCTCGAACCTCAGCTGTTACCTCTGTCTCAGCTGGCGGCCAAGCAACGTCAAAGTCAAAGTCTGCTGGAACGATGGTGTCTATTGGAATGACGGGATCAGGTTTATGGAAACATCGTTGATCTCTAGCTGATTCGTCATCAAGAGTAGGCAGCTCTAGTGAGAAGGGGAACGTTTCTTCAAAAGCATCATCACGACATAGGGAAATCTGCTTCAACGGTAACTCGTGGCCGTGATGTGCCCTATTGTGTCGATTCTGCTGCACTTTCGAGTCACTGCTTGATTAGTGTGATTCAAATGGGGTTTGTTGTGGTATGGACCCGGGGTTGAGCCTCATCTGCCTCGAAAGCAACTTTCGGTCTCGGTGGTGCTTCCTGTTGAGTTGTCTGGTCCTCGCCCGTATCAGTGGCGTCATCGAAAGATGATGAGATTTGGAGAGGTGGCTCATCATCAAAATTGAACTTTTGACGAGCAGCCTTGAATTCTAGCTTACTCGTGCTGGGAAGAACATCCTCAGCTGAGTCGGTTGGATTTGCAATGGGGGATGACTCAGTTTTATCTTCACCTTCAGATCCCAGAAATGTTACATCAGGATTGTCTTAGGAATCGTGAAGGGCACTTATCTCCTTCTTAGATGCATCAATGATAGTAGGAGGAATGTTCTGTGCTTCTGTCTCTTTACCTCGGGAAGTTTCAACCTCCCGTTGGCCTTCACTACCTCCTGCAATCTCAACTGCAGCGAGGCCTTGGACAATCTCTTCGACAGACTCAACTGTCTTAGGGTCTTCAGAGGTGGCATCCACTGGAGTCTCAACTCCATGGATTGCACTTTCATTGCCCAGAGTGTTAACTCCCAGGGCAGATCCATCATGTGCCTCTCACGCTTCTCGCAGTCATTATTGTCATTCGAGCGGCTTGGCACTTCAGCTGAGACAGTCTCAACTGTCTGAGCCTCGTCAGTGACAACTTGTTGTGTATCTGTTTGTGTTTCCTTCTCCATTTCGCCTCCTTGATCCATTGTGGGGTCAGCTGCAGTATTCTCCGACCTAGCTGCAGTGGAGAGAGTTTCCCCATTAGCCACACCACCGAGTGACTTGGAATGGGGTCACTCTTCTCCGGACTCCCATTGTTTCCTTTGAGTGTTCATTTGTTGGGGCGGTGGTAAGACACCTTCGATGGGGTTGGCTCGACTTGGGTCCCTAAGTTCCCGGTTTCATTGCCATTTCCCTCAATGCCTTCATCGAGTGAGTCGGGAAAGTGGTCGCAACAACGATGCAATTACCTGCACCATCCCCATAGGGTCAATCTCCAGCTGTGATTTGGAAGATTCCCCAGGGCCTTCCATCAGTTGTTGCTCATGTAGGATCCTGGATTCCTGCATGGCTTGCTGCATTTCCAATTCTTGAAGAAGCAGCAGCAGGTCCGATCTTCATCGCTCTCTCGAAAGCATATCAAGATGTGGATGAGTGTGATCAGTGGTTCCAGTTAGAGGGCAGATACTGGCTTTCTCACAAGCTTCAGATTCCTCTGCCAGTCTCTCATTCTCATTGTCTTTGAAGATCTGCAAGATATCTGTGCAGTTTTCTTCATCCAGTGCTTGGACCACTGTGGTCAAATCGAGGAAATTCAACAGTTCTTCTTCTTCTTCAATAAACTCCGGTCTTTGGAACTGTTCTCTTGATCGACTCAGCTTCCACTTCCTCCATTCTCGCAGACGATTTTGGATGTCTGGATATGGTGGGGATAGGATCATCACATCATCATCTTCTTCATCATCATCTCCCTATTGCCCTTCATTTTCGGAATAGAAGGCAACATACTCCGCTTAACTCCTTCAAAGAAAGATCGTGATAGGTAGAGACACAATCCTCGTCAACAGGGATTCTCATTGCCTCAACTACTCCTTGTTCCTCGCTTGTTCTCGTTTCATCTCGGTGATCCTTCAACTTGCCTCTGTTGATCGGCCTCCGCATGACTTGGGCTCGCTTTATCTATAATTTCTGGAGACTCTACTTCTCTAGATGTTTCAACGATCTGTTCCAGCTGAGTGGCAGACTCAACTGTTTTCTCAAGCTCTGATCGCTTGAAGAGTCTTCTCCTTTTGGTCCTTACCAGAGGAATTTCTGGTTCGGATGCAGTTTCCTCCGAGTCTTGGGCGGCGGGGACCAGTGCTTATTTCTTTTTCTGAGGTTGCTTTCTAGGCTTGTCAGTCCTCCTTTTCTTGACAACCGGAGAAGGTATTTGAGGTTCCTTCTCTCACATTTGCAGGGCAAGTGACTGGCCGCAGGGGGCAGTGTGCATCTTTTGTTTTCTTTGCTGTTGGGGCAACAATCTTCTTTCCAGCTGCATGGGCAGCTTTCTTCTTCGGAGGGGAGACAACAGTTGTTTCCTCAGGGTCAGCTGATTCCCCCTCACTTGTGTCTGCTCTCTTGGCACAAGCTCTCCTCTGTGCTCCGGAGAGATTTGATCGGAACATCTTTTTGTTGACATGGAATGCCTTTCCATGTCAGAGTGGAATTTCCTTCACCTCCATCAACCGGCCAATCACTAGGCCATACCCCAAGGATCCTCCGAACGATCCATCTGCTTTGAATGACTTATTCCCAATATTGTGGCAGAGTCTGATGTATACAAATTCAGCCCAGTTTACCTTCTTCTCCTCCATGATCGCAGCCATCACGATCAGCTTGGTTTTGGACAGCTGATTAAAGCTTCCAAATTTGATGTCTACGCATTTGGCAACAATATCCAATAGCTTGTGGTAGTCTTCCTTCGGCAGCTTCTTGTCAGCTGTGTAGACAACCTTCGCAGCATAGTCAGGTTTGGCCACTTCCTTCCATGTAGCAGCCAAGTTTACGTCAGCCTCATAGATCTCCGGCACTCCTTCCGCCGGTAGCAAACAGTGCTCTGCCAAGTCCTTGGCAGTGATTCTGACTTCTTTCCCGTGAACAGAGAACTTGATACCCTCGTCGTGAACTTCAGCGTTCACATAGAACTGCGCGACCTCCTCCACGTAGGTCATTTGAAACTCCATTGTGAGAAAGGGTTTCAGCCTAGACTTCTCCACTTTCTCAGCTATTTTCTTCACAAGGGTTTCGTCGAACCGCTGTTTGATCATTCCTAAAAAATCCACGGTAGAACCGGTGTGGATTTGTTTTCCCAACTTAACAAAATCGTAAGTAGATGCCATTTCTTGAAGATTTACCGAACGAAACTTTGAAAAATATGCTTTGAGAATCTGTAGGGTTTTGAGAGAAAATTTTCTTTCTTTGCTTTGGAGAGAGATGAACAGTTTGTGTAAAGTGAGAGAGAAACGGACGAAAGGGTATATGTATGGGTTATGAAAGGACGTGTGGACGGTTTTTGAAATTTGATTAAGATCAACGACTCAGATTTTGCACGCCGATTAGCATTTAATTTCTCGCATTTAATGCGGCAGCATTTATATCCAATCATAGGCTTGGTCGTGCAGCTTTTGACTGTACTTGTCATTATTACGCTGACGTCATCCTTAAAACATCCCCGCTTATTAAAAACGACTGCGTTTTTGTCACTTAGCTCATAAATGACTTAGCTTATTCCTTAGCTGATTCAACTCTTCTTTTCTCTTTTCACATGGGTACTCAGCTGTCAGCTAACTCGATGCAGCTGACTTTCCGATACGCCTGATTCACTTAGCTGTTTCAAGAGCTCCGCTCTTTTTCCATCTTTTCATGTTCCATCTCTTTTCCTTGAATCTTCTGATTGTTAACTCAGCTCAATTAACCCTAGCTCATGCTTGAGTTCTTCAAATCTTGATTCACATAATGGCTTTGTAAATATGTCAGCCAATTGTTTATCAGTTGAGATATATTCCAAGGTGATGTCCTTCTTTTCAACATGATCTCTTATAAAATGATACCTGACATCAATGTGCTTTGTTCTTGAGTGCAACACAGGATTTTGAGTGATTGCAATTGCACTTGTGTTATCACACATAATTGGAATTTCATTTTCTTCAATTTCATAGTCTCTCAGCTGTTGTCTCATCCATAAGACTTGGGCACAACAGTTGCCCGCAGCTATGTATTCTGCTCACCGTGGGATGTGGCTATTGAATTTTGCTTGCTAAACCAGAAATTAACATATTTCCAAGCATTTGACATATACCTCAAGTACTTTTCTCTACACAACTCTACATCCAAAGATAGTCGAATCTAAATAACCAATTAGCTTGAATCCACCTTCCTTTGGATACCATAAGCCGACTTCCCGCATCCTTCAAATACCTTAAGATTCTCTTAGGCTGCATCATATGGCTTTCTTTTGGAGCAGATTGAAATCTTGCACATACACCTATTGGAAAGGATGTCCGCCTACTTCTTTGTAAGATAGAGCGGTGATCCAATGAGTGCTCAGTATCTTGTTTGATCCACGGGTTTGCCATCTGCATCCATATCCATCTTGACTGATGTATTCATTGGTATTTTTACAGAGGACTTCTCTTCCATCCCAAATTTCTTCATTAAATCTCTCGGTGTATTTTGTTTGACTTATGAAGGTTCCATCCTTCACCAATTTTAACTTGAAGTCCTAGAAAGAATGTCAATTCTCCCATCATGCTCATCTCAAATTTGCCTTGCATGAGGTTTGAGAATTTGTCACACAGCTCTTTGTTTGTAGATCCAAATATAATGTCATCCACATATATTTGAACAAGCAGTATACTCTTTCCATCTTGAATACTGAAGAGTGTTCTATCTACTTTTCCTTTGGTGAATCCATTATCTGTTAGGAATTGAGATAATGTATCATACCATGCTCTTGGTGCATGTTTCAATCCATAAAGAGCTTTCTTGAGCTTGTACACCTTGTCTCCAAGAGTCTTCTGCTCAAATCCTGGAGGTTGTTCAACATAGACTTCTTCTTCCAATAATCCATTTAAGAATGCACTTTTTACATCCATTTGATATACAATGAAGTTCTTGTGTGCAGCATAGGAAAGAAACATCCTTATTGCTTCTAATCTTGCAACAGGGGCAAAGGTTTCATCAAAATCTATTTCTTCTTCTTGGCAATATCCTTTGGCTACCAATCTTGCTTTGTTTCTTACCACATAACCTTCTTCATTCATTTTGTTTCTGAAAACTCATTTTGTGCCAATAACGTTTTGATGGGTTGGTCTTTGAACCAATTCCCATACTTTGTTCCTTTCAAACTGATTCAACTCTTCTTGCATGGCCTGAATCCAATGTGCATCATCCAATGCTTGGGACACATCTTTTGGCTCTATTTGGGAAATAAAACAAGTGAACATGGCTTCTTGCTGAGCTCTGGATCTGGTTCTTACACCATCTCTTATATCTCCAATGACTAGCTCTGGTGGATGGTCTCTCACCATCTCACATCAGGTTGGAGTAAGTTAGCCGGATTGATAATCTTGCGGTTTGTGTTATCTTGAGCAGCTCTCTCATCATCACTTAGTGCAGATTTTCCGGTGTCTTTGAGATTCACCATCTCATCTTCACCTTCATTAATTATTACGACTTGACTTCAACATAGGGACTCTTCTGCACAGTTGACTGGTTCAGCTTATCAGCTGACTCTTCAATGTCTTCTCCATTTACATTAGGTTCATCAAAAACCACATGGATAGACTCTTCATTACCATAGTCCTTTGTTCAAGACTTTCTATAGGCTTTGCTTTCAGCTGAGTATCCCAAGAAGATACCTTCATCAGCTTTACCATCAAAAGCCTTTAGATTATCCTTGCCATTGTTGTGGATGAAGCATTTACATCCAAAGATTTTAAAATATGCAACATTTGGCTTTCTCCCTGTCCAAATCTCATAGGGAGTCTTTGTCAGCTGTCTATTGATCATGCATCTATTTTGAGTATAACATGCAGTGTTTATAGCTTCAGCCCAAAATCTTTTGGGTAACCCTGCTTCAGCTAACATGGTCCTTGCTGCTTCCTTGAGAGTTCTATTCCTTCTTTCTGCAACTCCATTCTGTTGTGGAGTCCTTACTGCAGATAATTCGTGCGTAATACCATTTTCAACACAGTACTGAGTTATTATTCCGTTGACAAACTCAGTTCCTCTATCAGATCTTATCTTTATAATGGTTTGACTCTTCTCATTTTGAACCCTTTTCATCAGCTGTGGTAACTTCTGCATTCTTTTTACACATGAAGATTGTCCATGTATATCTTGAATAATCATCCACCACTACTAGAGTGTATTTCTTCCCATTTATACTGGCTGGTTCAATTGGATCGAATAGATCCATATGCAGTAGATGCAATATTCTTGTTGAAAATGGGCTTGACTTCTCTTTAAGTGATGATTTGAATTGCTTACCCATCTGGCATGCATCACAAACACTTTCCTTCTTGTACACTGAGTCTGGAAGTCCTTCTACATGTTTACTCCTTGCAAGCTTGTTAATTGTCTTGAAATTCAGGTGACTCAGCTTCTTGTGCCACAGCCAACTTGATTCGGTTGTACTCTTTGCTAGCAGACAAGTGCTTGGTGTAGCAGTTGACCAATCTACCACATACATGTTCTTTTGTCCGCATCCTTGTAGCACTACTTCATTAGATTCAGTGTCCTTGATTTGGCATACACCCATGTTGAATCCAACATTGTAGCCCTTGTCACAGAGTTGACTGATACTTAGCAGATTGAAGTTGAGTCCTTCAACATCTGCAACATCTGTGATTTCTAATCCATTTTTCTTGATGGATCCAATGCCTCTTATTTCTCCTGGAGCTTCATTCCCTCCAAATATAACTTTTGCACCTCTAACCTCCTTGAATTTTGATAGATTTTTCTTGTTTCTGTCATGTGTCCGGGAATGCCACTATCCATGTACCAGGTTCCTTGGCACTCAGCTGTTCGTTGAACCTGCAACCAAGGAAATTAGTTTTTAGGTACCCATACTTGCCTGGGTCCTGAGGGGTTAGTGATGTAAGATGATCCAACCAACCTATAGACAAATGATTTGACTCTAAGGGGTTGCCATCTATCTGTGCCATAATCATAATTCACTTTGGCAAACTGCTTGGGGGCTTTAGGTTCATACAGCTGTCTCTTTTCTCTGTATGCATGTTTGTGTGTTTTAGCAATTACCTTCTTTGGGTAACTGTGACATCTCTGAGTGTAGTGCTTGGGTGCATATGTGTGCTGATAGTAGCTTTGTTGCCTTTGGAATGGCCTTTGATGAGTTCTAGGCCTTTGCCATTTAGGCTTGTATTCCATAGATCTTTGCTAATTTTTCACATTGTACCAATCAGTTTGACTTGGGTAGTTTCTACCATTTCCAACATGTGTGTTCCTTTTATAGAACTTCTGGGGCTTTTGGTAGCTCTATTTCTTCTTTACAGAGTACTTCCTGTTTGGAATTTGCTGAGGAACTCTGCTAGATTTCTTTTCAGCTGTCCTCTCAGCATACTCAACTGGTTGTTTTCCTTTTCCTTTATAACCAAGGCCAGTTTGGTTGTGGTTGTGCTTTGGAATGAATGTGTGTGCACCATTTGGAGTTTTGGATTTTTGAGATGCTTCATTACTTGAAGATCCTTTTTTCCAAAATCAATTTGGGAGCTTGATTTAGCATAGATGAATTAAATCCTAAGCCTGTCTTATCTCCACATTCTCTTTGGCTCATAATAAGGTCATCCAATGATTTAGATGCCTTAGTGAATGAAGCAATCACATTTTTGAGATCATTTTCTCTTTTTCTATAGCAAACTATCTCTGCTATTAGTTTGGCATTTTCACCTTGACTCTTTTTGTTCTCATCATATATGTGACTTAGAGTACTCGGCTCCTTAGTCACCATTTGTGAGTTTTGCTTTTGAAATGGTTGTTTTTTCCTCATTTAACAAAATGAGTGTGAGGATTTAATTTGCTCAAAGTCTTTCATCATTTTGCCTAATGAATCATAAAGATCGAGTGGGTGATGAAGTGTGTGTGTCACAATCACTATCACTAGAATCGAATGAGATGAGTTAGAGTGTACCTCATCTTCTTGTCAAAGGTTGGTCTTGTTCTTTGGCCATTAAACATATCAAGGCTTCTTCTTCGAGTCACTTGAGTAGTCACTTCACTACTTTCCGAGTCTCATTGTGTCTTTTAGCTTGCCTATCTCAGCAGCTTCTGCAGCCAACACTGCCTTTTTCTTTTCTTGTCTTCTTTCGCCGAAGACTCTTCTTTCCTCTTCATTTCTGTATTTGTTGACAACAGGATATGGGCAATCAATGGCATAGTGACCTGGTTGCCTGCATTTCCAGCATAGATTCTCAACTTTTTGTTCAACTCTTTCCATTCTCGGATTGTCAGCTCTTTGGTATTCGACCTTTTGATGCTCAGCTCTCTTTGGTGGCCTACCTTCCCTTGACTTGGAGGGAGCTGAATGTCTTCTGGAGGATTCACCTTTGTTTCTTTTGTAGTTCTTGTTGAAGAACTTGTTGAATCTTTTAACCATCAAGGCAATTTCCTCCTGGTCAATGACTTCTTTAGTTTCAGCTCTCTTCCCGTCCTTGACTATGAGTGCAAATTGTTTTTGGGCACGACTATCTCCTCTTGATCTTTTCTTCTTAGCTCAAACTCATATGCTTTGAGGTCTGAGAATAGCTCATGATTGGATGTTTTTGATAGATCCATCGAGTGTCTTAGAGCCATGGTCTTCATTTCCCACTTAGCTAGGAGACTCCTCAGTATCTTCATACACATCTCCTTCTGTGTGTATTTTTTCCCAAGTGCTGAGAGTTCATTTGTAATTTTAGTGAATCTAGCATCCAGCTGATCCATTGTTTCACCTGCCAGCATTTTAAAATTTTCAAATTTTTGAACAACAACAGATAATTTGTTTTTCTTGATTTGCTCAGATCCTTCACAAATTATGGTTAATTTATCCCAGATTTCTTTGGCTATTTTGCAAGATTTGACTTTGTTGAACATGGCTTTGTCCAAAGTCTTGTAAAGTATATCCTTGGCCACGTTGTCAAGGTTGTATCTTTTTCTATCATCATTTGTCCATTCAGCTCTTGGCTTTTCAACCATAGCTGGTCTGGGAGCAACATCATTTTCTTCTTTAGCTGCAGCAACTCTCCTTGCAACTGTGTTCACTTTTAAAATTTGTAGTGGCCCATCTTCTATTACTATCCACATTTCATCGTGTAATGCTGATAGATGAGCCTGCAAACGAATTTTCCAATCATCAAATTCCTCAATTGTGAACATAGGAATGCGTGTCAAATTTGCTTCCATGATAGTAACTTTGTTATTTTAAAAATGGCTTTTGAAAGAACACGTGTTAACAACTTCTTTGAAAGATTGGAGATCTAGTTCAGTAACCAGTGCGAAAGGCTCAATGAACCAACCGCTCTGATACTACTTGTAGGTCCCAAGGGGTGTGAGTGTAAGGTTTAGAAGGGGGGTTGAATAAACCTTACCAACTTTTCGATTTAGTCCTTTTAAAATAGTTCAGAGTTAATTCTTCACAGCTAAGTTCTTGATGGACAAAGTTAGTTAACCAAGAGAGTTAGCCACTCAACGACTGACTCGAGCCGTTGATAGAATAACTCGATTCTTGCTTAGTCTAAAGCTTAACTCAATCGTGATATGTTTTCATGGAAGACTTAACACCTTTGAATTTGGTTTAAGTTTGTTTTAACACTTGGTTTTAGCACTTTGTTGAATATCAATTGGATAGCAAATTTATCGTGAGATATAAAATAATATGCACTGAAGTCTTTGAAATGTAAATGACACAATAAATTTTATAGAGGTTCGAAGATGGGGTAATTCTTCTAATCCTCTCTTCTCCAACTCCTGGAGGAATCCACTAAGTATTGATCGAGTACAAAGTGGTTATCGGTCCCGGATGCAAGTCTTGATCACACAACACTTGATCCTTTGGGACTCGATCTGGAGATGCTTTGGTCACACAACACCGCTTCTCGTCGGCTCGACTCGAGCTTCTTCACAGGCGTGCCTTTGCTACTACTGCTACTGACTCACTTGCTCAAGTTTCTTGGATTTGATCACTAAGCCCTCCAATAGCTTGAGATCGTTCGACCTTGAACCTTTCTACAATCCTCTCGTGAAATGTAGACCCCTTTGATTCTTCAAATATTTCCTCTTCAACTGATCAAGTCGTCTTTTCCTCCACAAAAGTGTTGGATTGATTTCCTTCAAAGTTTTGGCTTGAGGATTAAGCTTGAATGATTTGAGAATATTTTGTAGGTTACTGACTCAAAATGATAGCTTGAATGTTCGTAGTATTGGTAGTCAAGGTAACCTCTTCTTAAAGTGATTCCTCAGCCTTTTATAGTGTTCTTTTGAAAATCTGCCCGTTGAAGAGATAGGCTAATTCTCAAAAGACACTTGTGGTCGTTAGCTTGTCTTGTTGCGATCCTTGAAATTGACCTTTCCTCGTATTAAATGATTTTTCGACTTTTCGAGTTCGACACAGTGCAAAGTGCTTCCCATTGGTTTATTCCTTTTGCACGCTTCGAGATCGAGCACTTTAGAATATTGCGGCATGGAAGTATTACTTATTTAAGTAACTTTCTTGACTTCTGTGCAACGGATCATTTTCAGTTTCCTTGACTTGATTGCAGTTCCTTAACTTCCCCGGATGACTTCGAGTCGGCTCGATCGTGGATGACTCATCCGGTCACTTCCACTTGAGACTTGGCTATCTTGGGTTGACTTGACGACACTTCACACAAACCGCATCTCACCGATACTTCTCGATCGAGTTCTTGTCTTCTCTTCCTTGCCATACTCAAATGCCTCACACAATGAGTCTTCATTCTAGTCTCCAGTTGTCTTCTTGCATATTTAGGCATAGCTGACTTAACTCAGCTCAAGCAGCTCAAGTTGAAGTGACAGATGAGTCATCCAATGATTGGGAGCTGACTCGAAATCACCTGGGAAATTAAGGAACTGCAGTCAAGTCAAGACGACTGAAAACAATCCGTTGCACAGAAGTCAAGAAGGTTACTTAAATAAGTAATACTTTCACGCTTCAATGTCTTAAAGTGCTCAGTCCCACAAGCGTGCAAAAGGAATAAACCAATGGGAAGCTCTGCACATGTGTCAGACTCTGAAAAGCTGAAGGTTTATTTAATACGAGGAAATATCAATTTCAAGGACTGCAACAAGACAAGCCAACGAACACAAGTGACTTTTAAAATCAACATATCTCTTCAACGGGCAGATTTTTAAAAGCTCACTATAAAAGGCTAAGGAATCACTTTGAGAAGACGTCACCTTAACCACGAACATTCAAGTTATCATTCGAACTGTAACCTGCAAAATATTCTCAAGTTATTCAAGCAATTCCTCAAGCCTAGATCTCGAAGAAAATCAATCCAACACCAAGTTGTGAAGGAAAGACAACTTCAAATTGTTGAAGAGGAAACTTTTGAAGAATCAAAAGGGGTCTACATTCCAAGAAGGATTGTAGAAAGGTTCAAGGTCGAACCAGTCTCAAGTTATTGGAGGGATTCGTGATCAAATCCAGAAGCTTGAGCAAGTGAGTCAAGTAGCAAGGCAAAATTGCCTGAAGAATCGAGTCGTCTGGCGAGAAACCAAATTGTGTGACGAAGACATCTCGGTCGAGTCCCAATTGATCAAGTCACCAGGTGATCAAGACTTGCATCCTGATCGATAACCACTTTGTACTCATCAATACTTAGTGGATTCCTCCAGGAGTTGGAGAAGAGAGGATTAGAAGAATTACCCCATCTTCGAACCTCTATAAAATTTATTGTGTCATTTTTATTTCAGCATTTATTTTCTGCATATCATTTAATATCTGCTGATAATTTGCTATCCAATTGATATTTAACAAAGTGCTAAAACCAAGTGTTAAAACAAACTTAAACCAAATTCAAGGGTGTAAAGTCTTCATTTGAAAAAATTTCATCTCGGCCAAATTAAGTATTAGACTAAACAAATGAGTTATTCTATCAACAAAACCGATCAAGTCATTGAGTGGCTAACTCTGTTGGTTAACTAACTTAGTTGTCCATCAAGGACATAGCTGTGATATTAATTCTGAACTAATTTTAAAAGTTGGTAAGGTTTATTCAACCCCCCCTCTAAACCTTACTCACACCCCTTGGAACCTACATTATTGAAAGGGGTTTAGTGAGACTTACTTAAATGATGTAGTTGAAAAGCAATAATATATAATTGTAAGAAGTTGAGAGTGGTGGACTCCACTTTGAAGATTTAATTGGGAATGAAACTTTATGTGGATGTGGGTAGTGTAGTGGGTCCTACTTATGTAATATAATGTTAAAATTGAGTATGTGGTGGATGTAGTGGGTCTCCATGATGTAATATAGGGTTGAAAATTAAGCATATATGTGTGAGAATTGAGAATATATGGTTGGGATTAAAACATGAGAAATTGAGATTTGAGAATGAGATATTTCTAATGAGATTGAGTAAAACAAACATGATTTAAATATCTCAAATAGTAAAAAGTGGGGGAAAACTCATTGGGATGAAAACCATACAAGCCCAAATGTTTTTTGTTTTTTGTAGGATTCGTCTCATGAACTCTAGTGCATAAGACTGTCTCATAAAAGACCACCTAAAAAAAAGGGTATTCAGCACGGTTCGGTAAAAGAAAGCCAAATTTGAAACCTAACTGAATACTGAGTTTTTATAAAAATGGTCTTTTCATATATTTTATAGGGATAATTTCAGAACTAGTACCCCAACTTTACCTACTTTTTGTTTTTAGTACCTCATGTTCCCAACTCATCAAATATGGTACCCGACGTTACACTTTTTAATCAGCGTAACTACTGGCCGTTAGTTGACCGTCAACTTTGACCTAGAAACCTGTTATAACAGGTAAACCTTGGTAAAAAAAAAAAAAAGCTGGTTATTCCCTTTCTTTCCTCATTTTCACGTTTATTTCATCTCTAAACCCTCAAATCCTCAAATGAAGTGAAAATTCAACTTTAAATATTATAAAATTATTGGGAATAATATAAATATTACTTTTAATTCATAATTAATATATTAATTATACTAATAATTTTAATTATTATAATTATTTAATACATAAAATTTTGGGAGTAAAATTCAAAATTAATTATATTGAAAATTAAATTAAAAAAATAATAGCACGAAGGTGTGATGCCCAACAAAAAAATGTGAATTATTATAAATAACATAAAATATACATTTGTGATTAATATATTAAATTATAGTAATTATATTAATTGATATATTTATGTAATATATCAAACCTAGGGAGAAAATTTCAAAATTAATTATTTCACTCAGTAATTAATTATTTCTCAGTTGCGCATCACACCTTCATCATATTATTATTATTCACTCAGTTCTGGATTTTGGAGGTTTTACTGCATAAGAAAATCCAAGTACTTATCCATTGTAAATTATGGTTTCCTCCAGTAGGCCTTCAATTGATGCTTTGGGGTATAGGTGAAAAAGAAAAGATCTTATATCCCCATAAAAATCAGCGTGTCTTTCCCCATAATATGATGAAGGTGTGATGCTCAACAAAGAAGATGTGATTTATTCATAATAATATAAATTATATTTTAATTCAAAATTATTATATTAAATTTAATAATATATTTAATTATTTATAATTATGTATTGTATTAAATTTAGAGAAAAATTCAAATTAGTTATTTCAAAAATTAAATTAAAAAAATAATAGAAAGGAGGTGTGGTGCCCATCGAAGAAGTTATGAAAATACAATTTCTTATTTTTTGGGCAAGTCAAATCCTCAAGAATATTCATTTTTTTAATTTTAGTTTCCAAAATTTTATTTTGGGTTATTCAATTTTTACTAATCATTTTAATTTTTCCATCAATTCTTTCTTTTAATCGTTGAAATAATTAATTTTTAATTTTTCTCCCTAAGTTTGATATATTACATAAATATATATAATCAATATCATTACTATAATTTAATATATTAATCACGAATGTATAATTTATGTTATTTATAATAATTCACACATTTTCGTTGGGCATCACACCTTCGTGCTATTATTTTTTTAATATAATTTTCAAAATAATTAATTTTGAATTTTACTCCCAAAATTTTATGTACCAAATAATTATATTAATTAAAATCATTACTATATTTTAATATATTAATTATGAATTAAAAGTAATATTTATATTATTCTTAATAATTTTATAAAATATTTAGAGTTGAATTTTCATTTCATTTGAGGATTTGAGGGTTTAGAGATGAAATAAAAGTGAAAATGAGGAAAGAAAGGGAATAACCAGCTTTTTTACCAAAGTTTACCTGTTATAACATGTTTCTAGGTCAAAGTTGATGGTCAACTAACGGCAAGTAGTTACGCTGATTGAAAAGTGTAATGTTGGGTACCATATTTGATGAGTTGGGAACATGAGGTACTAAAAGTAAAAAGTAGATAAAGTTAGGGTACTAGTTCTGAAATTATCCCTATTTTATAACATATATACAATTTTTATATAGTAATTTATTCCTATAATAGTCTTTATTGTTTATTTACTAAAAATAAAAACAAACAATGAAAATAGAGTGATGATTTTAAAATTTATACTTTATTTTTATATCTTTAAATTTGATTGACAAAATATTTAACTATATAACTAAAAAAAAGTATGGTAAGGCCTTGTGTGCCAATATTGATAGGACCGATAAATTTTGAATAGATTTGATTGCACTGTTTGCTGACACTTTCTATGGTAACAATATTATATTTCGGATGTTGGGTTGTGGTGTATGGTTTTTTAACATAGTATAATAATAATAATAATAATATGTGAGAATGATGATTGTGTACGAGATAATAGTAAAAATTACAAAAATACCCAAAAATAATATTTTTTCCCTTGAAGCGAACAACTGGCTTCAATTTATTTTTTGAAATGAAAATGCATATATTAATTAAGTGGGGATTACATCTCCATGAAGGAGACCCTCAACAGATTGAGGAATCTCTTCAATCCAAAACAATTCCAAATCAGATTCTTTAATGAAATGAGCTAAACAATGGGCCACTTTATTAGCCTCCCTATGAATAAAACTAAAGCTCAGACAGTTTGCCGATGTTGCCATGCCCAGAATATCATCTCTCAATAAGTCACCATAGGAGTCTTGTATATCTTTACCTTTAAGTCCATCAATGATCACTTTGCAATCACTCTCAACGTGAATCCCTTGGATGCCCACCTCGCAAGCTGATTTAAGTGCAAAAAGTAGCGCCAATCCTTCGACAATTGTACTATTGCCTTCCATGACTAAATTCTTTGCTCCAGCAAGTATGACTTCTCCCTCCGTATCCCTGATGATGAACCCGAAACCCACCGTTCCATTCGTATAAATTGCACCATTCGAATTGAGTTTGAACGTTCCTATAGGCAGCGGTGTCCACTTCACTATATTTCTTGCACCTTTTGTGTGTGGTTTTTTCCCTGTTGTATCCTCAAACATCTCCAAAAACAGTCTCTGTGCTTTTTTGTTGGATTCTTATTCCTTCGAATTTCATCTGTTCAAAATAAAATTTGTTTCGCAAAGTCCAAATACACCAGGCTATAATGCAAAAATATTCAACAACTTCTTGTGGGTAAGTAGACATTGTGCACCAAAAAAGATTTTTAGAAGATGCAAATCGACTCTGTGTGATATCCAAGCGTATGGGGCATTGACGCCATATTTGTATAATTTTTGGGCACTCGAGCATCAAGTGATTTATACTTTCAGTTTTTTCACCGCAGATTTCACAAACTGGATCGATTTCCATACCTCGCCGAATAATATTTTCTTTAGTGGGTAAAGAATCCAAGCAAGCCCTCTATATGAAGTGTTTTACTTTTGGTTGAATTCGAAGCTGCCACATTTTTTTCTAGGCCTCATCACTGTTACTGGATGTGGGGTAACATGTGTTTTGTCCAAGTTGTGTCTTCAAGGCATGATAAGCGGATTTCACTGAAAATATCCCATTTGTCGAGTATCTCCAGCACATCTTATCCGGGGGAAGTCTTCGACTGATGTGAGTAGAGCAAATTCGATCTGCATCCTCCTTATGAAAAACTCTTCTAATGAGGTCAATCTTCCAAGATTTAGTTTTGAAATCGATTAATTCCGACACCATGGCACCCTGCTGCATTTAAATGCAAAATATGTGTGTAGGTTTTTGTGGGTTTCGCATTCCAATCCATCTACACGTATGAATGAGAATATTAATTCCATTTCCTACCCTCCATGCCACTCCATCTTCGATTACTTTGCGCGTTGTAAGAAGGCTTCTCCATAGGAAACTAGGCTGGTATCCAAGCGTTGCAGTCATTAACTCACCCCGAGGAAAGTATTTAGCTTTCAGCAAAAGTGCCGCCAGTGAATCCGGAGTCGATAGTAGGCGCCAGATTTGTTTGGCTAATAGGGCCAGATTGAACAGATGCACATTACGAAATCCCAATCCTCCAGAAAATTTTGCTTTTGTAAGCCGATCCCAACTAACCCAATGTGTCTTCTTTTCGTCATGTTTTTTCCCCACCAAAAGTGGGTAATTGCTCGTTCTAAGTCCTCACATATTGTTATTGGCAATAGAAATCTGCTCATTAAGTAGATCGGGATCGCTTGGATGACAGATTTAATTAATATTTCTTTGCCCGCCCGTGATAACATGGTTTGTTTCCACCCTTTCATCTTACGCAAAGCCCTTTCTTGGATGGCTTGGAATATTTCCTTCTTCTTTCTGCCAATTAGAGCCGGGATTCCCAAATATTTACCTATTTGTTCGACTTGTGTCACACCAAGTTTTTCACCCACAGCTGTCATGAAATTATTATAAATATTTTTACTACTTGAGAGTCCAGACTTCTCATAATTCACCTTTTAGCCCGGCGTTTTTTCATAGAGATGTAGAATTTCTTTCACTTTATCGACCTCCGTTGTTTTTGCTCGGAAGAAGAGGATACTGTCATCCGCAAAAAGCAAATGAGAAACAAATGGTGCTCTTCTAGTAATATTAATGTCGTGAATCTCCCCGTTAGCTTCGACGTACCTAAGTAAAGATGAGAATCCTTCTGCACATAGTAGAAAAAGATTAGAAGATAAAGGATCCCTTTGACGGAGTCCCCGACTAAGAGTAAAACTCTTAGTAGGGTTATCGTTAAGGAGGATCGAATATGAAACCGAACTCACACATCGCATGACTAGATCAATCCATCTTTTATGAAAGCCCAATTTGCATAATATAGATTCGAGAAAAGGCCATTTGACCCGATCATAGGCTTTACTCATGTCTAATTTAAGCGCAAAATGACCAATTTTACCCTTCAGTTTCTTTTTCATTGAATGGAAAATCTCAAAAGCTGCCATAGCGTTATCTGTAGTTAGTCTCCCTGGGATAAAAGCGCTTTGGTTCTTAGAGATGATGTCGGGTTGGGTATTAGGATTATGAAAGTGTGATTAAGATCCCTGGGGTCAGCTGCATTATTCAAAATATTTAAGCATGTGGAGGTGAAGTCTGAAGAAATAATATGCCAATATTTTTGAAAGAAAAGAGAGCACATACCATCAGGTCCCGGGGATTTGAGCGGATGCATTTGTTTGAGAGCTTGATATATTTATTGTTCTGTAAATAGATCCAACAGTGATTCGTTCATCTATGGAGAGACCTTCGGTTAAACAGTCTCCAGTACCTTGTGGGTGTCCGTATTGGCAACAGAAGTAAACAGGTTCGCAAAGTAGTCTATAAGGACCCCCGCCAATTCATGTTCTTCCACTGCCCAACTGCCATCATCCCGCTGTAGCTTCAAGATTGAGTTACGAGCTTGTCGTTGGGAGGCTTTTCGGTGAAAAAACTTGTATTGTGATCTCCCGATTTTATCCAAAGGGCTCGAGATCATTGGTGCCAAAATGTTTCCTCTAGTTTATAGAGGTCATCACGTTCTGCCTCAATTATTTTTCCTTCTTCAATTGCACCCTCTGTTTGTGTGGACTTTTGTATTTCCTCAAGTCTTGTTTTTAATTTCTCAATCCGCTCTCGATTGCCTCCAAATTTTTTCTTATCCCAATGCTTAAGCGCCATACTACAGTCCCTTAATTTATCTTCAAAGCTCGTTCGATGCTCGTTTCGAGTCCATGAGGTTTTTATAATATCTGCACATTCGTTGAATTCAGACCATCGGCTTTCAAATCTGAATAATTTTCGACGCCGTTTCCTGTTGTGTGCATGGTACATGTTTGTTCCATCCATGTGAACAATTAGCGAAGCATGATCGGAGTGTCATCTAGGAAGATGTTCCACCCTATTTCCTGGGAAGAAGTCACGCCAATGGTCTGTTTCTAGCGCTCGATCTAGACGTTCTTGAATGTTGTTATCATTTGCTTGTCCGTTGGTCCAGGTGAATCGATGACCATAGAAGCCCAAGTCGGATAAATTGCAATCGTCAACCACATTTTGGAACATGTCCATGCATGCCTTGGGTTTGAGGTTACCCCCAAATGTTTCGTGTAGCCATAAGATTTCATTAAAGTCGCCCACACAAAGCCACGACTGGTTTACTCCCGGTATCAGATTCCTTAAGAGCTGCCAAGTTTTCCATTTTGTTGTTGTTCCGCCCATCCATAAATGCATGTCAAATACCAAGTTTTGTTCGAATCCTCGTTTGTCACATTGAAAGACAAGTGGTGACTTGAAAAGGAGATCAAAGAGAGGATATACGAGCTCTTCCATAACACACATAATCTACCGCTCTTATTAGTTCCATCCCCATCACAGCAAACTGAAAAACAACCATTATAATGAAAGTGCGGCGAATTCAACTGAGACATCCGAAATTCATTTAATTTGGTCTCCATTAGAAAAACTATTCCCGGATTCTCATTATGTAGGATCTTCTTCAAAGCTCGAACTGTCACTTGGTTCCCAAGCTCGCGACAGTTCCAGCTTAAGAGATTGTGATCGACGGGGCTGGCATCCAGCCTCTGCCGTTGTATTATATTCACGGGTTGTTGTTTCGCCTGACTCGCGGTATTTTTTAGCTACCTCATCTTCTACTCCATCAATTATGTCATGAGATTTTCTTTTATCACCACTCAACCTGGTATGGGTGGTTGGTTTCTTCTCGTCGCTAGTATTCTTCTTTCTATAAATGTTAACTTTTCGGAGCTGGGGTGTGGGGGTAGGTTCTGGTTTTTCAGAGTTTTAGAGGTGTAGTGGGTCGTGGGATATGGTAGAGGTGTGTTTTGGGGTAGTTTTTCTGGTGGTCTGTATAAGGGGTAAAGTGTTTGGCTCTACTACTGGGGTATTTTCTTGGTCAGTGAGTTGGGGCAAGGTTCCATTTGGGTGTTTTATTGGGTTATTTGGTGGTACAGTGGGTGTAGGGTGATTGTTGGTTGGTATGTCATGTTGTTGTGGTTTATGTGTGGGTATGGTGAAAGGTGTGTTGGGTATTTCGAGTGCAGTAGTTTGGGTTGGTGGGGTATGATTTATGGTATGGTTTGTATTGTTTGTTTCTTGATCATTAACACCAACTGATTCACGTTTATGAACTATCTCCGTCAATGCTTGGGTTGTTTGAAGGTTGAGTTCTGATTGTGAGCTGATCTCTCTCTCCATTTTCCAATCATGCATTCTTTCCTCAAAAAGTTTTCTTCTTAGAATCGTATCACTCGGTTTATGCGTTCCTTCCACCATCACACGAGTGTGCTTCATCGGTGATGCTCTTAACTCATCTCCGAAAGGTAGTTCACTCTCCGCTAAAGCATTGAATTCCTCCCGATCTTCTACCACTTCGCAGTCCCGTTTTATATGTCCTAAGCATCCACAAATGTAGCAAAATGATGGTAGTCGCTCATATTTTATCTGAATCCATATGGGTTGCCCGTTACCAACAACGATTTTTGTACGGCGCTTGAGGGGTTTCATTGTATCCAAAAGGATTTTAATTCGAATACTACTATCTACCCCGTCAAGAGTTTTTGGATCCACTTCGAGAAACTGGCCGCATCTATTTCCAATCGCCCTTAAAACTGTTGTTTGTCGTCCAGCAATGGGAAGATGATATATACGAATCCAAACAAAATCGAAATTTAAGGAGGAGGGTTGAACACCACTGTCTAATCTTTTAAGAACCAGAATGTTTTTATCATATTGCCATGGTTCCATAGTAGGATCTTATCCACATCTCTCCAATGTTTAAACTGAAAGGAGAATAAATTGGATTCAATTTCCTTCGCAGTCATGCCATGTGTGGGTTTCCAAACCTTTTTCATTGTTTTGAGGAGACCGAACGCATTGAAAGGTTTGTGTGTTGCTACTTTTCCTATCAGACACAAAGAGGATCTATTGTCGCCTTTACCCGAATCAGTTATAACAATTGGTTCCTCTTTCTCCTCCGCTAAGTAGCTCTTGTTTCCGTCTGTTGCCATGTTCACACCCACAGGTCTTGGAGCCCGCTGATCCTGCAGATAAAAATCACTGTTGTATTAAAAAAAATAGAGCAGAAAAATCGAAGCCCCAAACAAAGCCTACTCGGCCTCTAGAAGAAAAATCAAATAGAAAAGCAATAAAATCAGGAAGAAAAGATAAACTACTAGGGGCTCTACAAAAGCTAGAAGACAAAGTAAAGAAAAAGATATTCAAAACCAAACAAGAAAGAAAGCACAAGAATCAGAGACATGGAAAAAAAATTGAATGTTTTGGATTTAAGACAAAGTTAGCAGGGGAGAAAAACAGAGTTGCAGAGGAGAGAATTTCAGAATTAAAGACATATGATTAAGACAATTATTCAGTGCATAAGTTTCGGAGATTCAAGGTTAAGATGAGTAGCCGACAACCAAACCCTAAGAAGGAGACGTCTACATCCCAGGGGGGATACGAAACCCTATTCAGGGTACTCATAAATTAGGCTAAACTTATGTGTAAAAAGTTGAATTTACTGGCTTCAATTTAAGATTGCACAAGACATTTTTTTCCCAAAATATTTGGGCATTCGGTTCGAATACCTGAAGCATGCATGACGAGGCTGGTGACACCACCGGAGGTAGGTCGCCATTTCTCCGCATCATAGGTGCACATACTTTTTGACCAAAATATACTTCTTACTTCATTGTTATGTCATATGAATTGGTAACATTCCATACAAACTTGCGTATTAATTACCTGTGATTATTTGAAAATTGTATTTTAATTGCAACTAGTATTCGACCCGTGCGACGCATGGAATGTGATGAAATGTGTTATTGAATATAAATTGAGTGTATATATAAAGATTAAAATAATTAAGAATGTGTAGTTGAAAAGAGTAGATCTCCTGTAGGACCGTCTTACGGATCCTATTCTGTAAGACGGATCCACCAGCCACATCGGAATTGAACTCGTGACCTTAATAGACTTAAGGTGGTGTTCTACCACTACACCACTAGTACTTATTGTGCAATTTTAGTATAATAATTTATATAAACCCATTCATAAATACGCCTGGTAATTAAAAAAAATAAAAACGCCTATAAATGTAAAGGCTAAGAATCGAACCCAAGTTTATTAAAAAAATATGATACATTATCTCCATAAATGGATACTTATAAAAGTGTTACTTTAACTACATCATATTTATTTTTTATTTTTCCTCTTTTTTTGTTTCTAGTTTGTAACTGTATTAAGAAATCTGATATTTTATCTCAACAAACGGATACTTTTACTTATAAAAGTGTTACTTTAACTATATCATATTTGTTTTTTATTTTTTCTTCTTTCTTTCATTTCTAATTTGTGACTATATTAGAAAACATGATACTTTAAATCACGAAGGAAAAATAAATAAGACAGAGCTAAAGTAACACTTTTATGAGTAAAAGTATCCATTTTTTGAGATAAAGTATCATGTTTTTGTATATAAATCACGAAGTATGAATTCAGTACAGTGAAAAAAGAAAAATAAATATGACAGAGTTAAAAGTACCACTTTTATGAGTAAAAGTATCCATTTTTTGAGATAAAGTATCATATTTTTTTTAATACAGTCGCATATTAGAAAATCATTACATTGAAGTATCACAAATGTATCATATTTAACATCAAAAGTATAAATATTTCCAGCACAAGTATTAGTTTTTCAATGGTAAAAAATATTAGCTATGAGACTAGAATTAGTACATAAAAAAAATTTATTTTTTGAATAATGTTCACCTTAAAAGTATCATATTTCATACTCAAAAGTATCACTATTTTCGGATAAAGTATTACTTTTTATTCAGAGAATTTAAAATTTTAAAATGCCATTGACCATCATAAAAGTATCATATTTAATATCAAATGTATCATTATTTCCAGCGCAAGTATCAGTTTTTCAATGTAAAAAACATTAGCTATGAGACTAGAATGAGTATATCAAAAAATCTTATTTTTTGAATATGAAAAAATTAAAGTATCAATGTTCACCTTAAAAGTATCATATTTATTACTCAAAAGTATCACTATTGTCGTATAAAGTATCATTTCCTATTCAGAGAATTTAAATTTTTAAAATGAAGGGATGATAATGAAGCTTTATATTCATGGTTATACTCATGGTTATACTAAATATGCACAACAAGCACCAGTTGTCTAGTGGTAGAAGAGCACTTTGCCTTGGTACAGACCCAGGTTCAATTCCCAGCTGGTGCAAATTTGTTAATTTTTTGAAGCACGCGGATCTAGCCATCTTGGCCCATCCAGGCGGGTCGCGGGTGGGGCGGGCAACTTGGGCGGGCGGGCCTAGCGTGCACAACTTATATTAGATGCAGTTTTCTTTTTTTTTTTTATATGCAGGCGGGTCGCGGGCGGGTCGGGCTGGGGATCCGTCTTACGGAATAGGATCCGTAAGATGGTCTTATACGAGTTTTTGCCAATTGAAAAATACAAACGCGAGAAAAATAAATAAAGGTAATAACTACATTCAATAATTACACATTTTGGAATATTTTCTTGTACACAACATTATTCGTTTGTTTGTTTTTTTATTTATCGTCTCCACAAACTAATATTTTCAGTCCTTTAGGATTCATAACTCGAGAGATAGCAACGTATAATTGACCATGACTGAAAACGGGATTTTTCAAATACAGGCCCACATTGGAGAGAGATTGTCCTTGGCTCTTGTTAATGGTCATTGCGTACGAAACAATTAGAGGAAACTGTCTACGCTGAAACTTGAATGGTATCCTAAGGTCCGAAGGAGTTAGTTTCATTCGCGGAATCAACACCTTATGACCAGCATTGACACCAGTTAAGACTTTAGACTCAAGTACATGTTTGCCAAGCCTCATAATCACTAATCTTGTACCGTTACATAATCCAATCGAATAGTTTATGTTCCTCAATAGCATAACTGAAGTCCCAACCTTCAGATGCAATTCATGATTTGGAACACCAGAGCATTTTATACCATTTAGGAATTCCGGCGTATGCAGATTATGCAAGAAATCAACATTAGAATCTGACTTACACGTGCTATCAGAACTCAAAAACGTCTGGCCTTCGGAGGAGTTTAAAGAAGTCATATATTGATTAATTGACTCGACAACATCAAGTGTAGGTGCCAAAATAGCTCTTTCCTTCAAATTGGTTGGATCATCAATGGCATCTCTAAACACCGGATAGGTATCTTCAACAATAGTTGCAATTGGATCATCAGAGGCCTCGAGCAAAATATCTTCAGGAATATCAATAGTGGCGTAACCATCACTTTCTTCTCCGATTGTTCCGTCTCCAATGCTTGCTATCCATTCAGAAAACTTAACCAACTCAGCCTAATCATCAGTTTGACCATGACTTTGAAGACGCATATTCTTGGTCAGTCTAAGGACTGTAATATCATTCCACAAGTAGGATGAATTTATTGTGGCATTAACAATGTCTTGCCGTGCTTCCTTGGGTACAACAGGTAATATTTGTCTGAAATCCCCACCGAAAATGATAGTTTTACCTCCAAAATGGATATGGAGACTATTTGGGTTCTCAAGCTGCATAACATCTAGTACAGATTGGTCCACTGACTAAAAACAGTACTTGTTCATCATTGGTGCTTCGTCCCAAATAATGAGTTTACAACGAATGATCAATTCCGCAAGCGGTGTTCCTTGTTTGATATTGCACTTTGATTCTTCATTTGGATTTAATAGAATAACAAATCGAGAATGTGTGGTCCTTCCACCGGGTAAGAGAAGGGATGCTATGCCACTCGATGCCACATTTAGAACAATTTGTCTCTCAGATCTCAACTTAGAAGATAAAGCCCTCCACAAAAATATTTTTCCAGTACCTCTGTATCCATATACAAAGAGCATACGACCTTCATTGCATTGAACAACACGTATTATTTTGGAATACACTTGATGTTTTTCATCCGTCATCTTCGAAAGAAGGCTTTGGTGCTCCACAAGCAACACATTACGATCATATCTTAACTCATCATATATCAATCTGTTTTGATTAATTTCAAAACTATCAAAATCTGGGAATGGCATTGAATAAAATTCATGTAGGCTCCTGCCGCGACTTCTCAATAGTTTCTCAATTTCCACCAATGTCAGATTCTTGATTTCATTCTCACTCAATATCAGCTCTATACAAAAGAATAAAATGGAAAATGTCAAAAACAAATATGGATCCAGATAGTGAGTATCTACAAATACACATAAATAAAAATTTAATTAAATATTTTGGAAAATCATTGTAATACCTTGATGCCGCATAAGGGCTCATCGTCTATAAAGAATATCATCCAAAAGATATTCCCAGCATTTATCTCATACCATGTGTGGCATGCTCAAAGAATCAGATGACAATAATGAGGCAAACATACTCCGTAGAGACTCTGCAGACCCAACGACTCGCTTCAGTGATGCCATCAACGTACTCTCTATCATCTTCTAACAAATCCAAAGCATAGCAAGCTTCACGATATGAAGAGTGTTGAACCTCTTTAACCTTCTTATAATCATCATGACACGTAGCACCACGTACTACATTGATGAGGCATCTCAAATAGTACATATCACCAGCACCGGGAGGCACATAAAAGACTCGTCCTATAGATTTTCTACCTTTTCTTGGTTCCCACTTCCTGATTGCTTGTTTCCATGTAAACTTTGTCGGAACTTCGGCATAAGTCGGCTCTCTTGCTTCAGGATATATCTTATTGGTTTCCATCCATGCCAAGAACATGTTTTCCTTAACAGTACTCTTATTTAGGACATCATCTATTCGTTTCGAATCATGAAAAATAATGCTCTGCTCGTTTTCAAGATGAAAACTAAGGTGTTCAATGGAGGGGTATTTGTATTGGAGTTCAAATCCCAACAATCTCCATGCTGCCTCGCATGACGAAACATAATTGCAATCGTAGTACATGTTGACTTCATCGACAGGTTTCCCAGATTCATCATCATTTGTACTCTAATAGAATGAAGTCGTTACACAATCGTGCCCCTTATTCACATATTTAAACAAATACTTAATTGATCTTGATTGATTGCACCACTCAACATTAATGTGAGCACCGTACTTGAGTAGCAATTGGCGATTATGAGGAACAACATATCTATTGTCAAGAGATACACCATTCCTCTCAACTATTCTCCCATTATCTCAATGCTTATAACGTGGATAACCTTCTTCGTCAATAGTAGTAGCATCAACAACTTTTCGGAAAATGCTTGGTACAACGACCTTCAGACATGCAGGGTGAGTTTTTTCTTACATCACCACATGGCCCATGAATCATAAAGTCTCTTAATGCCGCATAGTAGCACGGATCAGATGCCTCGTCTGGTATTTCGGATGATATAATTCTATCTATTTCAGCAGCGGTTGGAAACTTGTCTTCCTTAGCCAGAAATAGTAATATATGAGCATGAGGCAATCCACGTTTCTGAAATTATATCGTGTATATAACTACAATGAATAAAATCAGGAAATCAAAAAAGTGTATAATGATTAATAAAATTTAAACTATTATAATTATAATAATAGTAGTAGTAGTAGTAGTAGTAGTAGTAGTAATAATAATAATAATAATAATAATAATAATAATAATTCATAACCTGCTACTACTTTTCAAAATATTTAATTTTGCCGAAGATCTTTGATTAAAGCATCGAGATTGATTTTGAAGATTCTACAAATATAATCGGGTCGATCCTCAGGATTCAGATTCTTATTGTCTACGAAACGAACAATCTCTGGTCATTTTGGGTTGGAAGTAAATGTTATAAACTGTTAAACTCAGGGGGGAATTGGTACGGTCCCACACATGAAGCGTACCCAATATGGGAGAGAGTCCAAGCCCACCAAGTGAGGTTCCATCCTAAAACCAATTGGTGATAGGAGGAGTAGCTCACTTGGCTTATAAAGTGGACTCTTTTCCCTTAATCAATCAATGTGGGACAACTCACAAGTGACATATCTCAACACGCCCCCCCCCCCACTTGTGAGTCCTTCATCAATTCATTAATCATTTAATAATCATCACATGATCCACCATACTCAATCGCATCATGTGATATTGCCCACCTTGGGTCGAGCATGGGCCTGCTCTGATACCATGTTAAATTCAGGGGGACTTGGTGCGGTCCCACACATGAAGCGTACCCGATATGGAAGAGCCCAAGCCCACCAAGTGAGCTACTCCTCCTATCACCAATTGGTTTTAGGATGGAACCTCACTTGGTGGGCTTGGGCTCTCTTCCATATTGGGTACGATTCATGTGTGGGACCGTCTCAAGTCCCCCCGAACTTAACATGGTATCAGAGCAGGCCCATTGCTTGGCCCAAGGTGGGCCGTATCACATGATGTGATTGAGCATGGTGGATCCTGTTATGATGATTAATGAATTGACGAAGGACTCAGTTGAGATACGTCACTTGTGAGTTGTCCCACATGGATTGATTAAGAAAAGATAGTCCACTTTATAAGCCAAGTGAGCTACTCCTCCTATCACCAATTGGTTTTAGGATGGAACCTCACTTGGTGGGCATGGGCTCTCTTCCATATTGGGTACACTTCATGTGTGGGACTGTACCAAGTCCCCCCGAATTTAACATAAACAAATCGGGATATCCAGCCCAACGATAAATAGCCATTGAATCCTGATAGTTTTGTATCATGAATCGTGCACCTCCGGTGAACCTCGAAGGTAATATAATACGTTTTCCTTGAGTGCTGGGATTGATGTCTCCATTTAACACAGCATCTGACAGGCCTTTATATATATATCACTACACAACTTCTTTTGATGCAAGTGAATATATTTCAATCGTGACTATTCTACTATTGTATAAGTGTCGACAACAAATTGTTGAAACAGTCTGCGCGATGATAGAATAGACGAAGATTATTGTAATCTATCGTGTAATCTATATGCAAAGAATTCTCGAACGCTTATTATTTTTCTTCCACCTGGACTTGATTTCTTCAACTCTGAAAACAATATGTCTTCTCTGAACCCATCTTCACCATAAGGTAATAGCAAAGGATATTGGAGAGCCAAATAGGAAGCATTCAGTTCATTTATACGTTTCAAATATCCAGATTTTGTTTCAACCAAAATATCCTTTGACTCTGTAGAGCAAGTTCAAAACCACCAACGATCAAAGCAAAGAACTTCGAACTCGGGCGATTGTACCTTCTTGCATCGATTCCGAGCACCTATAAGACGCAATCTAACATCAGAATTTGAAGATTGTTGGATTTTGTCTTTTGCCATTCGAAAAGTCTTCACCAAAATATTATTTTTATCCAACATTTTGTTAGTATAGCCACAATATCTTCGTGCAAATTATTAGTGTCACTTCCTTGTCTACAAAACAAAATGAATTAAAATATTTAGAGTAAATAGAAAAATTTATACAGTTTAAAAAGTAAAAATCAAACGAACCTCACACAATTCAGTCTGTTTGAGATTTCATTATCTATATCATATATGTACATCTGTGCAAACTTTAGCGTCGAACCATCCGAGGGCAACAGACCACCAATCAAATGATAATTTTGTCCATGCAGGCGAAAAATTGGAGGACCCTGACCCCTATTTATATCAATATCGATTTTGCCTCCCATTGATGTGAAACAGAAAATATTATTGTACGATCTTATATTTTCCTGAAAATATTTGCTCTTATCACTAACTCCAACCAATAAATCGTGAAGCACCGGAGGTGGTGGTTTGATAGAAGGAAGCTGAATAATTCCATGACTACAACACATAGAATATTGAGGTCTCTTGGATTTTACATGAGATCGTAGTCTTTCTTCATGCTAAAATAAGGCCCCACAAAATTGACACGTGTGTGTTGAATCACCAATATCCCAATAATCTGAAATAAATTAATTAATTATTAATTATTTAAACAATATTTGAATCCATTTGACTTAAATTGAAATAAATATATGAAATTAGTTATAATTACCAATGATAATCAAGGTGAAAGGCTCAATTAAATTGGATTGATTTACACTAGTCCCAATATTTTCAGTGATTATAGTATTTACTCCAGTCGCATCAATTTCATCATCATCATCGAGAGTGAGATCAATGATCACAGATGTATTAGAGCTCATATTGGTAGACGTTCCAGATATATCACCAAACAGAGTGCCAAATTGTTGACATTTTTTCGAGTGGACCTTTTAAGATGGGAACCACGACTGCCAAAAGTTAACTTACACGTGTCAAAGAAACAATATATAAGTACATGCATTATTTATTATTTTAAAAAAATAAAAAAATACAGAATATACCATTTGTGATGTTATTAAGCGGTGAACTTGACAGTTGATAAATACCCTTGTACGCTGAAACTTGCAAATACATTCTATTCGTCAGATTCGAAGATGAGCCTACTGAAACCGTATAATTTTCTGTAAATTGTCACTAAATGAGTTTGAGAGAATATAAACTTCTTAAATTTACTTAAAAGTTAATTAAAAACATTTACCAAAAATATTGAATTCATTAAAAAGCCTACAACTTTACTACAAAACATTAACAAAATATTCATTATTCAAAAAAACATTCAACCAATTTATATATATATATTAAATTTTTGAAATACTTATAAATAATATATAAAAAATTACATAGATTATAATTAATGAATTTTATTTAACATTCGATTAATTTTAAAAAATATCTAATTACGGATTTTAATTCTAATAAAAAATAAAATTTATTCAGATCTAAATATATATTTAATTATAATTAATGAATTTTATTTAACATTCGATTAATTTTAAAAAATATCTAATTACGGATTTTAATTCTAATAAAAAATAAAATTTATTCAGATCTAAATATATATTAAATATTAAATACATTTATTCCTTTAATTAAATAAGTTTATTATTTTAATTATATATAAATATTAAATACGTTCAATATTTTAATTATAGATAAATTTCGATTTTGATAAATTTAAAAATTTTAAAATACAATTTTAAAACAATTACAAAATTTTTTAAATAAAAAAAATACATCATAATAGTCTAAATACACATTAAAATAGGTGCAAAATCCTAGCCCAAGAACACTAAAAACGGGGTAAAAAATTAGAATAGGCCAGCCCATTTTCAATATATAACATGTCTTATTGGACCCCAATTTTATATGGGCTTCAAACCATTTTATTACTTAATCCATTTATACAATATAGAAAGCCCACATTATGTCACCCAAAAATTACACACTTGTATTTAGAAAGCACACACTTATACACATCAGATTTTGATACACACAAGATCGCGACACGTGTCCGAATTTTGTAAAATGGACGGTTGTGATTTGAAGGATTATTTACAAAGAGAAGAAACACATTCCTAGGGTTGTGTTTCAACAACCCATTCGGCGCCCCCTTATCCTAAAACCACTCTTCATTTCTCACCTTCTCCAATGCACCGATCCATTGACTCTGCCTCATTTCCTTTTTCTTCCCCATCTTTTGATTGCTCATTCTCGGGATACTTTAGGGTTTCCCCATTTTTTTCTTGAGAGAGAAAAAACACAGAGATGTTTCTCTGATTCTTGCCCACTATTTTCTCTCTCGGAAAAAACGAGCCGTTGGTTTAGGGTTTTCTACTTCTTTTTTGAGAGAGAAATCAGTTTCAGATTTCTATCTGATATTTTTCTCTGATTCTCGATTTTGTTCGAAATACTGGTGTTTTTGAGTTCAAACATCTGATATTTCAAAAACGTCAATTCTGTCGATTGAAAATTTATGGATGAGGCGATATAAACTTTCGATTATGTTCGAAAAAATGGGGTTTTCGAGTTCAAACCTCCATTTTTTTGATTTTTTTGGTTCTTTTGATCAAACATATAGGGTTTAATTTTTTTATCTAAAATTTTCGAATAAACTTTCTATTTTTCAAGCCCAATTTTTTTTTTCAAAATTGTTATTTATATGCATATTTTATATGTTTTTTTGAAGATTTTGAAAATATAAAATATAGATTTTGTTGTAAATAAAATGGCTTCATAGTTGCATGTATTTTTACACCGAGATCTGAGTTAAAATTTGTAGATCTGCAATTTTTGTTTTTCACCCGAAACAGATAAAAGAAGAGACCCGAATAAGCGCTTATTTAAAAATGGGGTTTTCGAGTTCAAACTCCATTTTTTCGGATTTTTTAGTAATTTTGTACGAACATGCAGGGTTTTATTTTTAAAAAAATGGGGGGAAAATGGGATTCTGGAGTTCAAACCTACCATTTTTCGAACATTTTAGAACTTTTGATCGAACATATAGGGTTTTGGTTTTTACCAAAATATTAGTTAAAATTTTCAGGTTTTTCAAACTTTAAAACTCTCTGATTTTGGATAAAATGAGGTCTTATTTTTACTATTTTTACTCTTTTTTTTCGATAAACCTGGTTTAAAATGCATGTTTTTTACAATATAATCTAAGTAAAAAGCAGCAGATCTATACTTTTTAACTCAAACGGAAAAAAACATATCCAACATGTTCAAGGCGCCGGTGAAATCCACGGTAAGAATTTTATTTTTTTAATTTTTGTTTTATCATATTACTAAAACTATTTCTGACTTTATTTCTTTATTTTTTTGCAGATAAAAATCGGTGCAGAGAAAAAAGGTACTTTCTTAAAATTTTTGTTTAATTTATTATTTTAAATATTTTCATTTTTGATTTACAGCTTTTAAATAGATATTATGGTTACTAATAATATAAAAATAGTTTTACTATTCGTATGTAAGCATACATTTATGGTTATTCTGCTATTTATTATTAATTTATTATATATATATATATCTATTACTGTATTATATGCATAGAAGATATATGTCTATTCTAAAAAACATAATTGACTAAATTATTGGCAATATTCAATTAAAATGTTTTGGTTATTCTACTATTTAATAGGATAGAAAACTGTGGTCTACTAAACACACTAAAATATTTTGCCAACTTCTTTGTGATAATTTTAATTATATGTCAGATGAAATACTACTTATGACTTTGCCGTGTTTATATTGTTTTCAGGTTATGTAAAAAGGTGTTGAAGGTCATCTAAAAATGAAATAAATTAGCACACAAAAAGATAAGATACACAACCTCTGTATTATGATATTCCTTTTACAATAAAAGAACATGAAATCTTATTTTATTATTTAGAAACTGATCAATAATTTTTTTGTCTTTCAGGATGAAAAAAAAATTCATAGCAAAAGAACAAATATCAAAGAAAACTCCTTTACATATGAGTCAATCACTAAACCATTTGATACGTATTTAATAGTTGATTAACTATGAAATTCAGAATATAAGTTTTAAAAATGAAAATATTTTATATTAAATTACATTATCGTCGTTATTGTTGATGTTTCTCTTGCGTTTGCTGCCTATAACAACCGAACCTTGGAGCTTTCTCATGATTCTTTAATGTTTGTACCCCATTGCTATGCTTCTCTTTGATTGTTGTGTTTGCTGCTCACCAGAATATCTATAACTTCTTTGATTGTTGTGTTTGCTGCTCACCAAAATTTTAGTTCTGCCATGTTCTGAAAAAAGTTCAAATAATTATGAACTGTGTGCAATATTTATAGTGCAATACCTTCATAAGGAAATATTTATAAAAGTTAATAAATAAACTTTTGATATCTATTCATATATAGATATATACTTTCACGTTTAATCACATTAGGTATGTTTATTTTGAGTATATACATTCTTTTATTTCGATGAGATAAAAATGGTTTAGATATTTTTGTTTTCTTTTAGAGTATAAAATAGCATCAATCTTATGACTGAAATTTAATTTTTAAATAGATATCATGAATACTTGACAACATTTTTCGAAAGTTATATATGGAAGTCAATAAATATAATATGGACGATGATTTGTGTCAGTTTATTATTTATTTTAAGTTGGCATTCGTAATTTATTTAAGAATACATCAAAAAGCGTATCTGCTTAAATATGTAAATATATGTCTCCATGTATTTTTTTAAAATATATGGACAGTCCGAGCGAACAATTCAAACCCTGGAAGATATGATGCGAGCCTGCACCTTGGATTATCAAGGGAGTTGGGATTCGCACTTACCATTAGCCGAGTTCACCTACAATAACAGTTATCAAGCCACGATTGGGATGGCACCCTACGAGGCATTGTATGGGCGAAAATGTAGATCCCCACTACACTGGGAGATTGATGACCAATGGACTCCGAAAGAAAAACGAAAGTCGCCTTCGATTCCAAAGGTCGACTTAGTTCGAGGCCATGGAGAAGGTCAAGCCGATCAAGGAGCGGATTCGCACACTCGGGAGCCGCCAAAAGAGTTACGCGGACAAGAGAAGAAAGGATTTGGAATTTGAAGTTGGTGATGAAGTATTTCTCAGACTCTCACCACGGAAAGGACTGATTAATCCGAAGAAATGAGGCAAGTTGAGTCCGAGATATGTTGGACCTTACAAGATTTTACAGAGAATCGGGAAGTTAGCCTACAGACTCGAGTTACCAGCACCATATGCGGGAATGCACGATGTATTCCACGTGTCGAGATTGAAGAAGTATCAACCAGATCCCGAGCATATTATCACTCGAGATACTCCTCCTCTAATGGAAAATCTATCCTACACCGAGAGGCCAATCCGGATCATTGATCAGCAGATACGACAGTTGCGTAAGAGAGAAATCCCGATGGTTAAAGTGGTGTGGCAGAACCACAACCGAGACAAAGACGCAACATGCGAAACGGAAGAAGACATAAGGAATCAATATCCAGAACTATTCTGAAGAGAATTTGGGGACCAAATTCTTTTAAGGAGGGGAGGATGTGAAGCCCCGATTTTTCCGAAGCTACTAATTGATCCTTACTGTTGTTTATAAATTTGATCGACTATTTTACCGCGTCATTTTGACAGGTAATTAATAATAATATATACATTTTTGTATTTTATTTCATTTTATTTAATTACTTGTGATCATGATCTTATTTAATGCTATTCCTCATTTATGATCACTTGATTGATCATTATTACTATTTTTGTATTTATTAAGTCACCTTAGAATTTTAAGAGACTATTTATTTTGGAGACTTTTACCTTATAGAATTAAGATTTTGATTTAGATTAAGTGATCATGGGACTTACAAGTGATCAAGGAAATCACTAAATATTTTGGAGATTGACATATTTCCTCTATTATCATCAAATTTGGGACAAAACAAAAATATATGGAATTACCATAATACCCTTGAAGTGGACGGCCAACATGATATTTTTGGGATAAAAATATCATCCAACTCTTGTACACCTACACCATATATTAGTCATCTTGTGTATAATTATATCATTAATTCAAACATTATACACATCATCTTATACACCAATTCTTTATTACTATTTTTCCCAACTTATTTCATTCTTCCCAACATTCTTCTTATTCCTCTCAAATTCCAATTGACCCACACTTTGACTTGCATTTTTGTCTCCATGCAAGAGACAAATTACAAGACACAATTTGATCAAATTTTCTCCCCCTCTCTCCATGAAGTGGACGGCCATATGGCCAAATTTTGTCAAAAATTCATCTCATTTTCATCTAACACATTTACTCTCTAGCAAAAATCCTCCTCCTTCTCTCTAAAAACTCCCAACTTCTCTCTATTCTTCCTTTCACCTTCTTCTTCTATACTTAGAAAAATTTTCAACATTTCCTCCCTATTCTTCATAAAAATCGAACCATCATCATACAAGGTAAGAAATTTTAGCTTCAATCCATTTTTTGATATCACATTGTTCATCTCTACCACCTTCTTAACTTAAGTTTGAAATTGGTTTTGGAGGTACATTTAGAAGACCTTGAAGGTTAGAGCTTGACAACATTTTGAAGAAGGACCTCAAGCTTGAAGAAGAAAAATAGTAGAGAAAATTAGACTACAAGGTAAGAATTGTGTACTAGACCCCTTCTTCCCTACTCTTCCTATTTTTTTCAAATTTTAACACCCCTTTTTTATTTTTGAGAAATAGGGGCTGACCTTAGGAGATTTTGGAGTTGAGCCAAAATTTCCAATTTTTGAGCTTCAACTAGTCTCCAAACATCTACTACACAAGGTAAAGTATAGTCCTTTTCATTTCCTTATTTCCTTCTTTTCTCCTTAATTTTTCTCTCATTTTTCTAACTCCAAATTTTGATATTTTCTTGACTTAGGGGCTGACCTAAGAAGCCTCATCCAAAAATTGTGAAATTATCCTTTTATTTCACAATTTTCAAATTTAAGGTGGGTGGAAAAATTATTTTCCAACTTTTAGGTATTTTGATTAAATGCATGTAGAAACTTTAATCATGAGCCTTGAGATATATATAATTATGTATTGCCTGTCAATTTTATATATCAAATCATGAAAATCCTCAAGAGTTGCTCAAAATTATTATTTATTGAATTTTAGGTGCATGCATGTACACTTTGATGTTTTAATTGATGAATTCTTGTATGTATTGGGCATGCATGTGTATGATCTTTAAAATCTATATTTTGGATGACTTATAACCTGGAAAAGTCGAGCATAATTGATTAAATTTCAATTTTGGACTTAAAAATGCAAAAATGGAAAGTTGGTGGACTAAATTGCAAGAAAATAAAAGTTAAAGGACCCCTCTGCAAATTTCGAAATTTGGGACTGTACTCAGGTTCAAAAATGACTTTTGGAAATTTTAATAAAGTTTTAAGAGTTTTGAGATAAATAAAATCAACCTTTAAAAGCCCAAGGACTAGATTGTAAAATTTTGAAAGTTTAAGGGCTACTTTGTAATTTTTAAAACTGTACCAGACCTAACTTTAAAATTTGAAATTTTTACTCTTAAGGTACTGGGAATTACATATTTTAAAAGTATTCCAAAAATCCAAGTGGTTAAGGCTTGGAAAGTAATTTTACTAAAATTGAGGGACTAATGTGTAAAATACTAAACTTGAGGACCCAAATGAAATTTCCAGGACTTATGCAGTCCATGCACCTGGAAATACTAACTTAACTATAACTTAATTATATTTTTGACCCAAGGTTCAAATTACATAACAATTGGACCCCTAAAAGCCTTAAAGGCAATTATTTTAAAATGGGACAAAAATGATATTTTCTAAAGTTGAAGGACCTACACATATTGCTTTTAAACACTGCTTTTGTCTCAATATCCTACCAACTTTAGTGACATTTTCCAACTGGAATCACATTAAAAGCCCTTCCGGTTTGTGAGTTCCGAATTTTTAAAACTTAAGGTCCGAATTGACAATTTTTACAAATTTGGGGCCAATGTGAGATTTTTAGAAAAACCCGACCTCAAAACTTTAAAAACCTGAATCTCTGGACAATTTGGAGAATTTAGGAACTGACCTCATAATTTTTCGAGGTCGGGATATTTAATTATTCAATTTTTAACCCCAAAAGTGTTAGTTTTTACAAAACGGGGCTAAATTACAATTTTCCTTTTATAAAGGACCTAACTCAAATTATTTTCTCTTTTACTAAAATAGCCCTGGATTCTCTGACTTGGAGATTTAATTTAAGTATTTTACTTCCCCAAAAAAAAACCCTGACTTATCGGATCAATTTGACCGATTAATACCCGATCGCGGAGTGACTTCCGCGCCTTGCGAATTGAATCTATAACGGGACTTAAGTCCCACCCAATCTTTCAAGATATCGAAGGTTGCTTATCCTTCCGATAATCATCTTCATCCAAAAACTCCACCAACGCCATAATTGCCACTCGCGTTTTTCAAAAATTTTTCCTAAACTTCCTCAATCAATAATACTCATTGCCTGTTGATCGCATGTAATTGTAATTACTTTCCCGCTGAAATCAACTTGGTGTGTCGAGCTCACAAATCGGAATGGATACGTCGGGATGGAACCGGGTAGCTCGGC
This sequence comes from Rehmannia glutinosa, assembly GCA_016081115.2. Lineage (NCBI taxonomy): Eukaryota > Viridiplantae > Streptophyta > Magnoliopsida > Lamiales > Orobanchaceae > Rehmannia > Rehmannia glutinosa. Next base: position 65,841 of record JABTTQ020000173.1, on the reverse strand, counting down.
CGCTATTCCACTCTTCCGGCCCCATCGTCCTAATCTCGCAAATCGAGGGACGGAGTTTGTCCAAGGGGAAGCGGGTCGTAGTATCGAGGTATAATCATGATTATGACAGATCCGAGCCTCGCCACTCACCGTGGGATTTTGTCTTTGCCTACGGAGCGATAAGGTGCCGATCTTGACCATACCGATCGGGAGTTACAAGGAAGAACGAAGAATCGCTGTCTCGATCCACACGATTCCGGAGTTATCGTCCCGTTTTGGTTGGCGTTACATTTCCGCACGCAACCGCTACCCGCTTTGCATTGGTTGGCGCTACAAATCCGTGACGCAACCATTAATTGCCTTGCATAGGATTGGCGTTACACTTCACATGCGCAATCCTACCGTCTTGATCAATCATATAGTGCTGTGTGACCATGAATCGCTTTCTTCAATCGTATAAAAATACTATTGTATTATTTTATCACGACACTTGCAAACTGTGTGTGAATTCATGCATCATACTCACGCGTTTTCATATAACTGTTTTCTCACATTAACTATATTGCGCCACACTCGCACATGATCACCCCATCCACTGAGATTTTTGTCTCATCCCCACCTGTTTTCTAACCATAGATGAGGATTTCGTTGGAGATCTTTGAACCGAACTCCCGGTTGAGACCTTGTACTATGCTTGTTGGATTTACTGCTTCTTGTTGTTGATTGGACTCTTTTCTTATATTGTTGTCGGACTTTTGTTTTTCATTCCATTCGAGTTTGTAATTGCCGGGCGTATGACCCTTTGACTTTAAGTTGCTATTTTGTTGACTTTCGGGTTGTAATTTGGATGACGGATTGTAAACTTTAAGTGGTAACTTGTATCTGTTATTTATTTCCGCTGTTATTTAGACTCTGTCTCATTGGGTTCTCGTTGATATTTGTCTGGACTATTTGGTTATTTTATTTAAGTTGTGAATCGTTCGTCGCGTCCCGTTTGGGGCGTGACAGATATTGATATGATTCAAGTGGCTATGGAAAGCTAAGAGATAGGGCTACAACTTTGAATAAGGGCTCAAAAGCAAATTCCAACATTTGGTGGGTGAAAAACTCGGGCGGAAATGCGCGCCAATACAGGTCGTTGCCGTATGAAATTTCAAGTGGGCCTGCAGTTCAAATGCCTGAGCTATAGCCCCGGCGGATCATTTGTGGGAAATTGATGGGCGCCGCAGCGCCCATCCCGGGTGCCGCAGCGCCCCGGGACGGAAATTACTATGTTTCTCCACCTTTTTCTTGGACTTTTGAGGGGCTATAAAGAGAGAGAGGGGAGGCTTGATCTAGGAGGAAGGAGAGGCGGGGAATACACCCAAGAACACAAGAAATACATCAACTTCATCAAGGAAGAACCAAATCATTGGTATAAAACCAAGACAAAACATGACTGGGGGTAATGAAAAGTAGAACGCACGACAACTCCATAAAATTTTGTATTTTTCATCGTAGGTATCAAGCAATGAATTAACCAAGCCTCAAACATCTAACATAGAGCACATATTAAAGAAACCATGGTAAATGCTAAGAATTACACCTCACAAAGATCAAGTGTATACTCTCATCTCGAATGAATATAGGACGTGTTTACGCTCAATTCAACATGGGCGATCAGCTGCGGCGCTTACAGGCGGATCATTTGTGGGAAATTCTTTGGCGCCAGCTTCCAGGGCGAAATTACTATGTTTCTCCGCCTTTTTCTTGACTTTTGAGGGGTTATAAAGAGAGAGAGGAGGCTTGATCTAGGGGAAGGAGAGGCAGGAATACACCCAAGAACACAAGAAATACATCAACTTCATCAAGGAAGAACCAAGGGAAGAATCGGGTTGAATCGAAGCTTGAGGATTGAAGATCAATCGAGAGATTATCCATTTCCCTAAGTTTTCTCATTCTCTGTGCTTTAATCTTTCATTTTAGCTTGTCATGAATATGAACAATTTGTCTATGGGTTGTTTATTTGTAATGAGTAGCTAAACTTCTTGTGATTTTCGGGTTTTGGAAGTAGATTAATTGAACTCTTGTTGAATGTTTTAATCCTAGTTGAAGTTATTGTCTTGAAGCTTATTTGAGTACTTTGTTCTTATTCTTGTTTTATCATTTGGCCAATGATTTAACTTGTTTGATATATTGATTCATAATTCGAGAGATGAGTTTCAATATTAGATCTTGAGTACTTGACATGAATATTTGCATAATCGAGAGGTTTGTGAATATTTGTGAGGATATTTGATCTTTTGTGCACTTGGGAGTTGTGTATCTTATGTTGAGTAGAGATGGTAGCATAGATATTTCAATCTATACTTTATATACATCTCGAGAGGGAGGATAAAATACTGTTGTGATCGTCTTATAGGTGTATTGATGATAACTTTGGCTTTGATTAAATTGGACAACAAGAGGAATATTAATTGAAACCATAACCCGGGAATCCATTTCATTCCCTTGATAATTCCATTATTATTCTCATCTTGTGTTTTTGTGGTTATTCTTGTCTTTACTTCCACAAACAATCATCCAATATCGATCGTCTAAATAACAATAAGTCTATTTTAGTTCAATATTTAGCACATTAATTTATTAGTCTCCGTGGATACGACCTTGCTTACCCTATTATATAAACTACACCGTACACTTGCGGTGAAGCTAAAAATAAGGCGAACAAGTTTTTGGCGCCGTTGCCGGGGACTAATACAATTTTTGGTGCTAATATTGCAATAGATAGAATTATTCTTAATTTAGACATTTTTTTATTTTATTTCATTTTTCTTTTGTAAATTCTACTTCTACAATGCTTGATTTGTTTCTTTGAATTGGTATAGGTGCACCCGTTCGGATGAAAGAAGTCAATTATTTCAATAACTGGAATTTCTACAGTTATTGGAATAATCCTACTCCTACACACTATTGTTCAGATTGGAAGAATTACGAAGATTTTTCATATGCTAATACGGAGAATGTAATTCAACCACCATCAAGCTTAAATGTAATAAATGGGTTTACCGATGCAGAGGCAAAACCATCTTTGGAAGACGCCCTCATTTCATTCATGAATCAAACAACTTCATTCATGAGTCAAATAAATTTATTCATGAGGGAAATGAGAAATAGCTTTACCAAGAACAAAGCAAAGATGGACAAGATGAAGTTGCAATTGACACAATTGGCCAATACTATGGATTCACAATTGAAAAATCTCGAGACTCAATTGGGCCAATTAGTTACAAATGTTGGTGGGCAACAACAAAAGAGCCAGTTTTTTAGCACCACCGAAGTCAACTCAAAGGAACAATATAGTGTCATTCATCGAAGGAATGATACCGAATACGAGGAGTTGAAGATCCTGGAAGAACAAGAAAGTTCATAACCACACACAGATTATATGTCTATGCACAGTCAAATAGTATGCGGCGCCGAAAAGGAACAAAAAAACAGGACAAGGAACACACAACCCAAGCGTGTACGAATGAGCGGTTTCGTGCGAGATATTATAAGAAAGTTGTTCCCGAACGAGAAAAACACTGATCATACGTATGCAAACGAACAACATACATGTAAACCGGACAAGATATTCCTACGCTTAGGACTCAAATCCTTGCTTGGACACCCCAAGTATGCATTATTAGGTGCAAGTAAGGCAAATATGGCACTTGACCATGACCCAAAGCAGCTAATATATGCATTCAAGGGAGGCACCAATTCGTACGTCGAGCTATAGACGGTAAATCTAGCGCTTGTTGGGCGGCAACCCAATGGTAACTTCACATTTTTCTTTCTTGAAATTCTATCTTTTCCCTTGTTTCGATATAATTTCATTCAAGTTTGGGGGGAGAGTTAGTATTTTGATTTGAAATGTGTGAGTATTTTGATTTGAAGTGTGTAAAAAAAATTGCATTTGTTTGTGTGTTTTCATATAGTTGCATGTAGAGCATTTTAAGTTGCATTTGCATTAGTAGCATGTTTACAGTTTTAGCATGTTTATTGTTTTCATAGATTTTAGGGAGTGAGTTAATCTCTTGATTGTAACTTGTGATTGATTTTGAAAATTTTGTATTGTTTGGATTGAGTGTTGAGCATGAGTTGATTGAGCCATGAATAGATAACATTGAGCATGTTAAGATGGAAAACTTGGTTTGATGCTTTGAATTACATATTTACAAGCTCGTGAGCTTTTGAGCCTTTTACCGCTTTCATCATATGCGATCTTGTTTGTGATTTGAGTGTATCATTCATGTTGTTAGAATTCTATAACTTGCTCGTATCTCTATCAAAGTCACATGTTGTTTGCGAATGTGAAAATGATTAAGGCCATTTTTGTTAGCCCTTCAAGCCTTTTGCTTACCTAATGATGTTGAAATCCCTAGTTAGCCAACTTGAGCCTATATTTGTTACCCTACACTTGAGCGTATAGCATTTGAGTAAAGGGATTAAATGAGGTTGAATGGGTGAAATCAAAATTTTAGAAGATAATGTTAGAGTTGGTTAATGGGAACAAAAGAGAAAGAAAAATGAGATATGAAATGTTGAAACTCATATAAGAGTCCAAAAAAAAAAAATTTGTTCGATGAATGAGTTTTCTTTGAATGAACTTGGAGGTTAAGAATTGTAATGTGAATGGTTGAGTTTACAAAATAAAGGGGATGGAGATAAGAAGAGTTGGTGAAAATGAGAGGTGATTTGAGTAGCATATTGAGCTTTAATGTAGATGAATTATATGCTCACCGGTCTATACGCTCGAGTTTGAGTCACTCTATCCATATTTTCGTACCCCATTCAAAGAGCCTTCATTACAGCCAAAGGAAAAAGTCCTTTTTGATTCACAATTTTGCATACATCCTAGTATGTATGGATTCCCGGGTTATGGTTTCAATTAATATTCCTCTTGTTGTCCAATTTAATCGAAGCCAAAGTTATCATCAATACACCTATAAGACGATCACAACGGTATTTTATCCTCCCTCTCGAGATGTATATAAAGTGTAGATTGAAATATCTATGCTAGCATCTCTACTCAACATAAGATACACAACTCCCAAGTGCACAAAAGATCAAATATCCTCACAAATATTCACAAACCTCTCGATTATGCAAATATTCATGTCAAGTACTCAAGATCTAATATTGAAACTCATCTCTCGAATTATGAATCAATATATCAAACAAGTTAAATCATTGGCCAAATGATAAAACAAGAATAAGAACAAAGTACTCAAATAAGCTTCAAGACAATAACTTCAACTAGGATTAAAACATTCAACAAGAGTTCAATTAATCTACTTCCAAAACCCAAAAATCACAAGAAGTTTAGCTACACATTACAATAAACAACCCATAGACAAATTGTTCATATTCAAGACAAGCTAAAATGAAAGATTAAAGCACAAAGAATGAGAAAACTTAGGGAAATTGATAATCTCTCGATTGATCTTCAATCCTCAAGCTTCGATTCGACCCGATTCTTCCCTTGGTTCTTCCTTGATGAAGTTGATGTATTTCTTGTGTTCTTGGGTGTATTCCCCGCCTCTCCTTCCTCCTAGATCAAGCCTCCCCTCTCTCTCTTTATAGCCCCTCAAAAGTCCAAGAAAAATGTGGAGAAACATAGTAATTTCCGCCTTTTGGAAATGGGCATGCACAAACAATTTCCCACAAATGATCCGCCTGGCGAATAATGCCGGCGTTGAATAATTAGCTGCAGCGCCCACTTGAAATTTCATACGGCGACTCCTCAGATTGGCGTCAGAATATGGACGGGCCTGCAGCACCGCCCATGTTGAATTGAGCGTAAACACGTCTTATATTCATTCGAGATGAGAGTATACACTTGATCTTTGTGAGGTGTAATTCTTAGCATTTACCATGGTTTCTTTAATATGTGCTCTATGTTAGATGTTTGAGACTTGGTTAATTCATTGCTTGATACCTACGATGAAAAATACAAAATTTTATGGAGTTGTTGTGCATTCTACTTTTCATTACTCCCAGTCATGTTTTGTCTTGTTTTTAAAAGTGTTGACCGGGACGGCCAACAGTTTAAGTTTGGGGGTATTTGTTCACTTGGTTTTATACCAATGATTTGGGCTTCCTAGACTTGAGTTTTGTATTATTTTTGAGTATTTTGAGTCATTTGAGTAGCCAAGCCATGTTGAGAGCCAATTATATTGAGTTTATAGTCATACTAATGAATCGTGTATCAAAATAAGTACGAACGAGCAAACAACGAGAGATTGATTGGAATAAAAGTCCAAATGCGTTTGGAATTTCTAGCACTGGCAGAGTTTCGTATTTTGGCCATAACTCTCTCTACAAAATTGATATTGATATGATTCAAGTGGCTATGGAAAGCTAAGAGATAGAACTACAACTTTGAATAGGGGCGCAAAAGCAAATTTCAACATTTGGTGGGTGAAAAACTAGGGCGGGCGCTGCAGCGCCCAATACAGGGTCGCTGCCGTATGAAATTTCAAGTGGGCGCTGCTAACGCCTGCCAAGCGCCCGTGCTACGGCCCGCGGATCATTTGTGGGAAATTGCTGGGCGCCGCAGCGCCCCGGGGCGGAAATTACTATGTTTATCCACCTTTTTCTTGGACTTTTGAGGGGTTATAAAGAGAGAGAGGGGAGGCTTGATCTAGGAGGAAGGAGAGGCGGGGAATACACCCAAGAACACAAGAAATACATCAACTTCATCAAGGAAGAACCAAGGGAAGAATCGGGTTGAATCGAAGCTTGAGGATTGAAGATCAATCAAGAGATTATCCATTTTCCTAAGTTTTCTCATTCTTTGTGCTTTAATCTTTCATTTTAGCTTATCATGAATATGAACAATTTGTCTATGTGTTGTTTATTTGTAATGAGTAGCTGAACTTCTTGTGATTTTCGGGTTTTGGAAGTAGATCAATTGAACTCTTGTTGAATGTTTTAATCCTAGTTGAAGTTATTGTCTTGAAGCTTATTTGAGTACTTTGTTCTTATTCTTGTTTTATCATTTGGCCAATGATTTAACTTGTTTGATATATTGATTCATAATTCGAGAGATGAGTTTCAATATTAGATTTGGAGTACTTGACATGAATATTTGCATAATCGAGAGGTTTGTGAATATTTGTGAGGATATTTGATCTTTTGTGCACTTGGGAGTTGTGTATCTTATGTTGAGTAGAGATGATAGCATAGATATTTCAATCTACACTTTATATACATCTCGAGAGGGAGGATAAAATACCGTTGTGATCGTCTTATAGGTGTATTGATGATAACTTTGGCTTTGATTAAATTGGACAACAAGAGGAATATTAATTGAAACCATAACCCGGGAATCCATTTCATTCCCTTGATAATTCCATTATTATTCTCATCTTGTGTTTTTGTGGTTATTCTTGTCTTTACTTCCACAAACAATCATCCAATATCGATCGTCTAAATAAAAATAAGTCTATTTTAGTTCAATACTTAGCACATTAATTTATTAGTCTCCGTGGATACGACCTTTCTTACCCTATTCTATAAACTACACCGTACACTTGCGGTGAAGCTAAAAATAAGGCGAACACTTTGAGAGATAGTCCGACTCCTTAAAAAAAATATTTAAATTAATCGTATTATCCAGAACAGTAAAAATTGATTGAAAGCAAATAGCTAAATAAAAAAAGTTTAAATTTAATTTATACCTGACTGTCAAGCAAAAGTTGAATATTGCTTGAGCAATTCAGGGTCTGTAGTCAGCCTCATAATCGAAAAAGCCCCAGTAAAAAACCGAACCTGGTCGGCCTTCACTTGTACCTTAAGAAGTACATTTTTATCAATTAACGCAGCTAACTCATCGGGAATGTCCTGCCAATCATCCTTCTGAATTGAATTGAAATGAACAAATCGATTAATCTATATAAATTAAAACCAATATTATGAAGTTTAAAATATATCACAAGCAATGGAAAAACAAACCTCATTCAACTCATTTTCTAAAGTCGAACATGGTTTTCCAATCAAAGCCTCACATTCTCTATCCCAACACAAAAGTGGTGCATTAGCACTATCGTCACCAATCTCAAGCTGAATCCTATACCTTCAAGGATTAAAGTAAAAAACAAAGATTAGTTACTATTGGTTCCCGCTATTTGAATTTTTTTAATTAAAATACCTAAAATTTCTAGAATGCGAAAATTTGTCGCAACGCTCGCAGTAAAACTTACTCCAACTTGTGTGAGCTTCCTTGGACATTTCTTGCACGATAGATACCACCAATCCCCAATGAAAGAGAAGATTGTAGCGCTAATCCAAAAACTGTCAACCTATGTCATAAATAATAATAAAATCAATAAATCAAACTCAAATATTACATGGAAAATAATTAATATATAATTATGCAAATTTTAAAAAAAAATTACCTCTTCATTAGCATAGAGCTGATCAATCAACCAAAAAAGTGATTCACCATATGCTAAGTCATCCGGTATAGAGCGTGCAACTGGATAAGAAACATGACTTATGGAGCGAGCCGGGTTGTTGCTCCTAGTGTCCCTATTTATATATAGATAGTTAGTATAGTAATTACTTTTACAGAATTTAAAATTAATCTAAGTAATTTATAATTGACAAACCTCTTCTTGAAATCACAAATTTCCTCAATGTCACCATTCAGAATCATCTTAGTGACATGATATGTATTTGATACTTTGACTTCATCTAAAAAATAATAATGTTGTATATGTCAAAAAAATTCAGAAAAAAAAAGAAAATAAAAAAACAAATATTCAAGTTTTCTTAATTATATATTACATCTTACCTTTGTACACCTTCGCCCGACACATTTGAAGAATCATAACCAAAGGCTCCAAACTATGCTGGTCAAAATATTGTAGAATAGCATCAACATATTTTTCCCATAACGTGCAACAAATGTGATTATTCCTAACACAATTCACATAGTTATTAAATAAGAAATATTTTTAAAAAACTGAAAGGTAAATAACTAATAATACAATTTCGAAATAAACTAACAAAAGCATAATTAAAAAAACTCTTTAAAAAATCGATTGTTATAAATATAAAAAAAGCTATTTAATAAATTTGACTGTTTTAAATATAAAAAAACTATTTATTAAAATAGAGTGGTTTAAATATAAAAATTATTTAATAAATTCGATTGTTTTAAATATAAAAAAGCTATTTATTAAATCGATTGTTTGAAATATAAAATAACTATTTAATAAATTCTACATTTTAAAAAAAATTGTTTATTAAAATAGATTATTTTAAATATAAAAAAAACTATTCAGTAAAATCGATTATTTTAAATAATGAATAAGCGTTAAATATATCTTACTCCAACTTGAAATATCAATAAAACGCGTCAGCTTGTCACCATATTCATTCGTTTGCGCATATTGCATAGTTGTAATTTTTCCTATGATATCTGTTTTCACAAAAATAACTTGATAAATTGAATTTTTTTATTCTGCGTAAATCAAAATCAATTAGTACAAAATTTAGTACATATACCAAAAGGCATGGTGCCATCAACTCCTTCAACGTTGGACAGTTCTCTGAAACTTTTGAAATTATACATGAACCTAGAGAGTGAATTATCATCAAGCTGAAAAACATAAGTTTTTCCATGAAACACAATCTTATGATTCACAGAAGCAGTTTTGTATTTGTCGCTATGAGCAACAATAAAATCTTTTAGCACATATACATTGCCTTCACTCAACAAATTTTTAAATTGTGGCACATGCATATTTCTTATAGTTCCATGAATCCGATCACCCTGCGATACAATTAATTGGATTAGAACATAATTTTTGATAATGTATATAGCATATTTTTCAAAAACAAATTGCAAAAAATGCATAATAAATGTATTACCTCTGAATCATGAAACACACATTCCATACTTTGAATTTGGCTATGGTCGTTATACATTGGCTTTTCATAGAAACGAACCAATCTAAGCTTCATTGCCCACTGACTCTTACTCATATTGATATCCTTGATCAATGACATAATAGGGGCCATTTTTGGGTAGGTATTGTTAATATATAAAATTTCTATGCTTTTTTTGCAGAGAAATTACCAGTTCCAGTTGCTGAAAAATGAATGCAGTGAAAAAAAAAATTGAACACGAATACTTATAGGAGTGTCGTGGTGTATAATTATAGTAAAATTCAATAGGATCCTTTCTCTAGATGTTATAGCTTACTTTATGATTAGTCGTCCTTGCATAAATTTAACATCCAGGGGATTTGTTTCCTAAAATCGATATTTTTTTATTTTTCTCAAAATTTAATTTATTTCAAATAAGTTAATTAAAATTAACATATTTGTCAGATATTGGAATCGATTTAACTGGATTTTATATATATACAATTTCGTCGGATATTAGAATCAATATAGTATAATACATAATTGGTTTCCATTAATATAATAATCGATTATCAATACTAATCAGTAATTATATTTGTTTCCACTAATACAATTATTGATTAATGATATTCAATGTTTAGCAAAATAAATCCCAAAATTTAAGCAATTATTGATCACTGATATTAACTATTTATTGATACTAATCAATAATCATATTTGTTTCCGTTATTACAATTATTGATTACTAAGTTTACATATTTGGCAGAATAATTCCCGGATTTTAAGCAACATATTCAGCAGATTATAAAACTGAATTAAGAGAAAATCATTTTTTATAATTTACTAATTTTGGAAGTCATGTTTAGGCGGAAAAAAAACTTTTTTTACTATTTATAAGTGACTTGGTTATTATATATATATATTGATTGACTCGATTTTCTTAAGGCGACCTACACGAACTGTTTATGAGTTTCTAAAATTTTATTTCTTCATTTTTAAGTTCATAAAAAATATAAAAATAAAAAAGCAAAACATGATACGCAATTGCTAGCAGCTACAGACACGAAACCATCTAATTATTACAAGCATGTTGACACGTCCCATGACATTATGGTGTCTTTCGCTATGACTACTGGTGGGTTGTTTTATGAATGATTATATATGTGGTTTCAGTCGGCTGGTTTGTGGGTACGTGCATATGACCCTTCGGATGTTCAAGCAGGTCGACCCGGTTATGTTCGGGGAGCTTGTCACTAATCTCGCACTTGACGATGAAGAAGAAAATTGGTCATCCCTACCCAAAGTGATCAAATATTGGAGCCGCATTCCTGATGAGCCCAAGGCAGGGCGAAACCAATGGTTGTCTCGAGGGATAAGCTGGCCCCGGTGGTCTGGGGTGCCGTCGTGTGGCGGCTGAAATGGATATACCCGTGACAAGTGGTATCAGAGCCGTTCCTGTATTTGTATTCCGTGGTTGCGCCAAGTGCTCTTACCAAGTGGGTGGTAGAGTAGGCAGGGAAGCGGAACATGTTGAGCGACCATTTGGGATTCATCTCTGGTCTCCGGGTGCAATTGGTGTGCAAGGGGCACACGTGTGGACTGCCAAGGAGGTGTTGTTGATGCACTTTGGGTGAAACAGACCGTGTACGAGGGCGTCCACCACATTGGATGGGAGAGGATGTCACATCCCGTGACATTGCGGTGTCTTTTGCTATGACTACTGGTGGATTACTTTATGAATGATTGTATATGTGGCTTCAGTTGGTTGGTTTGTGGGTACGTGCATATGACCCTTAAGATGTTCAAACAGGTCGACCCGGTTAAGTTCGGAGAGGTTGTCACTAGTCTTGGACTTGACAGTGAAGAAGGAAATTAGTCATCCCTACCCAAGCTGTTCGGATGCTTTGGAGTCGCATTCCTGATGAGCCCAAAGCAAGGCGAAATCACTAGTTGTTCCGAGAGATAGGCTGCGCCTAGGTGATTCGGGGCGCTGCGCGGGCGTCGTGTGGAGGTCGAAATGGCTAGGCCCATGATAATCACGATGTCACGTCCCGTGATATTGGGGTGTCTTTCGCTATGACTACTGGTGGATTGTTTTGTGAATGATTGTATATGTGGCTTCAGTCGGCTGGTTTGTCGATGCGTGCATATGACTCTTCGGATGTTCAGGCAGGTCAATCCGATTAAGTTCGGGGAGCTTGTCATTAATTTTGGACTTAACGGTGAAGAAGAAAATTTGTCATGCCTACCCAAACTGGTCAGATGTTGGAGCCGCATGCCTGATAAGCCCAAGACAGGGCGAAACCAGTGATTGTCCCGAAGAATAGATTGGCCCCGAGTGATCTGGAATGCCGCGCGGGCGTTGTGTGGGGCCGAAATGTGTCCTAGCAATGAAATTTAAGACACAAATTATGATGAAAGGAAATAGAGATGGTATTCAAAATTTTCAGCCGTGTATGGTTGGAGACCGCACTAAAGAGAATTAGGAGTTATTGGCTTTTATATGTACATGCTTGTAAAAACCTGGAAAACGAGGGGCAATATGGTAATGTTTAGTTTGTAAGAATGGGCGAAAAATGAACATTACACTAGCAGTTTCTATTGCCCAGTCTCCGGATTATATACAAATAGGGGCCAAGCTGATAATCTCCCGGGATGACTCTAAAATATTGGGCTGGAATCAAAATTCCCAACCACTGGACCAAGTTTGATTAAAGGCCACAATCAGCCGATATCCTTAACCAAACGTGGTGTAAAGGTACCGAATGGAACTGACTATTTCGGGTCGGGTTTTCGGTATATCTATATTTATATTTATATCTATATATATATAAAAGCAAAATGGTTTCTAAAATTGTTTTCCCGCCTAAATGACACTTTCTAAAAACTTTTTCTGATTTTTTTAATTTTTTTTTTTTTTGGATTTTGGAATCCAAATTAATATGGTTGACTTTTAAATTTTGGTATGTATACTGAAATTAAGGAGAAAACATATAGGGAGGATTAATTTTGGTATCCAATTCAATAATATATCCTATTCAATTTAGTTAAATATGGTTTAAATTGACTAAATGACTATAAAAAAATAGCGAAATTAAGGCTAAATCTTGATTGCAATCACAAATAAATATTGAATCTTTTTCTATAGAGCATGATTTAAAATCGGAAATGCTTAAATATATATATATATATATCTATATCTATATAATAACAAACCCCTTTCTAAATCTGTTTTCCCATCTAAATACCTATTTCTAAAAAAAGATTCCGGTTTTCTTTACAAGAGTTGACCAATTAGTCTATTCTTGGACATATTCGGCCTTCTTAATTTATTTTTTTGTTAAGGTTGACCATTTAACTTATTTATGGTATAATTACAAGATTGGCAGCAAAATATGTTAAATTTTGTATTTTAAAATTTAGTTGTTTCTATTATAATTAAAGAAAGGTCTTGCCAAAAACATAATACATATTTTATATAATTTAATGAAGAAAATATCAATTGATGTATCCAACTCTAAAATAACGTGAAAACAATCATTAACGTGAAGCATTAATTGTCTACCAATTTTGGAGTATAATCTATTTAATTTAGTCAATAATTCTACATCTGTAACTAAAATAAATACTTGATTGATATATCTAGATGTAAAATAACATAAATACATTATTAATGTGAATCATTAATTGTGCGCCTATTTTGGAATCGAACCGATTTAATTTAGTCAATAATTCTGTATCCGCAAATTTCAATGCTTTTGATAATTAAGAATTGAATCCGTAAATTCCGCAGATTTTGATCTTCTTCCTGTCACAACAATGAAATAAATGATCAGTCAGCAAAATAATAATTTCAATACTCATGTAAATTTGCCTGATTTAGAGATATTTACTATAGAAATCCTGAAATAAATGCTCCGACACCAAACTTACTTTAATTACTCGCGTAAATGGAGCTTCACTTTTAAATTATTAATGTCAATCGGGAAATAATTGATTTATCAGCAAATCTTGGATTATTTTTTTGAATCAAATCTTTGATTATTTTGAATATAGCAAAATAGGATATAATCACACTTTAGTATGGGAAAAAAATCACCAAATTTTTTGATAAAACACTATCAAAAACTTGTGCGCCAATTCATCATAACGTGATGAAATTTTGGCCATATCCAAATCCTAACAGATATGTATATAAGTTAATCTGGTCAATGAGAAAATTTTGAAATTGTTACGTGTTGAGGAAATAAATAATGATAACGAAACAAATATAATTTATGCATAATTAGCAATTAATAATATACATACTAAACATAGTCTACGAGTGTATGGAAACTTAATTCGATCTTCTATGATTTATTTTCCTAAACAACAATGCCTTGAGCTCTATAAATATGTAATAATCGATGCATTTCAATTTTGTGGATGTGAAGCCCCGATTTTTCCGAAGCTATTAGTTGAACCTTATTGTTGTTTAAGCTTTTGATCGACTATTTTATCGCGTCATTTTGACGGGTAATTAATAATAATATATACATTTTGTATTTTATTTCATTTTATTTTATTACTTGTGATCATGATCATCATTAATTCTATTCCTCATTTATGATCACTTGATTGATCATTACTACTATTTTGTATTTATTAGTCACCTTAGAATTTTAAGAGACTATTTATTTTGGAGACTTTTACCTTATAGAATTAAGACTTTAATTTAGTTTAAGTGATCATGAGACTTACAAGTGATCAAGGAAATCACTAATTATTTTGGAGATTGATATATTTCATCTATTATCATCAAAATTGGGACAAAAAAATATATGGAATTACCATTTTACCCTCATAGTGGATTTGCCATGATGGATATTTTGGGATAAAAATATCATCCAACTCTTGTACACATATACCATATATTAGTCATCTTGTGTATAATTATATCATTAATTCAAACATTATACACATCATCTTATACACCAATTCTTTATTACTATTTTCCCCAACTTATTCCCACTTAACAAACATTCTTCTTATTCCTCTCAAATTCAAATTGACCCACACTTTGACTTGCATTTTTGTCTCCATGCAAGAGACAAATTACAAGACACAATTTGATCAAAATCATCTCCCCTCTCTCTTGAAGTGGACGGCCATATGGCCATTTCCTACACAAAATTTCTCTTCATTTCACCAACTCATGTTCTAAGTCTTGCAAAAATCCTCCTCCTTCTCTCTAAAAACTCCCAACATCTCTCTACTCTTCTTCTTACTTTCTTCTTCCATACTTAGAAAAAATTCAACATTTTCCTCCTCATACATCATAAAAATCGAACCACTATACTAAAAGGTAAGAAATTTTAGCTTCAATCCATTTTTGGATATCACATTGTTCATCTCTTCCACCTTCTTAACTTAAGTTTAAATTTGGTTTTGGAGGTACATTTAGAAGACTTTGAAGGTTAGAGCTTGACAATATTTTGAAGAAGGACCTCAAGCTTGAAGAAGAAAATAGTAGAGAAAATTTGACTACAAGGTAAGAATTGTGTACTAGACCCCTTCTTTCCTACTCTTCCTATTTTTTTCAAATTTTAACACCCCTTTTCATTTTTGAGAAATAGGGCTGACCTTAGGAGATTTTTGGAGTTGAACCAAATTTCCAAATTTTGAGCTTCAACTAGTCTCCAAACATCTACTACACAAGGTAAAGTGTAGTCCTTTTCATTTTCCTAATTCCTTCTTTTTCTCCTTAATTTTTCTCTCATTTTTCTAACTCCAAATTTTGATATTTTCTTGACTTAGGGGCTGACCTAAGAAGCCTCATCCAAAAATTGTGAAATTATCCTTTTATTTCACAATTTCCAAAATTAAGGTGGGTGGAAAATTATTTTTCCAACTTTTAGGTGTTTTATTAAAATGCATGTAGAAAATTTGATCATGAGCCTTGAGATATATATAATCTATGTATTGCATGTCAATTTTATATATCAAATCATAAAAAATTCTCAAGAGTTGCTTAAAATTACTATTTATTGAATTTTAGGTGCATGCATGTACACTTTAATGCTTTAATTGATGAATTATTGTATGTATTGGACATGCATGTGTATGATATTTAAAATCTATGTTATGGATGACTTATAACCTGGAAAAGTCGAGCATAATTGATTAAATTTCAATTTTGGACTTAAAAATGCAAAAATGGAAAGTTGGTGGACTAAATTGCAAGAAAATAAAAGTTAAAGGACCCCTCTGCAAATTTCGAAATTTGGGACTGTACTCAGGTTCAAAATGACTTTTGGACATTTTAATAATGTTTTAAGAGTTTTAAGATAAATAAAATCAACCTTTAAAAGCCCAAGGACTAGATTGTAAAATTTTGAAAGTTTAAGGGCTACTTTGCAATTTTAAAAACTGTACCAGACCTAAACTTTATAAATTGAAATTTTTACTTTTAAGTTACTGGGAATCCCATATTTTAAAAGTATTCCAAAAATCCAAGTGGTTAGGGCTTGGAAAATAATTTTACTAAAAATGAGGGACTAATGTGAAAAATATTAAACTTGAGGACCCAAATGAAAATTCCAGGACTTATGCAGCCCATGCACCTGGGAATACTAACTTAACTATAACTTAATTGTATTTTGGACCCAAGGTTCAAATTTCATAACAATTGGACCCCTAAAAGCCTTAAAGGCAATTATTTTAAAATGGGACAAAAATGATATTTTCAAAAGTTGAAGGACCTACACATATTGCTTTTAAAAACTGCTTTTGTCCCAATATCCTACCAACCTTAGTGACATTTTCCAACTGGAATCACATTAAAAGCCCTTCCGGTTTGTGAGTTCGAATTTTAAAACTTAAGGTCCGAATTGACAATTTTTACAAATTTGGGGCCAATGTGAGATTTTTATAAAAACTCGACCATAAAACTTTAAAAACCTGAATCTCTGGACAATTTGGAGAATTTAGGAACTGACCTCATAATTTTTCAAGGTCGGGATATTTATTTATTCAATTTTTAACCCCAAAAGTGTTGGTTTTTACAAAACGGGGCTAAATTACAATTTTTCTTTTATAAAGGACCTAACTCAAATTATTTTCTCTTTTACTAAAATAGCCCTGGACTCTCTGAAATTGAGATTTAATTTAAATATTTTACTTTCCCAAAACCCCTAACTTATCGGATCAATTTGACCGATTAATACCCGATCGCGGAGCGAATTTCCTCGCCTTGCTAATTGATTCTATAACGGGACTTATGTTCCACCCAATCTTTCAAGATATCGAAGGTTGTTTATCCTTCCGATAATCATCTTCATCCAAAAACTCCACCAATGCCATAATTGCCACTCGCATTTTTAAAATATTTCCTAAACTCGCTTCCCCTGAATCAATAATACTCATTGCTGGTTGATCGCTGTAATTGTAATTACTTTCCGCTGAGTCAACTTGGTGTGTCGAGCTCACGACGGAATGGATACGTCGGGGATGGAACCGGCAGCTCGGCTGCTATTCCACTCTTCCCGCCCCATCGCCCTAATCCCGCAACCGAGGGACGGAGTTTGTCCAAGGGAAGCGGTCGTCGTGAGATCGAGGTATAATCATGATTATGACAGATCCGAGCCTCGCCACTCTACGGGATTTTGTCTTTGCCTACGGAGCGATAAGGTGCCGGTCTTGGACCATACTTGACCGGGAGTTACAAGGTAGAACGAAGGAATCGCCCGATCCACACGATTCTGGGAGTTATCGTCCCGTTTTGGTTGGCGTTACATTCCGCAAATGCAACCGCTACCTTTTGCATTGGTTGGCGCTACAAATCCATACGCAACCATTAATTGCCTTGCATAGGATTGGCGTTACACTACGCACGCAATCCTACCGTCTTGATCAGTATCACATAGTGCTGTGTGACCATGAATCGCTTTTCTTAAATCGTATAAAAAAATTATTATTTAAATAATTTATCATGACGCTTAGAATCGTGTGTGAAACCATGCATCATACTCATGCGTTTTTTGTATAATCTGTTTTCTCACATTAACTATTACGCCACACTCGCACACGATCACCCCATCCATCGAGATTTTTGTCTCATCCCGCTTTGTTTTCTAACCTTAGATGAGGATTTATTTGGGGATCTTTGAACCGCTCGATTGAGACCTTGTACTACGCTTGTTGGATTTTTCGTATCTTGTTGTTGATCGGACTCTTTTCTTATTATGTTGTTGTTGGACTTTTGTATCCTAATCAATTCGGGTTTGTAATTGAGGGGCGTATGACCCTTTGACGTTAAGTTACTACCTTGTTGAATTTCGGATTGTAATTCGGTGATGGGATGTAGACTTTAAGTGATAACTTGTATCTGTTATTTATTTCCGCTGCTATTTAGACTCTGTTTTATTGGGTTCTCATTGGTATTGTCTGGATTGTTAGTCCATTTGTATTTAAGTTGTGAATCGTTCGTCGCGTCCCGTTTGGGGCGTGACAGTGGATTCAAATTGCAACACCAAACATAAATAAATTCTCTTTCCCGTGCCATACTCAAAAGAATAAATATAAATAAAACTCAGTGGGTAGTACAAATGGGCTCGTGCGAATGTACACGATCGGCATACAGTGATGAGAATCAAGTGTCAAGTCTGGAATGTGTTATTCACGACAACATGATAATTTTTTTTTTTGTGTGTGTATGTGCATATTTTTCACTGATTTCATATTTTTTAGCATACTAATTTTATATAATTATTTCTAATAGAGTGACCGAATTCATGCTACTATATGGAAGAGGATGGATTTCAGGTTGAGTGTATCGATATTTTTACTATGTGTATATTAAATAAAAAATTCAATCCATTTAATGAATTTTAACAATGATATTTGATTGCTTAATTCTTACTAGGATTACTCATCTAAAGATGAGGTGAACACACCAAACAAGAACTAGATCCAACGAAAAAGACTAAGCTTCTAAATCGGTGGTACTAGGCGTGCCTTTATTTGAAGATTTCTCATCTTCAACGGCTTGCAAAAAGATGACGAGTATAACAAAAAAAGAGGATGGCAATGAGACATAACTGCAAATCCATACACACATCTAAAAAAATTGTGTATATGTCTACTTTTTACCTTTCTAATATAATAGATATATATATGTATGTACATATTAAGTGATTGATACTCTATCTACACACACACACATATATATATATATATATATATATATATATATATATATGAATATATTATATGTCCTCCAGTTCATGTAATTCAGATGAGTATATATAAATATCCACACAACCGAGTTTAGTATTTGTTTGGGAGGAAATCAAACAAAAAACAAAGGAGAGCAACATAAATACGAGCACCATCAAGATTCTGATATACTCGGTGTAGGGTAAAGCGGGTTTTTTAGCAATATATATTAATCAGAAGTTACAATGTACAGTCAATAGCTACTAATTATACATATAACAATGAGAAGAACAAATTATGTAGTGTTTGCACTTATTTGTTAACACTATTATTCCCAGAATAATCTAAGCCATTCAACCTTGAACATAATAAATATATATATATATATATTTATTTATTATGTAACGACAATCCCTCTTTTTATTTGGAGAGAAAATTAACGAGACAATGAGCGATGTCGGCATAAAATGATCAGTCATAGTTGCATGAAAAGCAAAGCATATATAACCATCAAATAATTAAATAATTTCACAATTTCTTTTGACCAGATCATGGAAGTTAACTTTTCTTATGTTAATATAATAAATGATTTGTTAATTTTATTTTGCAATTACAAAATCATCTCGCTTAAAAAAAAGCGCTTTCATTACAAAATCATAAACTAAAATAGATTACTCATGGTACACAGAGACTAGAATCAGGTCTTATGTTAAGAAAAGATACAAAATATATCAACTTAAAAATGCGAAACAACAAAAGCAAAAATAAATATAACTCATATATCATGGAACTAAAAATACCAAACTTATCTTTTTCGTCTAAAGATGCCCAAATCGAGGCGAAGATCTGCTTCTTTTTTATTTTCCCATAAAAGTTTTGTGAATGTGTATTTTTTATTATCGATTGATCTTGAAACACCTCATTCGTTTCGATCCAAAACTCCATAAGCATTTTCGAGTTGCACAACTTTATTAATCATTGGATACCATCTATATCTCAGCCGATTTTGCGGAGACATGGTTATACGGTTTTGGAGTTAGTTTTCAAATAAAAAAACTACACCAAACCTGAAACGAAAAGAAAAAAGCAAAAAAATCTTATTAGAAGAATAATTAAGTAAACCAAAAACTGTAATATGTAAAGATTGAATCTTTATCTTTTATTGGAAAGAAGCCACATATGAGTGTGATAATTTTTCTTTTCCAACCGTCCGATTTTGGCGAGTTTTTCTAGGATTCAATGAATACCCTAACTTCGTGGTTCAGGATCGGAACAACATAGAGTTTTTAAGAGTTGATGGGTTGAAATATCATCTAGAGTTTGCATATGATCGATATTTCTTAGACAATGCGGGCTTTAACTTCAAATAAGTCTTTTAATTTAGAAAAAAGGGCCTTTGTTTTATTAATTCTTAATGGATAAGGACTTCGCTAATTTATTTTTGTATTACAGTTTTATACAATGTGCATTTGTTTTAGTTTTTGCAGATTAATATTTCATTATTTCACATGATATATTTTAACCAATATATTTTATAATTGTACTCGAATTTTATTATAATATAGATATTAAAGTCCAATCTTCTAATTATATTCGCGAATTTCAATTTTTTTTTAAATATTTAAAAATTACTGAAATTTACTATAAATTATATAAAATTTATTTATTTATAAATTAAGTTAAGTACTACCTAAACAAGCAACTGTTTTGTTATTACATTGTTGTTAATTATAAAGAACCTGGCCTAAACTATAGTAATTTATTTCTTCTAAAATATAATATCTAGCAGTATCATACTAAATCTCTCTCTCTCTCTCTCTCTCTCTCTCTCTCTCTCTCTCTCTCTCTCTCTCTCTCTCTCTCTCTCTCTCTCTCTCTCTCTCTCTCTCTCTCTCATCCATATATATATATATATATATATATATATATATATATATAAAATTTAATATAGTAAATCTTAATGGTATATTATTAAATTAATGAGTATCAGTAAATTTTTCATTTTTAATTGTTTCAAATATATCAATGATGTGATAAACGCAAATCTGAAGTATTGTTGAAAATGTATTATTCGTTTACAAACTTGCGCTTTTTTAAACAAAACAAAACTTCTTTACATTTATATTAACAAAAAATTTCAAATTTGCTTCTTTTTTGATTTCTTAAACCCGATGAGCAAAAAATTATGGACTAATGTAAATTCACTAAATTGTTATGTATGTTTTCATTATGAGAAAAAAAACTATTATAAAATGATCAATTACACTAAAGTAAAAATTATTTTATAATTTATATATTTTTAATTTTACAGAAAATAAAGGTAGAATGTTCTTTGTATACGGATATGAAGGTACATGCAAAATATTTTTGTGGAAGACTTTATCTTCGGGATTGAGATCGAAAAGATAAATTGTACTAAATTTGACATCTAGCGGCATAGCTTCCCTTCTCTTGCCCGGTGGGAGGACTGCACATTCGCGATTTGTTATACCCTTAAACCCAAATGAAGGCTCAACTTGCAATATCAAACAAGGGAGTCCGCTTGCTGAGCTGATTATTCGTTCTAAACTTATAATTTGAGACGAGGCACCGATGATGAACAATTATTGCTTTCAATCGTTGGATGAGACTTTACGAGCTCTTCAAACTCATCGACCCGTTGTTGGAACATAAATCGTTTGGAGGAAAAACCGTTGTGTTTGGTGGGGGCTTTAGACAGATATTGCGTGTTATTCCGAATGGAACTCCGTAAGATATTGTTAATGCATCGTATTTGTGGAAAAATTGCACAATCCTAAAACTGACTAAGAACCTGGGTCTTCAAAGCCTTGGCGATACCAATGATTATAAAGGTTTGATCGAATATCTGAATGGATCACAATCATTGGTGATGAAACAATAGGAGGACCAAATGATGGTTGTGCCAGTATTGATATACCTGAAGATATTTTGCTAGAATTTTCTGGTGATCCGATTGCAACTATTGTAGAAAACAATGTTTAAAGACGTCATTAATGACGATCCGATGTACTTGAAAGAAAGGATTATACTGGCACCTACTCTCAATGTTGTTGAATCAATAAATCAATATATGACGTCTTTAAACTCATCGGAGGACCATACATATTTGAGTTCGACAGCACATGTAGATCATATGTTAATGTTGATTTCTTGCATGATCTGCATACACCAGAATTTTTGAATGGGATAAAATATTCCGGTGTTCCTAACCATGAGTTGCATCGAAGGTCGGGACTACGATTATGCTTTTAAGAAATATGGACCATTCAACTAGATTGTGTAACGTGACGCACTTTAGGATCGGTGATTACGAGCCTGAACAAACATGTTCTTGAAGCTAAAATTCTCATTGGAACCAATGCATGTAATAAAGTTTTGATTCCGCGAATGACATTGACACCGTCGGATCTTTGAATCCCCCGCAAGTTCCAACGTGAAGCGCTTTTCATCTCATTGTATCTTATGCGATGACTATAAACAAGAGCCAAGGACAATCTCTCTCCAGTGTTGAGTTGTACTTGAAGAATCAAGTATTCAGTCATGGCCAACAATACGTTGTTGTTTCCCGAGTTACAAATCGTAAGGGTTTGAAAATATTAGTCCGTGGTGAGGACGAATCAAACAATAAACCAACGATGAATGTTGCGTATAAAGAAGTATTCCAAAATTTGTAATATTTACAAGTAGTGTTTTAATTTGAAAATTTTGTTTCAAATCGTTTTTATTTTTGTGGGCTATTTACAATTGTTTAATATACTCATTCAAATTATATAATTCAACAAACAGACAACATATGATTCACATATCATACGGTTTAGCTTAACATCTTCCGACTTCCGTATATGCACGGGTCAGCACACTAGTATATATAATAAGCAAGCCATTTATAAATAGTAGCCCAAAATTTTCCCGCCTAAATGTACCTCCTAAAAATAGTAAACACGGTTTTAGCAATAAAGTTTTTCGATTTTAATTATAGATGCAGAAACGATTTAAGGATATTAATTAATTTTCTGCTAACTTTGGTAATCTTACGAGTCTGGAATGCAATTAAATTACAATTAGATTACAATTACATTAATTTTGTAAACTTTGACTATAATTGCATTATTTATGGAACTGTTGACTAATTATTTTTGACAGTTATTACGAAAATTAATTATTTAACACAAAATTTTATACATTGATTTGAATTCAATTGTTTACGGATTTAATCGAGATTAAGTAGTTTATGGAAAGAATTAATTGGTCTGTTCGAAACAATATAAATAGGATTTTAATGTCCGAAAAAACAGTGAACGAAATCCAATAAATTTTTTACTTTGTACAACTTTAATGGAAATTT
Source organism: Rehmannia glutinosa (assembly GCA_016081115.2). Taxonomy (NCBI): domain Eukaryota; kingdom Viridiplantae; phylum Streptophyta; class Magnoliopsida; order Lamiales; family Orobanchaceae; genus Rehmannia; species Rehmannia glutinosa. The sequence goes on along the minus strand of JABTTQ020000173.1, from coordinate 42,398 downwards.
AGTACAGAATCTTAAAAATCAAATCAGCGATTACCGTATTTAGCATAAGAAACCTATCATAATTATATATCGTCTAAATTTGGCTGAATCATAATATATATTTTCCTAAAAAAATCAGTACAGAAATCTATAAATTGAGTCATCATTGCATTCGTCTTCACTACTTCCAGCTTCTGAATATGTGCAATTTTTATTCCTCCCAAGCACATATTCCGTGCACCTTATTTTTGCAGAAATAATGGCACCAATGCTCTCTCTAATCAAAGATGTCAATACAAGTAAATCGAAATGGGTATTGAAGCTTCGATTGATCCGTATGTTTGAGAAGCCGGGCTTTAATGATCGCGCAAACATTACAAGTCTGGAATATAAAAGATCAATTACAGAATTTAAATTGACTCAGATATCATTTTTTTTTTTTTTTGCAGGGAGATAGAATCCAGGGTAGCATTAAAAAGGCTAATATGGCTCAGTTCAAAAAAATATTTGTTGAGGGCAGAATTTATGGCATAAAAGATTTTGTTGTGTCTTATAATACAGACAAGTATAGGTCATCCACAACTAGATACAAAATAATTTTTCATGGCAAAAGTAATGTTGTTGAAATTCAAGATGCATCTTTTCCAAGATTGATGTATAATTTCAAGAGCTTTGCAGAACTATCTGATGTGCAAAAAGTGGACGAGACAATTCTTTTTGGTATGAAAAATATGTTTGCAAATTTAATAAACAATAAAAACTGTTAATATAATCTATTTTATTATTAATGCAATGATTTTTTTATTTTGACAGATATTATAAGAAAAATTGTTGCTATGCAGTCAGCGCAGACAATGGAGCTAGCTGGAAAAATGACACATTTTATTGACATAACACTTGAAGACTTGGAGTATTACTACTTGCCAATTCATATTCTATTTTAAATATAAGTTGTTTAGTGTTTAATTTTTTGCAATTATTTTTCAGACACAATCACATCTGTTGCACTCTTTGGGAGAATTATGTTGATGAAATCTTGCCATACTTGGAGGATCATAGTTTTGAACCTTTGATCGTCATTGTTCAAATGTGTCAGAGCCAAAGTTTACCGAGGTAAATGTTCTTATCATTTATTCAATTGACGTTGATTTTTATCTAACGTCTTCTTGAGATATGTCTGTAATATGTTTGGCACGGTTTTTTTATAAAATACAGATCAAGTTAAGGTTTCTAACACCTATCATATTACAAAATTATACATAGAATTAATATTAATTATAGATAAATACATTATATATTCAAACTATGGAAAGGATAGAACCTACAGATAAATTTGTGTTCTCAACATTTAAAATTATCAAGGTATTAAACTTATCTGTGTATAATTGTGTGCTCCGTAAAAATTATTTATGTATAACCTGAAGAAAGAAATTGCAGTCAGTATATGTCTGAAAAAACAAATCCATCTCCTGAAGAAAATCTTGCAATTTTTTGTGTTCATGTGTTTTTGTGTTATCTGTATGGGTAGATATTTATCTCTACGCCAATAATCTTCATTATATTCTCCATTTCCATTATCACCTGCAATTTAACAAAAAAATTACAAATATTACAAAGCAGAACAAATAGATAATATTCACTAATAATGAATAAAAAAATTCACATTGTATAAAATTGTAAAATAAATCCTATATAAACTTATATAGAAAATTCTGAGAATTTGTCTTCGACCAGAACTGATGTATTCTCCGGGGTATACATATGAAAAAATGGCAAAACAACACGTGTTTTGCAGATCTAATGAATTATTCAGATTATAATATGAAAATTTTCCAAAAACACGTATGAAATATGAAAATTATTTTTGATGTGAGAAAACGAAATTGATATTCCAAATTACCAGCATATCAAATGGGATCTGAAAAAATACTTCCACATAAATACTATTGACAAAAACACATCACCACAAAATTTGCATACAGTTTTACATTTGTATTAAAAATCACTGAAAATACATTTTTTCGAAGCAGAAATTTAGATACATGCTCAATACATCTTCGAAAAAAATAAATAGAACGAATTTTTTAAAAATATTTACTAATTTATTTAACGCCAAACACGCATGTAAATATAAAGAAAATACATAGCAGACTAATAAATATCACTAATAATGAATTTAAACTTTAAAAGAAATGAAAAAAAAATGCTACTTACCCTTATAATGAATATTCTGAGAGGCCATGTTCTTTAGATCTGATACAGATGGAAATTTTCAAAAACACATTGATTTTTAGAATTAATTTTGATATAAGAAAATAATATTGATATTTCAAATAACCAGCAGATCAAATGGGATCTGCAAAATTACTTCCACATAAATACTATTAACAGAAACACATCTAAAAAACTGAAATCGGAAGATGAAAAATCACTGAAATTACACAAAATTACATACGATTTTCTTTAAACATGCAAATACACAAAATTACATACGGTTTCACATATGTATGAAAAATCACTGAATTTTTTTTGATACCAAGCAAAAATCAAATACAGAATCAATACATCTTCGAAAAAACAAAAATAATACTATTTTTTTAATCACATAAACTCATTTTTCGTTGCAAAACAAAATAAAACCATGTTTGCCAAGGATGAAAAATAGATGGAGAACAAAATTTATTTTAGTGTTTGAGGGTCGGAGATAAAAAATCGGAAGACGAAGAAGATGAAGCCGAAGAACACACGAAGAGAGTGTTGTTGTCGGCTGAGGAAAAAATGGATTGGGTTAGGGTTTTCCTTATCCAAGATGTAACCCCAACATGTCTTCTTTTTTTTCATATTTTTAATTATTTTTAGATAATCCTAACCGTCCCTTAAATTGACGTGTCTCGATCGAAAACATGCTGATGAACACGTGTAGCTGTGATAAGTAATTGTATGTTTATATTTTTGGGCTAAATGATTATTTAACTGGGCTTTTATTTAAAATGGTGTAATTGGGCATGGAATTAAATTTGTGGGCTCATAATTTTGGAACTATTATTATGACATAAATGTGATATTATAATTGATTTAATTTTAAATTTGGAACAATAATTATTAAACAATTTAATTTATTATAATATATTGTATATTTTTCAATAATTTGAATATACAAATAAAATAATACTTATATATTTTATAAAGGTTTTCCTGTAATTCAAATACAATTGTATATAATAGATAATATTTAATTGTATAATAATGGTATTCTTAAATGTGAAAATGAGAGAAGCCTTCAAAAAAATATATAAATTCGAAATTGAGTCTTTTAAATTTTATTTATTCTATTTTTTATATATTATTTAAAACATTGTTAAATAAATTATATATATATATTTTTTAATTAAATTGAGTAAATTTGTAAAATCTATATTACTGTAATATTTTAAATTTCTTTCTTAAAATATATAATATGTTAAAGAAAATACTGCATCATTGTTTATTTTTCTGAATTACTTATATACTTTTGAATTTGAAAAATATTGATTATCATAATATTTTTATATTGGAATTATATATCCCAATATTGAAGATGTCATCGATAATCCGACATACTTGAAGGACAGAACTATATTAGCACCAACCCTCGATGTCGTTAAGTCCATATTCAATACATGACTTCCTTGAACTCATCCGAATGTCATACTTATTTGAGTTCTGATAGCACTTGCAAATCCAATGCAAATGTTGACTTCTTACATGATCTGCACACACCGGAAATTTTTAAATAGTATAAGATGCTCGGGTATTCCTAATCATAAATTGCATTTAAAGGTTGGCACTCATGTTATGCTCCTGAGGAACATATACCATTCTATTGGGTTATGCAACGGTACAAGGTTGGTAATTACGAGGCTTAACAAACATGTACTTGAATCAAAAATTCTACGAATGATACTAACTCCGTCTAACCCCAGAATTTCCTTCAAGTTCCAACAAAGACAATTTCCTCTTATCGTTTCGTATGCCACAATAAACAATAGCCAAGGACAATCTCTCTGTTATTTTGGTTTTTACCTAAAGAATCCTGTTTTTAGTCATGACCAATTATATGTTGCAGTCTCGCAAGTAATTTATCGTGAGGGTTTAAAAATATTAGTTTGTGGCGATGATACATCGAATGCCAACCAAACGAATAATGTTGTGTGCAATGAAGTATTCCAAAATTTGTAATTTTTATTTGTAATAATGGAACATGATTTTTTCAGATACGTATTATATAGTTTTTTATTACATCTCTATTTTATATCTCATATGCATTCAATTATGTAATCCAATATGCCACACCCATTACATCGCATGGTCGTGCATCGCACGGGTCAAAAACTAGTCTATATATATATATAATTGTAGAAGTTTGATCAAAAAAATTTCTCGCCCATTTTTACTTCCTAAATTTGAAAATTATTTTACTGCAAAATCCTAATCGTGTATCTTGCAATCTGTATTGGTTAATAATCTTGAACATGATATTAATATATATGGATATAATATAGCCAAAGATTATATACACAAGTTACCAAAACAATTATTTATAGAAGATGTTACTCATTAAGTAAATAGTCAATGATATTTAAAGTCAATATTTTATTATTCATAAATTAGGAAAAGAATATGCATTGTATTCCATATTATTATTATATCAAAAGTTGTTAGATACATGGCTTACCAAAACAATTAACTATATGTTTTGTTCAAATGTATTTTTGGCAGCTTATTATTTGTGTTAACTTAAGTATATTTATACAAAATACTCTCATACTATACTACCTCAATTGATTTAGAGAGACACTTCAACATTGTTGATTCAAAAGTCGAAGGATAACCAGCCAATTTGGTTTCATCTTCACATTTCCCCTATTACCGTCTTCCTCAAATATCCCGCCAACATCGGCAGGATTGAACCCCTATTCTGCACTAAACAAGAGTTTGTTTATAATCTATCTTGTGGAACTGCATGGACGCTTTTTGATTAGTCTAATAAATAAATTTTGCTTCTTTTTGTTTATTCCTTATATTTTTGTTGTATTTATTTTTTAAGTAATATTTTGTGTTTTATGTTTTGTTTATTTTGAATTATTCTCATTTTGAAAATCAATATTTAAATTTAGATGGAGATGATAACTGATAATATCTTATGAAACAACAAAATTATGTAGCCTCTGTATAGTGTATCATAGCATCAATTGTTCGACAAACACGATAAGCAACAATTCCTCTAAAAAAGATTCTTGAATTTGATTTTACAAATCACAACTCAACTATTTGGCTTATGGATTAACAAATAGCTAATTAATATTTCAAATAAATCCGAATACTAAAGTAATAATGGTGGTGAATTAGTATTAAGTTTTTCCTACTAACAATATATTGACCATAGTATGAAATTTTAGTATATGATATAATTTAGGATGACTTGATTGAAAGTGGAAAAAAATACAAGATACAAAATAAGATAGACAAATTTGGACCAATCAATCAGAAAATTATTCTAACCAACGCATGTTTTGGAGTTACCCAAAATTAGCAGTGTTTTGTTTGGTAAGTCAATGACTATATTTTTTTTAACGGATATAATTTGTTGGCTAATTGTTTTTTCCTGCATATTTCTATTCGCTAAATTTATAAATTATTTTACTGCGGAATCCTAACAGTAGATATATTGAAATAAATATTAAATAAAAATCTTAAACATTAAATTAATATTAATATATATATATATAATATCTTAAAAAATACATAAAATAAATCAAATCCCACGCAATCTACGACTCAACAAATCACCCCTGATTTCCTGCAAATTCACTCTCCATACCATCAATAAATTCAACCGAATTATAGAGAGAAAATCTTGAAATAAAATTATATATATTTCTAAATTTAAAACTATTGATTTAATGATCAATAAATTTAAGTTTTTAAAATTAAATTTTGAAAGTCGAATATTATTTCAGCAATATATGATTTTGTAACAAAAATTAGAAAATATTTTTTTTCAAGATATTTATTTTGTTAAATTTATTGTGTCAATGTATGGTTCAAATATCAAATGATAATTCAATTATATCTGGTAATATTTCTTTGATTTGAGCCAATACATCTTAAAGAAATAACTTATATTATATTATTCTATTATAATATATATATATATATATATATATATAACTATGTTTATATCAGAAAATGCAATAAAAGATTGGTGTACACATTCTAAAATCAAAACCTCGCTGAGTGGCTTTCTAAACAGACCATTATCCTTTAATTTAAATAAAATATTACATTGGTTATTCTTCTGACTTTTACAATATACTTTTGTTTTAATAATATATAGTTTTATGATTTACGAATTTGTTTAAATGTTCAAATTTTTTCACTTTAATGGACAAAAATATAGGAAAAAATAATTTAATGCTCGTATTTATTTTTAATCTATAATTTCTTGGCACCAATTATATTCGTGTTTACCATCCCACCTCTTACAGAAACAAAGGAAAAAGGAAAATAAGGGGAAAAAATTCGATGAAAATCTAAACCCCCAATTCTTTTAAAAAAATAATCTTGATATGTTATTCAAATTCATTATTATAAATATTGATAAAATACTTAATATAAGTTAATATATCCACCAAAAAATATTTGTTTGATTTTACTCAAGATAACAATTGAAAAAAAAAGAAATAATATGGAAGAACGCAAACACGCGTGCAACTTAACAATTTGCAATATATATTTATATTTTTAATCGAATTTGACAATGCTATGCGGTCAAATAATTGAAAATATGTTTAGAAAAAAATTGACAAAATCTTACATTCATATAAAATATTCATCAATCTAGAGATCTATTAACTTGCAATAAAAGGACAACAATTTGTTCAACGAGATATTTTTTTCAAAATGTATAAACACTCAAAGTGGGTAGTTATGGAGAATTTTTTTTATCCAAATATTTACCAAAAATAAAATTCGTTCGTGCATTTTATTTTAAATAAACTTCCCATATAAACATTTATGGGTTGTGAAAGTTTCCTGTCGCGTTATATAATTTCTTTTGATTGATGAGCAATTACAACAATTCATTGTTAATCAAAATGAGAAAACTCATGGGGTCTACAACTATTGACACTACAACATAAATGACATTAGGTAACACAAATTTTGTAGCACTTTTTACATAAGGTACATATGTAACACATGTTTGTAACACTTTTTACATTACAATATTTATGTAACACTTTTGTAGCACTTTATCAATATGTAACGCTTATATGTAACACTTATAAATAAGTAACACTTTTTAAGTATCAATTCTTTTTGTTATTTCTTTTGTAACGCAAATAGGTATCACTTTATTTAAGAAGCACTCTTGGCAACACTATATTTTATTAATTGTAACACTTTTTAGGCTATATTTTAGTAACACAAAATTGTATAGCTATCATTAAATCATGTCAAGGATTTATTTAATTAATTGATGTCACAAAATAGGTGAAGACAAAAAAAATCACCAAACTTAAAGATTGTAGACATCATGTACTCTGTTTTTTTATTGAATTTTTATTTTCTTTTTATAAAGTATTTTAGTTTTCTTTTATTTTTTTGTTTTTTACAGATGAATTTAATTATGTCATAATACAGACGGAAAATGCGCATGTATATATTTTATTATTATTATTTATTTTTTTTTTAATTTTTATTAACGGAGACCAATTTCATCGTTCATATTTTTTTTAAGTTTTTAAAAAATATACCAATGAAAAATTGATATTGTCAGTAATTACTTAGGAATTTTTTGCGTTGGTAAACTATTTTTTTGATTATTTATTTATTATTTAATTTTTTTACTATTAGAACTTTTTTATCTGTCGGTAAATTAATTTTATATTTTTATATATTTTTTATTTTACCGATTGAATATTGACCAGTCGATATATTCTCTTTATATATTTTTGATATTTTTGTCCTTTAATATATAACATAATATGATTTTCAAACTATATACTATATAATATAAAATTTGATATATACAGTGTATAATATAATTTAATACATATATATTATATATTATAATCTTTATTATATAAAATATATTATATATACATATAATATATTGTTTATACAATTTTAATATATATACACGTATATGTGTGTGTGTATGTGTATATATAAAATAAAGCAAAAGTTGTAATAAAAATCAACTTAGCTTAGTGGCAAATTGTCACTTCCACACTTAACAGTCGTGGGTTCGAATCTACTTGGTGGAAAAACAAAGATTTTTCTGAGTGCTACAAAAAACAAGTGTTACATAAGATTCATATGTATAAGTATTTTTTTTCAAGTGTTACAAGAAGTGCTACATAAGATTCATATGTAACACTTTAGAAATATTGTTTCAAAGTTTTACCGAGAAATTAATGTAACATTTAGAAAAAGTGTCACTAAATGCTAATAAAAGTGATATCATAGACTATAGATAGCACGGGCAAGTACAACACCATGAAAGTGCTACTTATTGTCTATAGCAACATTTTATGGGCATTTGGTAACATTTTTTGAGTGTTACGTAATATCATTTATGTTGCAGTGTGAAAATAAACGACAAAGAAGAACATAAATGACAATGGTACGATTTGTATTCTCTATTTCAGTTATATCATATTTATATTCATAATTTTTTTAGTGTATTATTATGAGATTGCTGTAAAATTGTTGTAATACAACTATAGTTTATATATAATCAAATAATAGTTTGCTATAAATTTTTATTCATGATTTTTTCTGCCATATTATTTTGAATAATTTCCCAATTTTTTAAATTATATCAATTGATTATAGAAATCATTATTCATTATTCTTTAAAAGCGTATAGTCAATAGCATAAAAAAATATCTATTATACAGTCAACATATTCATAACTCATTCCTACAACCTTTTATCTTTCTCATTAGTCGTTATAAGAAAAAAAAAATACAATTGCACCATCAACACATTATTATCTTGAATTATCCACATGTTAATTATATGATATGAAATCGGTCTTTTTTTTTCCATACTAAGTTATACCATAGAATCAAAAATAGCAAGTTTTTGTGTAGGTGTGGAACACGTTAAGATCATCTTTATGTACTTTTGTATAATATTTACGAATACATTTATGAATTGATTACTGATTCTTGAAATTTTGATTTAACTGAGAATGAAAACACTTGAATGATTACTTTTTACACAATTAATTAAAGTATTGAAATCAAAATAAGAAATAATAACAATAATAGTAGTAGTAGTAGTAGTAGTAGTAGTAGTAGTAGTAGTAGTAGTAGTAGTAGTAGTAGTAGTAGTAGTAGTTGTAGAAGTAATAGTATTAATAGTAATATGCATATAATTTATTACTATCTTTGTCTTTACATCATTTATAACGTGTCGGTACTTTGAATGTGAGCATAAAATTTAGATTATTAGTATCTGCATCTACAGATCACCTCTCAGAAACGTTCGAGAAACTTATAAACGATGAAAAATTTTAATTGAGCATTGTAACCTATACATTTTCAAGAACCATTTTTAGTGATATTTCGAATTGTTTTTATTCACTATATTGCTTGGCTTTAGAATATTTAAGTCATCCACAATATGTTTGGGAAAAATATTGGAAATATTTGTTGGATGATGTTTTCTTTAAACAACGTCAATTGAGAAAATAGACAAATTGTTCTGATTACTGTTATTATATTGATTTATCAAATTGTGCTATATTCAAGTGACCTTACTAATTGATTCATTTGATGTTTTCCAGAATTGAATTTGAAATTTAAGTTTATAATTGGAAATATAAATTATATATATAACCTTTTGCTTTTATTTACTTTATATGAGTATTTTATTATTAAAATAAAATAATAAATACCAAAACTTTCAATATAAACCAATAATAATAAAATAATGATACACGTACAATGCACGTGGGGGATTACTAGTATACATATATATATATATATATATATAAAGAGCCGCTTCTTAAAATAGTATGAGAAATTTTTCCAGCCTTTCTGTAGTTACTATAAAAATTTATAAAAATATGTATAAAAGTAAGAAGTGATAAATGTTTAATATTCATTATTTTTGGTAGTCAACTTTCTTTAAATAATAACTTTTTAAAATGATATAAAAATTAAAATTATGTAAAATTAGCTTTTCAAATCTGTGTATACTGCATTAATTATTGTATTTATCCTTTTTTTTAAATTAATAGTTTTTTCATTTTTTTTATCCATTTTTGACGTATAATATATCAAATTAATCAATTTTTTACGATCTTCAGTTTGACACTTATATTGCATATATAAATAACAAAAAATAATAAATAAAAATATATAAGAAATATTTACTTATTATTTTGTAATTTGTAATGGACTTTAAAAATTATGCATTCTGACTATTAGACATCAATTTGTATATTCATATATTTTGGTTATTTTTAATATATATATAGTTGTTATTTGAGCTTAGCCCATTTCTTAATAATTATTTAAAATGATTGAATTCAATTAAAATTTAAGAAAAAAAATATCTCAGAATATGTATCCAAATTTATGTATCACATATATTAATGCATAGCATTATAAATATTTATGTAAGAAGAAAATTAAGATTTATTTAATATGAAATTGTAGTCATATTATTATTTTATATACACAAAATTATCTTAATATATCAACATACTTTTCATGTTAATAGAAATTATTTTTTATATTTATCAATGTGTTTTGAAGTTCAAGTTTTAAAATTCTACATTTGAAATTGGATAAAAATTTGTCTGCTTGGTAAATTTTCGATATATGTGTATATATAAAAATAAAATAATTTTTAAATTTTGAAATATTTCATTTTCCCTTAAAATTGTGTTACTGAATATAAAGCATGGTTTAATTTCTTTAATAATTTTGATAATTATTCAGTTTTATAAACCCCAAAAAATATAATAATTTAAAATTATTTATTGTTAATTGTATTGAAAATATAATCTATTAAATATTCAGTATTAGGGTCGTAAAAGAAATTCAACATTACGTAGTTAAAATATTTTTCAAACCTTTACAGCTTCTTATAGATAAACACATTCTATAAATATATACAATTCATGTTCGCACAACCAAATATTTCGTATTTAAAGATATTTTCTTATAGTTTACAGTAATTTATTTTTATTGTTTAATTGTATGATTTATAATCAGATTAATTATCTTTATATTTTAATTATTTCTTGAAATTTTAAACTTTTTGCAATCACTATTTTTTTTAAAACATAGATAACATAAATCCATATTTGTAAAATAAAGAACATGAACAAGTAAAAATGAAAAGATTCTTAGGTTCAATTTTTAGAACTAATAAAATAAAAAATTATAAATAGAATTAATATTAATAATATATGTACAATATACATATTCGGGGAATATGGATGGAAACGGAGAATCTCTATTTTATCTAATCGGAATAGGAAGGGGGACAAACATATAAATATCGTCTCTGTCTCATCCCCAATTCTAGAGAAGCGGATAATCTTCATACTCGCTCACATCCCCGAATTAACCAGAGATTTCCCGTCACATTCTATTCGGTTACCAACAGGGATGTTGCTATCCCTAAGTGCAGAAGATAGAATTTATAGAATTATTAGAAAAATGTACATGCAACAGTATACGACATAGGCCTAACAGATATATTCCCCGTGCATTGCACGGGTAAAAGACTAGTATATATAATAACAAACATGTTTCTAAATCTATTTTCCCGCCTTTTTGCACTTGCTAAACACGAAATTAGATATTTTTAATGGAAAACAAAAAAAGAATAATAGACATATATGTCCAATATCTTTGTTATTATATCATTAATTTTGTTTATCTTAATATGGTATGCATTGACATTTTAATTTAGATCTGTCTAATTAGTATTAAATACTATACATCTAAATTTGGAACGATTTAAAAAAAAATAGTTTGTTGACCGATATTACTGTAATTTACCATTAATTTTGTCCATTTTAATTTTGATATGCATTAACAATCTAATTTATATATGATTTATCAGTATTAAATATTGTATTAAATAAATTCCAAAAGTTCTAAACAAAAATATGAAAACGAATCTGCATTACTAACTCGATCTTCGTAATTGTACTATATAATTTTATCTCTTTTGTTTTCAAACTATCAATTTGATAAGATTCATAATAAATGATGAAAAAAGAATATAATGTTATTTCAAATGGAAAAAATATATACAAGTGTCTTTGATATATAAAATATATTAATGAGTTATTATATTTGAAAATTATATATTTTGATCATATGTAATATTTATACATCTATAATGAGTCAGTATATCTTAATGTGTCCAATGTTTATTTTATATTCAAAACTATATATACAAAAATAATTCAGGTCCACCGTCAATACAACTTATCCATTATTGATGATGCAACTTTTTGTGGAACTGATCACCATTATTACAGTCTATTCAATATGGGTTGATATAAATACAAATATCTAATCATTAGAGGTATCAAAATGGGCTCGGCCGAGGGCCTTTGGGCCGTAATTTTGAAAAAAAGATTGCACCTATGTGGCGGAAATATACCGACCTGTCATTTCATGGTATTTTTCATGGATTGTGTCTAAAAATACCGCCAATGAAATTTCGTCCTGGCCGTCGTCGTCATCTAGTGCCATATAATAGCAAAGTGAAGCATTAACCGGTGGGGCTTAGCCATTACCACCACCACAATTGTGGGATGGAGGTCGAGGGTTCAAATCCTAACCATCAAATTGTTTGTGGGGTGGAGAGTCGAGGTTCATATCCTTCTCCATCAAATTGCTCCCATATGGGGCATATGCGGTGTGAAGATTTGGTGGAAACTCATCTTGAATAACATCCGTGTGGGTTCGATTCGGGGAGAGATCGTTATTAGTAGATTGGGGTCGAACATAATTGTTCTCTTTACCAGGAGGATCTCGGTTGTCGTCAGCCACCCGTCGGCAACATCGGCCAAAGTGCGTGCACATCCATGTTTTTTGGCGGGCAATGAATGAGCGAGAAATTGTCACTCGGGCGATAGTCGGCGTAGCGCTGTTCTAGCTATCAAAAAAAAAAAAACAAAGTGAAGCATTATTCGAATTTTTTGTCTGAAAGTGATTTATTTATAAAGGTCAAAGAATTATATTTTAATGAAAATTTTATCTACAAACTTTACCGAAAAAGCAAAAAAAATCTGAATACCCTGCCATGTGCGCGCTATCTACTGAAGGTGCGTGGCTCAATGGCGTACCACCTATTTAGGCTATTATGGATTTATGGTATTTACCTTAAACAATATTATAAGTTATAACACGATTCTTACTTAACAAATTATAAACACTCCTATATGAAACCAGTAGTAAAACTTGTTTGCTCATTGATCCAGTTTTTAAAATATTGATTTAAATGCCCATCAGTTATTACGAAAATCATTGATTCTATTTTTTTTTTTTTTTTGTCGAACGATAGTATTTTATTAAAACAACTCAAAAACTAAAATTACAACTACAATCGTAGCCAACCCTGGCCATGAGCCGACATGACTAACTACAAGCCTGGCGGGGTGGTAAGACCAATTCGTTCCACAATACGGACTAAAAACTACACACCCCAAACTCACCACTCCACGGAGACTTGAAAGACTCATAATGGAGAGATCGTAACACACTAGAAAAAATCTAAAACCGGGCACGAGCAACCACTACATACTTTGAACAGAAAAAAGCCGATCCGCCTCGTGTTTTTAAATCAACCTAAAAATAGAAAATACAAACAAAAAGAAAACTACAACAATCTATAGCTAAAAAACGAGAAAAAAAAAAAGAGAAAGAAAAAAACCGAAAAAAAAAGAAAGATGCCTCTCCTCTCCCAAATTAATCGCATGAACCCATCGTCTACTCGACCTCAGACACCTCTCTGAAGCTCCGACCCGCTTTCACCCCGGACCAAAAATTTTGGTCACCTCGTACACCCAAAGGACCGCCATTGTTGGCCCTCCAATAGCAAACATGGAGAGGGAGGGGAGGGGTAAGGAGAGAGGGGAGGGGAGAGTATGGGAGGGGGCGGTACTGTTTTTTAGGGGAGGGAGGGGAGGAGAAAAAATTTAGGGTTTTTACTTTTTGGGTAGAGAGAAGGGGGAGAGAAAAGAAGAGAGAGAGTGAAAAGAGATTCACCCGACCGTCCATTGATTCTATTACAATCTATAAAAATCTTGATTTCAAACGATCGCATTTTGTTTTATTTTTAATTTTAAAAATATTATCTTCACAACAAAAGCCCTCATTTTTAACATGACCCTTTAGTACTTCCCTAAAGGGGTGGCCACATGGAACCGAAAGCGAATTCCAAATCAGAACCAGAACTAGAACCATTGATCGGCCCGTTCCAAAATCAGAACCGAAATTGTGTAGGCCGGTTCCAGTTACGATTTCTCCATGTAAAAAATCGTGGAACCGTCAGCTTGAACCAACAGTGGAATCGGCGGTTAAAATCGTCATTTTCAAAGGTCGAAACAGTTAACTTCTATTTTTTTTTGGTAAAAAATGCTAGAAAAAATATTAAATAAAAAATTTATAATATTTTTTATTTGGTCGCATGAGACACGTCCTAGAGCAAATGTTGTAAGCGAGCAATGTGGACTTTGATTATTCATCTATAAAATACGTAGACATGAACTTAATATTATTATGAATACTAAGTCCAATCCTTTTCCTTTTTTCCTTTTCCTTTTTTTGTAATTTTTAAAAAGCATCAAAAACTTATCAAAAGAAAACAATTAGTTCCGGTTAAATTTGAATCGGAACTGTGGAGGAATCTGTTTCCGATTTGGAACCGTAACCGTGAGGCAACAATTCCGACTCCAATTCTTCATTTTGGAGGAACCGGAATCAACGAATTTGGAATCGAAACTAGTGGTTCTGGAATTGTTGCCACTCCTACTTCCCCTATATGGAATCATATATATCAATTTCACTTTCACCACATCATAAAATATCTATAAGAAGGACGAAGAAATTAAGCTACATTTAATGTATACATAGATATATAGATATAAAACCACTACCTCCACAAAATTGAAATATGGACTAGTCATTCATCACAAAACGATGCCAAACTATTTCTTACAAATTAAAGGGAATCCTCTAGACAAAGGAATTAAGAATGAAGCAATATAAATTTAATTGATGTATGGAGCCACAGCAATAAAAGACTGAAAACTAACCGATCATTGTTATGAACAGTAGTATTTTGTGGTGGAG
This sequence comes from Rehmannia glutinosa, assembly GCA_016081115.2. NCBI lineage: Eukaryota > Viridiplantae > Streptophyta > Magnoliopsida > Lamiales > Orobanchaceae > Rehmannia > Rehmannia glutinosa. Next base: position 27,039 of record JABTTQ020000173.1, on the reverse strand, counting down.
ATGGAATGATGATTCCCTGCAGAGTGTGGCACAAATATTAAACACTTCTTCTTTCTGACGAGTAAATATTCTAGTTATGAATCTAGATTTTTCTTCTATATGTCTAACTGTAAGTAGACACTGGACTAGCATTAAAGACAATTTTTTTTTTTTTTGATAAATTAAAGACAATAAAAATTTAGGGAACATTCTGAATTTCTTATGATGATGATTTTTTTAATTTTATTTTATTTTTTTCCCCATTCTATATCCCTAGCATTAAAGACAACAGATTTGCTTATTTTCTGTACGTTCTTTTGTCTTTGTTTTTATTTTTGTGGTTTGGAGATCGATAGAAGATAAATATTTAGGCTAATATAAATAAGTTTTTCGCTACTCAAAATTAAATTATTTATGGCTTAAACATTTTAGGATCAAATTTAGTTCGACTCAACTCCTCTCAATCTTTTTTTCCCTTTTTTTAAAGGAAGGTAATGGCGAAGCCGGGAAAATTTTTGGGGTGAGTCGATATACGAAAATAGGATGGGCGGATAAATAACAAAAAAATTCATATAAGTTCCAACTAAAATATTTTCTTTTTTAAAAAAAGCCTTCTTATTATATTTTTTAAATGGGGGTGGTGGGGCCCAGGTTGCCCCCTAGTCTCCTCCCCTGAACAAGGATTGAGATTTCCTATTCCATTTTTCCTGTTCCACTCCTATTCCGTTACATCGGATGAATAACACGTGTACAAGATGATGTCACCATTGTACACGTACTGTTATTCATCCAATGTATGGAATAAGGAGTGAAATAGGAAAAGTGGAATAGGAGATCTCATCTCATACAAGGATGAAATCTTCTATTCCGGATGATGTTTAAGCTTCATCTCTTATTCCACCGGATGATTGATTGACACGTGTACAAAATTACTATATTAAAACCCCACAATTTAGTCTTGATTTAAGCTCCAAAATTAATATGGTAACTTCTATACACATGCCAATCATCCGATGAGTAAAAATGAAGATTAAACACCATCATGGAATAGAAGATTTCATCCACTTAATACATATGCGGTTAACTATTAATCCGACGGCGAAAGAAAAGGAAAAAAATAGGCCAATGATTAGCAGTATAACACTCCCATCAATAATTAGTGGGTCTACAGCTAAGATTTGTTTTTACTAAATATGATGTGTTCTTATCTAAGTCGTTCTAAATTAGGGAAAGAAGTGATGGTATCTTATTTTCTATTCATCTCATAAATAAGTATTAAATTTATAAATTATTTTTTTAAAAAAAATATTAGTTGTAGAATACAGAAACTCGACTTATATCTGTAGTATGAAATACATGATTAATGGAGGAAAATACTCCTCAATGTTAGGTAATGTTCCTCATGTTGATTTTTCTGAGTCATGTGTGCTTCCAACATAATCTCGAATTTTTGAATCTGAATGCCTAATTAAACTATACTGGAATATATCCATCCGATAATTAAATATGAATTTGAATATAAGAAAATGAAAAAAGGAAATGGAAGCAACATCCAAAGCAACACTAAGATCCACCCCACTATGTGCTATCGTCTAAAGAAGATTTTCTTGTAAAAGAAATACTTTTTATCCATTAAATTAAATGTACCTAATGGATCACTTTTCCAACTACTTATAGGAAGATGAAAAAGTTTGCTGAGACATTATTCCAATTAATGTTGCCATAAAAATGGTTTAATGTATTTGGTTTCCGCGTAGAATCAGTGTACCTGAAAACTGGTTTACTTTCAAAGAACCTGAAAAACTGTTTGGGATGGGTCCCCAACTAAAGGCCATCTAACGATAAGTTATTACAGGTTGTGAGAAACTAACAACGAAGTCAAACGAATATTACTTTTGCAAGTAAAAATTGGGGTGCATTAGTGTTTAGCTTTTTATGCGATACATGCTACGTTCAAATGGCGAGATTGTGCACGTTCACTAGTCCCATCATCATCATGGGGCTTGACTGGTGATTAAGAACCACCAGATCGCTCGGAATCAGACTCTGAGTCGGGTCGGAACCCAAATAGAAAGACGCAGATTCTCTGGTCTTTCAAGTATTTTGGTGATAAGCAAGGAGGAAATGTTAATTTTGACTTTTCCCTTGCCAAATTCATTAATATAATTTGCGGTGAGGTTTGGAGATTTGTGACAATAAATCCCTTAAAGTAGCATTGGTGGAAGTTGTTAAGTCTAAATTGTTGACATATACTGCAATATTACAAAAATAAACTCCACTAAATATATTTTATAACTAGTTGTCTCAAGGTGACTATTATTTTTATGTAGTATGTGAGGGTAATTATTGATTATAGTTATTGATGTTGCTAAAAATGGGTAGCTTACTTTGAGTCAATGTATTCTATATTGATGTATCTGAATCAAAGTCTAAAGTCCAATTCATGTATAGGGAATCAACCTGCAATACGTAAATAATGTTAGAAGGCCCGAGGTTGTCCCGGGGAGCTTCTCCAATGCTTAACTCAGCAAAGTATATGACTAATCTAGAGCATAAGGGAATTAAATATTTAAATTTTACTTAATTAATAATGAGTAGGAATAAATTATTAATACCTAAAACGATGAGTCTCATAGGTTTAATATAATAAGTTGGCCTCAAGAGCCGAACTAATTGGGCCTCATGGCTCATTGGCCTATTTTGATGATTTAGCCCAATTAACACTTTATATGGGCTAATACGTGATTAAATAATCAAATATAAAGAGAAAATTTACCATTTTATCCATCATCAGCTATCTTTTTATTATATAAAGAAAATAATATGGTGAGTTTATAGCTATTTATAATAATTTTTGGTAGTAAATCTATATAAATAACTAATCCGAATATTAACTTGTATACACAACAAAATTCATTAGATACAGCTGAATGGGCCCTGGAGAATGAACAGTTCATGAAATCTGAAGAGCCCTGAAGAATGAACAGTTCATGAAATCTGAAGAGTTATTGTAAAATACACATGGAGCGTAAACGAATTGAGTCAAATCAAAATCAAATATGTTATTATCACTGTACAAAATACGTACCGAAAAACTTGATATCACTTCTGTCATCGTCGGGTAATGATTAATTCATCCCGCATATGGGATATATTTATTTACTAAAAAAATTTATCTATTGGGGACGAATAAAAATCACCTATTTAGAGACAATTTTATTCACGAAAAGAGACTACAACATTGAAAATTATTTCTTTCACCCGCGTAAAGAAATTAAGGAAGAAAATGGAGGAGCAACAATGGTTCCAAAACTAAGGGCGCGATTGGATGTGCTTTCGTTTTGAAAATTTCCATTTTTCTAGAGGATATTGGCAAAAAAAATTTTGGAAGATAAAAAATGATTTTTGAGAGTGTGATTGGATGTGAGATAAAAAAAGTAATGATGAAAGTTGATTTGATTTATAAATAGTAAAATATTGATTGGATATGATTGGTAGTTAGAAATGTGTGAGTGAGTAAATAGTGAAATTTGTGGGGGATGTGTAATAATGATTAGTTTTTTGTGAAAAAATGTGTAGATGTGATTGGTAAGAGAAAAAATGAGAAAAAGCAAAAGTGAGAGTATAGTATATTTTCTGAAAATTTTCATAAACAATCGCATGTTTGATCAAAAAAAAATTTCCAGCAGAACAAAATAGTATATGTTCCACATCCAATCGCATCCTAAATTGTTTGGATCCGCGAAATACCATCCACAGAACATCCAAAACAAAACCAAGGACAGGGGCGGAGCTAGACGTATGACTTTGGAAATTTAAATAAATTTTGGGGGCTAAATCAATAAAAAATTAATATTTAGTACTAAAAATTATTATTTAAAAAAATATACATAAAAAATTTAATTTTCAAAATTTTTGGGGGGCTAAAGCCCCCCACACACACACACACAAGGAGCATACGCCCTGACCAAGGACAACATATTTTAAACACATAAAACATTAAAACTAATCGAAATCGTGGATTTTTATTGGCAATTGGTTTTGGAAAACCTGAAAACATCCATTGTTTTTTTTTTTTTTTTTTTTTTTGTGAAAGCAAAAAACCTGGGACCAATCTAGCAGCGACAACAGTAAACGGTGGCTCCGCAAAACCATTACCCCACAAGGCCACAACAGATAATGACAATCACCTTCCCAAAACCCACCCCCTTTTGTATATAATCCCTTGGTCAATATTACACACACTCATCTCGCAGGCAGTTTACAACTGAATCTTCTTCAAGATGAAGTTTCTCGCGTGTTTGGGCGCCGCAACGGTCAGTCCAGGGTGGAGACTGCCGTTGGTGGGCGGAAGACGACGGCGGAGCAGGGAAGATACTGCCACACCCATGGCCACACAACGAGTAAAAGGCTACCGAAAGTGAAATCCACGCATAATTGGAAACCGAAGCTTAATGCGATCTCCGAGGACAGTCCGTTGTCGGAGGTGAACAGAGGCGGCGTCAATCGACGGATAGGCGGATCTGGTGACAAAAAACGGCAGGTGAAAGTCAAACCTAAATCGCCGGCGAGGCTGCGCCGCCACCAATTCACGAAGAGGATTACTGGTAATTATTTGCTTGCCTCTTTTTTCTTATTTAATTAATTTCTTCTTATATTCGAATTCAGGCAAAATTTGACAAATTGTTCATTTTATTTTGTGAATTCAGGAAATCTGCGCACACGATGGCTGTCCCTGCGTTCGCTCCGACATCGTTTTTGTTCTGAATATTGAATCAGCCCATGGGGCTTTCTTCTTTTATGATCTACTAAAAAATTTGTATATTCCTAAGACAGCATATGTAATATATTGTTTGTAATTTTGGATTTTGTGATGTGAATACGTGTTCAGGATTTTGAGAAGTAGTTCTTGGCAGTTTGGAGGAAATTTTTGGATGGAGTTACCCATTGTACCTTGTAGTTTCAGTGATATGGATTAAGAAGAATGATCTATTTGCACAACGAATTTGGTCCCCTCAAGGCGGAAAAAATCATGTTTCTTTGTTTCAAACTTTCAACCAGATATGTTTTAGCAATTGTAACATGTTGTAGGTTATGGTACAATTTATAATATGTATTTAAAAAAAATTGTGATGCTATAATCGACTTGCCAACAAGGTGGTAGCCTGGTAGATACCAAGCCAATTTGAGTCTCTTTTTTTTTTTTTTTTTTGACTTTTCTAGTTTGGTAAATTATATCATAAACCAATTCCATTAAGGATAAAAATGGAGTAATGAGAAGAAGATGGCTAGGTCCATCTGTGGTGCTCATTTGCTCATGATTGCTCCTCAACCCTCATCATTACAAAATCATAATCCAAAACCCACTTTCAATCACCTACATAAAGAATAACATAATTCAATGAATTTGGCCACCAAACAATCCTTTGACCAGGTGCTCCACCATGGCCCAACTTTGCTATACTTTCACTTTTCATTCCTTTTGGTTCAAGATCCATTTATAACCATGGTTTTCATTCAAGCCACATAAATGTTCATATCTTCAGACCGTCAACAACTACCATGAGATTTTACTTGAATAGGTATCACTCAATCTTTACAAAAGTGGTGATCAGGATTCAAACATTGAGTCTTTCATTTGAAATTTATCACCTCTTCTCCAACTATTCCTCCCAACTTATCGGAAAAAAAACTCAATCAACAACTTGTTTGGAGTATCCGAGTTGATTTTTTTTTCACTTTCTTTTAATTTTGAGGAAGAGTATTTGCTAGTTCTACAACGAATATTAAATTGAGTTTGGTCCAAGAAAAGATACTAAAATAGGATAGGACATTATTAAACAATGAGCTAATTACGTGATTTCTCTCTGTATATGTATATGACCAGTGCCGGACTTGACCCCAAGCCCTAGCTTAGGGCCCCAAATTTTTGGGGGCCTATTTTTTTAAATTATTTATTTTGCACATTACTTTGGCCTATTTTTTTTTTCCAACCACATAAACCAAAAATGAGAATACCATGAGCGACAATAGTGAGTTGCACTTAGAACTGTCAAAATGGGCCAAATAAAGCGAAGCAGCCGGCCGGCCAAAACCCGCCATTTGGCGGGGCATGATGGGCCGAAAAAAACTTAACTCAAACCCAACCCACCTTGGGCCGGGGACCGGCTAGCCTGCCATAAGTTCAAAAAAAAATTTGTTGCAAATTTGGCATGTTTCTATCATGTTTTTAATTTAATAATATATCAAAACTTGATATTAAATATATATATTTAATGCACATAAATTGAATGTCGATTAGATTTAACGGAAGGAGAAAAAAACTAAAAGCTACCAATCTTTTTTCGTTCAGTGCCTAAGAGCTCATTTGATGTCAGGACCTTATTTCCAAATGTATTCATACAATCTTGAACCTAAAGTTGATCTACACAAAATAACTAGAATTCTAAAGAAAAAAAGAGAACATTTTAAGTGTTAGTTTGTCTGATTGTGCAGTCTTTAATTTTAGGTCAGTTTATCTTGTCAGAAAAATTCCAAATGTTTGAAGTTAAACCATGAAATCAATGTTTAATTTTATGTCTTTTCTTGAAATTAAGTTTTACTTACAAATTTGGTGTCATACAGGTGCAACTAGAAAAAGCCTTAGTAGAAAATATTGCTAAATCCCCAAAGTTAGAACAATATGCCATAAAAAATTAATGGTCAGTTTTTTTCTTACATAATATTTCATTATTGATTTCTTTTTTAAAAACAAGTGGCCAGCCCGCTCATGGTCTTATCAGCATATTAATTTCCACTTGATTGTACTAATATATGCATATTAGTTTGTTACTTGATACACTGTTGTTGCCTTTCAAGCATATAGTTCATAATTAATATGTTGTCTCGCTAAAGTAGTTATTTCATTTGGTTATTGTTATAATTAATGTTACAATTGAGTTTTCGGTCCTTGATTTAGAATAATATTTAAGCTAAATAAATCCAATCACTACAAAAGTCTATTTTTAAAATCTTATTTTGGGCTTTGAGAAACACAGGTCTGACCCTCTATATGACATAAGTCTATTTTTACACAACAATACGCTCCACGCTCTTTTTTTACACAACAATACGCTCCAAAGAAAATTCCCCTAAAAATTTCACGCTTTGTTTCAACATTGTTTTAACATGTTTTTTTTAATAAAAATAGGTAAAAAATTGTATTTAAACATCGAAAACTTCATTGAAACAACAAAAAATATCGAACAACATTAAAAAGGGTATGGAAACAATCCAGAAACAACATAAAAAATATTTAAAACACAACATGAGTAAAAAGAGCTTAAAAATAGGTAAAAATTGTATTTACACATTGAATACTACATGAAAACAACAAAAATTATTAGAACAACATTAAAAATATTATAGAACAACACCGAAACAATAGAAACAATGTACAAAATAATATATGAATAAAAACAACATAAAAATAGGTTAAAGTTGTTTTGAAACATCAAGAACAAAGAAACAACATAAAAACAACATAGAAACAATAAAGACAAATTTAAACAACCTCAAACAACTTATATAACATATAAAACAATGCGGGAACAAAAAAAAAAATAAAAATAATAAAAAAAATAGCAAGGAGCGTAAAAAAAAGAAGTTAGGTACAAAAGTAAAAAATAGGCACAAAAAGTAATTGGAGCGTATTGTGTGGTAATGGTATAAAAATCAAAGATATTCTCGCATGTAATTTCCCCTTATATTAGAGGGCATGCGAATGAGCTTAATAATGTGACAAAAAAATTGACCTCGTTCTATGTAAACACACATATTCCGACCTGTGTCTCTCTGAGGATCAAATTTGTCAACACCCCAATTAGACAAGAATTAATTAACAACAATGAAATGATCAAATATCTTTATAATTTATAAACTGTTATGCTCTGTATTTGTCTTTCAGTTTCTGCTTTATCCTCTCTGTATTCGTTCTCGATCCAAGCCCACGTAAAATTGTGAAATTTCAAATTCAGTAATTGAAGAATCAACAAAAGCAACTGTGATTTGTTTAAAAAAAAAAAACCAAGGAATACTAATCAGTGACGAAGCCAGGAAATCTACGTAGGGGAGCCCAACTAACATCAGTCTAAAAATAAAATATAATACATCAAATCTAAAAATAACACTATAAATAGTTATTAGTTTTAATAAAGTCATATCCAATTAAATCTTAATATTTAAAAAGAAATAACATAATACAATTACATGAATATGTCATAACATTTCTCTTCTATTCTTCATATTTTGAAATCGTTGCATATAGCTTCCTTGATAATGTTTCGAGAATCGAGATATATCATTTTCAATGTATGTTACCAAACAATCATTAAGTAGTCCATCTCCTATTCGATTGCGTAGTGAACTCTTTATGATATTCATTGTTGAAAAAACTCTTTCCACCGTTGCAGTGGCAACTGGTAAGATCAATGACAACATAACCAACAAATAAACTAATGGAAAAATAATATGTTATCTTGTAGCAACCATCTTCTGAGCAAGACCTCCTATACCTACTACTTTAGAGAAGTTTTCATCTAAACGAACATTGAAACGATTTTTCTAGTTAGTGCTTAAGTTGAATGTACAATTGTAGGTGCATTGACTGATGAGTACGATTCCTCGATAATAAGTGGTACTCTTTTAAAAAATCGTTCCATTATCTAAGAAAATGCGGAAAAAAATCAAAAACTAATACAACTTAAGGAAAACAACTATACATGAACTATAAATTATAATAAATTACTAAAAATTAGCCCTAACAATTCATATAACAATCAATGATACAACAAAGAAATTAATAAATAGAGAAGAAACAATAAATCTAACAAAATTAATTAATATACACTTTGATATTAAAAACCTTAAATACAATTCATTCTCATTCATTCAATGTTAATCTCACGACAATAAGGTAAAATAAAAGCTTTAATACAAACTTTGGGGTAGCCGGGTAAGGGTTGGGCGTCACGCGTGAAGTTTGGTATGTTTTCTTCTTCAAACCTTGGGGATTTTTTTTTTTTTTTTTTTAGGATAAGAGACCTTGGGGATTGGGCGTGAAGGTTGGGGTAGGGCCTAGGGGTTTGTTTTTGGATCTGTGAAGCACTGGAGCCTAAACTTTCAAGAGTTAGTGGCATTTTTTCTTTTTGTTTTTAAAATTTTATTAATATTATAAATAAAAAGACAAATACACCACTAATATTTTTAAAAATCCCAAGGGGGCCCAGTGCTCCCTTAGCCCCCATACCCCTTCGTCCCTGATACTAATTATCAAAAGCTACATTAACATAATAACATCTTAATTCCCATCAAAAAAAAAAAAAAAAGACCGTGCCTAATTCCATCCTAATTACACAATTAGCTGAAGGTATATATAAAACTTTGCTAAATAAATAACCCTTAAGTCTTAACCTCAAATTCCAAATAAAAAAAATAAATTAAACATAGTAAAAGTAAATCGAAAATATTTTTATTTTGGACCAAAAATTCTTGCAATTTGAACTTTGACCCCAAAATCTAATTTGACTTTCAAAATCCCTAAATTGAGTTTCAAAATTTGAATTGGGGTTCTTTCGGTGTCGACTTCCGGTGTAAACCTTCCTTCCGTCCGATCGGGCTCATAGTCCATTAAACCTACCGTAAAGCGTTTCAGTAGCTGGGTCGAGTAAGGCTTTTTTTATGTCTTTTTTCCATTTTCCCTAATTTTTCATGACATTGAATGGTTTTTTTTCCATGAGATATACGAAATTCCTTTACATCCCGTTGGGTTTGCGTTTCTTGCGTAAATTCCCAGAATAATATACTCTTAAAAGCTAACTCCCTGGTTTGATCGAGTAGTGATTAAGTATATGATCGAGTAAGGAGATTTGTATTTTAAGAGCATTATGTTGGCAATTTGGTTTGAATTTTAGCTTTGGAATTAAAACCCACGTTTCTCACAATAAATTTACTTTCTCCCGATTTGATGTAGTTTAATGTAATCAAGTGCCCTTGCATTGCATATTTTTTGATGGTATTGTCCTGTTTTATATTCTTGCAGTACATATTGTTGCCCTTGTGGTAATTTTTGTTTCTTTCTTTTACTTTGAGAGTCGTCAATGCCTAAACGAAGAGTCAAAAGAAATACTAAACAAGCCTTGGGCAACAAGGATCAAGATGGATTCCCATTGAATAAGAAAGAAGAAGCATTTCAAGATCATGAAGGTGTAACTTCACATTTACTGTATACATAGTTTAATGTTTTACTTATTCTTTGAGTATGTCAACTCAATCTTTTTTTAATCTGCAAAATGTGGAAGATAAGAAGGGAAGAGGAGGATTGTAGATTGGCATTATTGTTGAATTAACATGTACCACAAGCTAAAAGTCCCCTAATTGTAGCAAGCTATGCTTTCAACTAAGGTTGACTCGCAAAGAATTATCCAAAGTTTTACGATATTCCGCATTCACACATTATGCATTAAAGTGTTCTCAGAATGTTTATGACCCTTTAGAATGAAGCAAATCCGATACTTCCAATGATGCATGAAAAGTGTTCGTAATTTTAAGACCCTAAATATGTCGCACGTGTTCTTGATTTTAAAAGTATGTTAACATGCTTGGGGTTGACAAATGAGTGGTGGCATAAATTTTTTACAAGTAATTTCTTGTGCTATATCCTCCGAAATGTCGAGATCTTTCGATGATTAAAAATTAATTTTTTTGTTATGTACTCTTTTTAATATCAAATTTGGTTTGACCGAAAGAAATAAAGTGGTAATAAGCAAAACTTTCAAAGTTTGCTCATTTTAAACGTTTGTAGCTTAGAGAGGAAATTCATGTACTTTCCCGATGACTAGATTTCAATAAAAATTTTCATCGCTTGAACGTCAAAGCGCCGCAATCGTGGCTATCCGAATAACCACAAAAGATTTTGGGTCAAGCAATAAACACAACATGCTACACTCAAAATAGATGCATGATAAAAGAGCATACCGACAAAGACTCCCTATGAGATTTGGGACAGGAAGAAAACCAAATGTTGCATATTTTAGAATATTTGGATGTAAATGCTTCATCCATAACAATGACAAAGATAATTTGAAGGCTTTTGATCCTAAAGTCGATGAAGGTATCTTCTTGGGATACTCAACTCAAAGCAAAGCCTACAGTACTCAACAAGAGGACTATGGTTACGAGAGGAATCCATTCATGTGGTGTTTGATGAGCCAAATGTAAATGGAGAAGACATTGAAGAGTCACCGATAAAATTTGAATCAACCAACCATGCGAAGAGTCCCTCTTTGTCAAGTCAAGCGGAATTATAAACCCGGATGAAGATGAGATAGCCGAGTCTCAAATACAACTGGAAATTCTAATAAGTGATGACGAGAGAGGCGATCAAAGCAACATAGTCAGTAAGACGATCAATCCAACTAACTCACTCCAACTTTGATGTAAGATGGTGAGAGACCATCCACCGAACTAGTCATTGGAGATATAAGAGAAGGTGTCAAAACAAGATCCGAACTCAACAAGCTATGTTCACATGCTTTATCTCACAAATAGAGCCTAAAGATGTGTCACAAGCATTGGATGACACACATTGGATTCAAGCTATGCAAGAAGAAATTGAATTAGTTTGAAAGAAATAAAGTATGGGAATTAGTTCAAAGACCCACCCATCAAAATATTATTATTGGCACTAAATGGGTGTTCGAAACAAGATGAACGAGGAAGGTTATGTGGTAAGAAACAATGCAAGATTAGTAGCCAAAGGATATTGCCAAGAAGAAGGGATAGATTTTGATGAAACATTTGCCCCCGTAGCAAGATTGGAAGCTATAAGGATGTTTCTTGCCTATGCTTAACTGCTCACAAGAATTTTATTGTATATCAGATGGATGTAAAGAGTGCATTCCTTAATGGTTTATTGGAAGAAGAAGTGTATGTTGAACAACCTCCAGGATTTGAGCAGAAGACTTTTGGAGATAAGGTATACAAACTCAAGAAAGCTCTATATGGATTGAAACAGGCACCCGTGAGCATGGTATGATACTTTGTCACAATTCCTGACCGAAACGGATTCACAAAAGGCAAAGTGGATAGAACACTCTTGATTCAAGATGAAGAGTATATTGCTTGTTCAAATATATGTTGATGACATTATTTTTGGATCCACAAACAAAGAGTCAGTGTGATAAATTTTCAAACCTCATGCAAAGCAAATTCGAAATGAGCATGATGGGAGAGATGACATTCTTCCTTGGACTCCAAGTAAAACAACTGAAGGATGGAACCTTCATAAGTCAGACAAAATACACCAGAGATTTAATGAAGAAATTTGGTATGGAAGAGAAGTCTTCGTTGAAAATACCAATGAATACATCATCCAAAATGGATACGGATGCGGATGGCAGGCTTGTAGATCAAACAAGATCTGAGCACTTATTGGATCATTGCTCTATCTCACGGCAAGTAGGCCGGACATCACCTTTTTGTAGGTGTATGTGCAAGATTTCAATCTGCTCCAAAAGAAAGCCACATGATCATGTTGCAAGAGAATCTTGAGATATTTGAAAGGAAGCCGTGAAGTTGGCTTATGGTATCCAAAAGGAAGGTGGATTCAAGCTAATTGGCTATTCAGATTCTCGACTATGTTGGATGTAGAGTTGACAGAAAAGCACCTCGTGCACATGTCAAATGCTTGGAAACAAAGCTAATTTCCTGGTTTAGCAAAAAGCAAAATTCAATAGCCACCTCTACGGTGACCGGAGAATACATAGTTGCGGCAAAACATTGTTGTGCCCAAGTCCTATGGATGAGACAAAGAACTGAGAGACTATGAAGTTGAAGAAAAGGAAATTCCAATCATGTGTGATAACACAAGTGCAATTGCAATCACTCAAAATCCTCGTGTTTTACTCAAGAACAAAACATATCGATGTCGGATATCACTTCATAAGAGATCATGTTGAAAAGAAGGACATCACTTTGAATATATTTCAACCGATAAACAGCGATTGGGTATATTCACAAAACCATTATGTGAGTCAAGATTTGAAGAACTCAAGCATGAGTTAGGGTTAATTGAGCTGAAACACTCGGAAGACTCAAAGAAAAGAAATGAAACACGAAAAGGAAAAAGAGCTGAACTCTCAAATCTGCTAAGTGAATCACCATATCGGAAAGACAACTGTAGGGAGTTAGGCGACAAATGAGTCACTAGAGAACTGTGAGAAGAAGAGTTAAATCGGCTAAGGGATAAGTTGAGTCATTTATAAGCAAAGGGACAAAAACGCATCGTTTTACTAAGCGAGAATGTTTTTAAGAATGACGTCAAAGATAGTTATGACGTGTCAGAAAAAAAGTCGCACACCAAGCTTATGATTGGATATAAATGCCGCATTAAATACGAGACATTAAATGCTAATCGGCGTGCAAAATCTAAAAGCTTATGATTGATTTCGATCACATTTCAAAACCACTCGCACGCCCTTTCAGAACCATACTTAAACCATTTTCGTCCGTTTCTCTCACACATTACCAAAAACATTCACTTTTCTCTCTCAAAAGCAAAAAAAAAAAAAAAAACTCTCTCAAAAACCCTATCAATCTTCAAATCATCTTCTAAGTTTCATTCGAGAAATATTGAAAAATGGCATCTACTCACGATTTTGTCAAGATGGGAAAGCAAATCCACACCGGGTCTACCGTGGATTTCGGTATGGTCAAACAAGGGTCCGATGACGCCCTCATAAAGAAGATCGCCTGAAAAACTCGAAACGACCGGGGCTAAAACTATTTCGACTATGGACTTTCCTATGACCTATGTGGAAGAGGTCGCACGCTTCTACGTGAATGCCGAGATTCACGATGAGATCAAATCCTCCTGCTTCACGAAAGGAGTTCATCATCACCGCCAAGGATTTGGCGAGTAACACCGCTCATTAAACAAGGAGCACCGAAATCAATGAAGCGATGTTGACTTGGTCGCTGCCAGCGGAAGAAGTAGCCAAGACCAACTATCTTTGAAAAAATAGTCTACACAACAACAAGAGGTCGTGAAGGAGGACTACCACAAATTGTTGGACATCGTTGCCAAATGCATGTAGACATCAAAAGAAAGTGAATCTGGCTGAGTTTGTCTACAAAGCAGACTGCGAATGTAGGAATAAATCCTTCAAGGAGAGGCGAAATGTTTGGAGGTTCCCTAGGATACGGCCCAGTGATTGGCCTGATAGAGGTAAAAGGAGTCCTCTTCGACATGGAAAGGCGTTCCATGTAAACAAGAGGATGTTCGAGATCAAACCTCTCTTAAGAGAGCCTACGCTAAGAGAGTCGATACTGAGTGAGGGGAATCACCTGACCACAAGATACAAACTGCCTCCTCTCCACCAAAAAGAAGAAGTCGCCTTTGCAGCTACTAAGAAGATCAGCTGCTCTAGAAAGAAAAACAAATATGCTCCCGCCCGCAGCCGAGTCACCGCCCCGCAGCCGTGTCTCTCCCCGCTGCGGCCGTGGGCTGAGAAAGAATCTCAAATACCTTCTCCGGTCATTAAGAAGAGGAGAACTGATAAGCCAAGACGGCCGGCTCCTCGGGAGAAAACAACAAAGACGCCCCCCGCACAAGACTAAGAAACTTTGTCGTAACCGTAAATCCTCTCGGTTCAAACAAGAAAGAAGGAGAAGAATTTTCAGCGCCCGAGCTTGAGAGGCGGCCGGGTCACCCACCCACCGAGAAGATATTCCGAGACCGCCGGAGAAGTAGAGTCTCCGGCGTGATTGATGAAACGGCCAAGTCTGGCCGAGTGATCAACAGAGGCAACTTGAAGACCCAAATTGTTGTCGAATGTAAATGAGGAACAAAGAATGGCCGAGACAACCGAGTCACCGAAGGATGTGGTTGTTTCTCCACCGAATGAGGTCTGGGCGAAGGTATCGACGGTAATAAGTCCGCTACCTTCAATACCGGAAACGAGGGCCAGCAAGAGGATGATGAAGACGATTTAATCATGCACTCTCCATTGTATCCGACATCCAAAATCGTCCTGCGAGTGGAGAAAATGGAAGCTGAGCCTATCCAGAGTGCGCTTCAACATCCAGAGTTCATTGCCGAGGAAGAAGAACTCTTCAGATTTCTTGAGGGACACAAGGTCTTTGCAAGCCCTCGACGAGGATAATTGCATAAATATACCGAAATTCGAAAAGAAAATGAACGGGCTAAAGCAAAAGAGGACGCAGAGGCACGTGAGAAGGCCAACATCCGCCCTATCACCGCACCCGCAGCATACACATCCTCACTTTGGCGACGCCCCATCGAAAGTGATGAGGACCTGAACCCTCTTGCCGCCACGAAGAGTTGCAATGCAAACGAAAGCAATGGAAGAATCGAGAATCCTTCATGAGCAAAGAATGATGGAGGGACCAGAGAGTCCTCCAAAACACAACCGAGATAGACCCAATGGGAGTGGTGCAACATATTACCACCGTTAGTTGCGCCACCACTTCCCCCTCACTCGGAAGAAGGAACTAAGGAATCGGCGATGAAATGGGATAGTGGGGACCCGGTCGAGCCAACCCCTAATGAAGGTGTCTTATCACCGCCCCAACGATCGAATACTCAATGGGAACAACCAGAGTCCGAGACGAGTGACCCCAATCCAAGTCACTCACCGTGGTGTGCCACCATGGGAAAACTCCCTCCACCTGCAGCAAGGTCGGAGGATGTTGCGGTGACTCCATAATGAATCTAGGAGGCGAAGTGGAGAAGGAACAAACACAAAGTACACAAAGAAGTTGTCATCGACGCAGGCTCGCACAATTGAGACTCGCCTCAAACCGAGGTGCCAACCGCTCAAGGCTAATAACGCCATTTGCGATGCGGTCGAGGCACGGAAGGAACATCCCCGGAGTTAACACTGGCGATTTAAAAGTGCAATCCATGGAGTTGAGACTCCAATGGATGCCACCGCAGAAGACCCTAAGACAACTAACACCGTCCGAAAGGATGTCCAGGCCTCGCTGCATGAGACTCACAGGAGGTAATGAAGGCCAACGGGAGGTTGAGACTTCCCTGGGTAGTAAAAGAAGTCAAGTAGAACATCCTCCTGCTATCATTGATCCAACGAGAAAAGGAGATAAATGCGCTTCACGATTCCCAAGATAATCCCGATGTAATCTTTCGGGATCGGAAGAGACGATGGGCCGAGTCATCCCCCAGATCGATCCAAAAGACTCAACAGGATGTTCCAACCACGAGTAAGTCTCGACCTCAAGTCTACTCTCACAAACTTTCAACTTTGATGAGTCACCCATGGAAATCTCATCATCGTCCGATGACGCTCGATAAGGCCGAGGACCCCGATCGGCCTCACGGGAAAACCAATCGAGACCAACGGGCGTTGAGACAACAGGCTCACAAGTCGGATCAACTTCACAATAGACCCAACCAAATGAGTCCACCGCGCAAGCTCCCTAAGCACAGCAGGTTCGACTCCACAAGGAACTTCACGAGCACCACTCATCATTGAACAAATTCCGCTTGCTCGTGATGATCTCTTTGTAAATCATTTCCTTTCACTGAGGTACCCAACCTCCCCGAAGAGTCGAGAGAGATCTCGACGCTTCCATAGACCGAGATCCTATCATTCCATCGTATACCATCGCTCCAAATGACTATGATTTTGACGCTTGGCCGTCACCGCAACAAGGGAACAACTGAAATTCGGGAGGTGTTCAAAGCATTATTTGCTGAAATTGAATGGATGGAGAGGCACCAGGCCTCGATGGACAAGAGATCGATAGCGAGATGCCAACCTTACTGGCCGACTTGAGAGGCATAATAGTCGAATCGGGAGTGGTGGCAATGCAAGAAAACAATGCGCGTGGAACAAGCTAGATATTTCGTAACATTGTTCAACAAGCTGTTGGTATGGCGAAATGAAATGCCGATGCAAAGACAAAATTAAGAGAACACATTGAGCACATGCATGAATCTCACACCGCCGAGATAAAGCCTGCGTGAGCAAAATAAGAATGAGCTCCTGCGTATGGAAGAAAATATGGATCGAAAATTCACCTTCTCATGGCTGAGATTAATTAAAGTCAATCCAACGCTACTCGCTTCCGAGTTTCGCACCGTATACCTGCAGCAGACCAAGCGTAACTTGGCTATCGCCAGACTTCGACTTCGCCGCTAGTTTGTTTCAGGGTTCTCTCTCCTTTGATGATGCCAAAAAGGGGGAAGAGGAATACCTAAAAGCGCTCAAGAGATCCGAAGTTGAGAAAGGAGGAGCAACTCGTGAAGGAAAGACAAATGAGGAAGTTTCAAGAGAAAAGAAAGGGAAGTCTTTGAGGGGGAAGGATCGAGAGATGTGACCTTGATGATTGCACAAACCCCAACAAGGTCTTGTCACAAACCGATATTATCAAGAAACTCCCAATGACTTCGCCACTCCAACACTCTCTTGCACCTATGGCCGACAAGAGAAAGACAGGTTGAAGCGAGGGATGGAGGAAGTGGAAGGAAGGATGAATGCCCGAGTTATGGATATTTTGAAACAACATGGAGGCATTCCAAAGAGACAGAGACACTTATGCCATCTCGATGCTTTAATCGAGCCGAGATCGATTGATGAATTAAAACGCCGCATCCGAAGGATACTGCAAACATGTCCATGGCTCAAGCACAGGACTTGTACTGGGAAAAGGGTCTCACACTATGTGAAGAAGCCGACAGCAGCGGACTACGACAATCACTCTGCTTTGGTCACTCGCTAGTCACTCACTTGGGAAGAAGACCCCAAAGACAATACACGCCTGAGAAGAAGAGGTAGAGGAAAGAAGAAGCGGGGTAGAGGAAGATGTTTCGACCTAGACCTCTGCCCAAAACATTGAGTACATAGATCCGTGAAGAAAGGAGGGATCTACTCGAGCCACGTTTTTGACGAAGTAGCCAATCGCAAGTGGCTAAGAACAATGCTGAGTATGTGAAAAGAATTGAAGAAAAAAATAAAAGACAAACTCAGCTATGGGAGGAGAGACAAGAAAGAATAAGAAGAGATGAAGTCAGCCCGAAGGCGTATGAAAAGAGAAAGAAAAGAACAAGATGAGAAAAAGAAAAGAAGACCGTAAGATAACAGAGTCAAGAAGAAGAAAGAAGGAGGAAGCGAAGGAGAAGAAGTGTTGTTGTCCACCCCTTCATGTATTTTACTATGTAAATACATTTTATGTAAGTCTTCAGTAATAAATCAGAAATTCTCTATTTTTATGCGTAGACATAGATGTTTGCTCTACACTTTGTAAACAAATGTGTAAAGGACAAGAATGTTATGATCAATAAAAGGATTGATTCTACGCATACATTCTCTGTGAATGCACTATCTCAGTATGTATCTTTGCTATTTACATTTTGAATATTTTAAGTTTTGGCATCATCAAAAGGGGAAATTGTTGGGAAATTTATTGTTTAGATTTTGATGAATGCCATGTAAAACTTGGAATAGGAAGTTAAGACCCCATTTTCGTTGTAAACCGCATTATAATAAATAGGGCTGGTCAAGCCGAGTTAAGCCGCCTATGCCTAAACATGCAAGAAGACAACCGGAGACTAGAAGGAAGACTCATTGCAAGACAAACCGAGAGTATGGCAAAGAAGAGAAGACGGAACTCGATCAAGGAGCAAATCGAGATGCACAGTAGAGTATCACAAGTCAACTCAAGATAGCCAAGTCTCAAGTTGAAGTGACAAGAGTCATCCAATGATTGGAAGCCGACTCTAAGTCACCTGGGGAAAGCAAGGAAATGCGGTCAAGTCGAGATAATCGGAAGAGACCCGTGTACGTAAATCAAGGAATTACTTAAACAAGTAATACCTCCATACTACCTTTCTCAAGTGCTCACCCCCGAAGCGTGCAAAAGGAATGAACCAATGGAAGCACCGCACCATGTCGAACTCAAAAGTCAAGAACAATTCATACAAGGAAGTGGCAATTCCAAGGATTGCAACAAGACAAGCCAACGACCACAAGTGACTTTCAAAAATAAGCCTATCTCTTCAACGAAAGCGATTTTTGAAAGATCACTATAAAAGGCCGAGGAATGACTGGCGAGAGAAGGTTACTCAACCACGAACATTCAAGAAAACATTTGAACCAACCAAAAATATTCTCAAATCATTCAAGATTAATCCTCAAGCCTACATTACGAAGAAAATCAATCCAACACTCACCTTGAAGGAAAGATAACTTCAATCAGTTGAAGAGGAAATTGTTGAAGAATCAAGGGGTCTACATTCCACGGAGGATTGTAGGAAGGTTCAAGGTCGAACTACTCAAGTTTTTGGAGGGCTTCGTGATCAAATCCAAAGAGCTTGAGCAAGTGGGCTATAGTAGCAAGAAGATACCGCCTGTGAAGAAGCCGAGTCGCACGAGAAGCCACTGCGTGACCAAAGGCATCTCCGGCATCGAGTCCCAAAGGATCAAGTCGGTTGTGTGTGATCAAGGCTTGATCCGGGACTGTTACCACTCGTATACCGATCAATACCTAGTGGATTCCTCCGGGAGTTGGAGAAGAGACGAGTAGAAGAATTACCCATCTTCGAACCTCTATAAAAACTTATCGTGTCATTTACATTTCAAGACTTTAATTCCCGCATCTTATTTATTTAATCTCGATAAATTTGCTATCCACTTGATAATCTCTAAGTACTAAACCAAATTTAAGGGTGTAAAGTCTTCCAATAAAACAAATCACAAATGAGTTAAGTCTTTAGTCAAAACAATTTTGAGTTACTCTATCAACGGCTCGACAGCGAGTCGCTGAGTAACTAATCTCGATTAACTCACTTAGTCAAGTTGTCCATCAAGGACTCAGCTGTGAAGTATTAACTCTGAATTTTTAAAATGACTAAATCGAAAAGTTGGTAAGGTTTATTCAACCCCCCCTTTTAAACCTTACACTCACACCCCTTGGGACCTACACACAAGTTCTTTGATATTCAATTTCTTCTTCATGGTACCAGAGCACCGATCCTGGTGACTCTAATATTCTTAAAAAAAAATTTTTAAAAGCTTCCGCAAAACTGACACTTTGTTGTCGCTACTATCATGGCGGACAAAGACAACGTCGGAACGAAACCCACATCATCTAACGCTGTTGAAGAAGCCTCAGACTCTTACTTTCTAAACCACTCCGATCATTCGGGCATGATCCTAGTTTCAAAAGTACTTTAAGGAGATAACTACAATACATGGAATCGGGCATGAGAATCGATGGCCTTAGTGCCAAGAAAATAAGCTTGGATTTGTTACAGTTCAAACAGATGAAAATTTTTCTTCTTGGCAACGATGCAATGACATGGTGATCTCATGGTTGTTAAATTCCATCCACCCAAACATAGCAACAAGCGTAATTTATGCCGAAACCGCAACGGAAATGCGGCGAATTTACAAGAGCGTTTCTTGCAAGGGGAAACGATTAAAGAATTTTTAGATTAAGCGAGATATTATCGGACATTTGTAGGGGCAGCAATCAATTTCGATTTATTACACAAAACTCAAGGCCATTTGGGATGAACTCTGCGTCATATCATGAGCCCTTAACATGCTCATGTGGGGATTAGAGCTACTCAAGAAAAGGATGAAAAAGAAAAAGGTTATGCAATTTCTTAGGGCTTAAATGAAAGTTATGTTGTTGTACGTGGACAAATCCTATTAATGCAACCTTTGCCCAATACACGCCAAGCTTATTCTCTTATTCTCCAACAAGAAAAACAAGCGAACTATCTCTTGACCGTGGAAACATGAATCACCATGCCATGCTTAGCGCCAAAATATTAAAACAAGCCAAGCAAAATAGATTCAAAATCTAAAGGCACCACTACGCTGCTTCCTATTGCGATCGTGATTATCACAACACCGAGAAACGCTATTATCTACACGGTTTTCCGTAGGCCATAAACTCCATGGAAAGAATGTGAAGCCCCTAATCAACGCGTCAAAGTAGGGCCAACAATATGTAAATTGAACAAAGCAAAGGCTTTGAGGCAGAAGGAAAATCTTATCCAAGACAAGACGGACCAAAGTTTACGAACGTAGAATACAACCAATTGATGGCCTTGATTTAGAAAAATAATGATGGTAATATACAACATTTTGCTAATACCACGAGGTATTATCACGCCATATTCTCAAATTTCCCCAATTGCACCGCACTCGAATATTTGTTGGATCATTGATAGTGGGGATACAGACCATGTAACATCTTCGTCTACCTTGATTAATCCGAAAGGATTTCCAAACAAAACAACCATCAATTTACCAAATGGTGGTCGACATATGTTGAGTCAATTGGTTCATTGCATAATACACCTCCAAATTAAACTCAATGAAGTTTTAAAAGTTCCACAATTTCGAGTTAATTTACTTGTCACTGCAAATTAATGCAATCTAGATTGCACAATAACATTTTTTTCGGATTTTGTGTTGTGCAGACGATCTACAAGGAAGATTATTGGCCTGGGCAAGCAACATGATGGCCTTTATTACCTAGCACAAGATCACAATCCGGCCTTTGCCAATGTTATCCGCAGGCATTCTAATCATGGCACCGGCGGCCGGACATCCATCGTCTCGCCCACTTCAAGTTCTTTCCAAAACCAATCCAAAAATTTATTTAGATTCTAAGAATATTTGTGAAATTTATCCTCTTGCTAAACAAACGCGTTTATCTTTTCCATCTAGTTCAATTTCTTCTCAATCACCTTTTTGAAATAATTCATTGTGACATTTGGGGACCATATCGAATAAAATCTCATTCCTCGGGCTCGTTTTTTTAACAATTGTTGATGATTATACTGATATACCTGGATACATCTTATAGTCATTAAATCTAAAACCCAAGGAATTTTACAATCTTTTATTTCTTGGGTGGAAACACAATTCAATTATAGAATTAAAACTCTTCAAACCGACAATGGCATAAATTTTCGATGAAGGATTATTTGCGTAGTAAAGGCATCAATTATCACACCTCATGCGTTTCAACTCCACAACAAAATGGAGTTGTTGAGCGAAAACATCGCCATCTTTTAAATGTGGAAGGGTTTCTTCACTTTCAAGCAAACTTACCATTGAAATTTTGAGAGAAGGTGTTCAAACAACTTGTTATTTAATAAACCGTTTACCTACACCTCTTGTCTCACAAATCTCCATATCACCGCTTTATAATAAACCACCCATATATGATCATCTTCGTAATTTTGGTTGTCTTTGCTATGCTACTAATCTTCAACCTGAACACATAAATTTGATCAACGGTCCGTCGTTGTATTTTTGCTCGGTTATCCATTTGGTAAAGGGTTACCGAGTCTATGATCTAGAAACGAACAAGTTCTTTTCTTCTTGAGATGTCATATTTCATGAACATATTTTTCTTTACAATGATAATCCGGAGAAGAAGACTAATATGATGAGGTAATACTTCCTTTACCTCACATCTCTCGAAGAACAAATCAACGTGGAACCAAGCAACCCACCTCTGATAATCCTCTTTTGCACTTTTACCGTTCCTCCTACGAGTGATTCTATACCGACTCGACACTTCCAGGCCATTATCACCTCCGCTAACTTCGTTGTTCTAATCGCACCAAACAACCAAGTATCAAGCTCCAAATTATCAATTATACCATGCGCCATAGTTGCTCCCGCCCGATCCTATTTTCTCGTCAAAATGTACGCGTCATCCTCTGTCCGTATGTTTCTTGTGCACATCTTTCATATAAATATCGAAATTTCGTTTGTGCTATTACTATGGATGTGGAACTGTGACATATGAACAAACAAGATTAGATCCCAAATGGCAAACAACTGGATGAAGAATTGTGACCATAAGCAAAATAAAACTTGGACACTCACACCACTTCCTCAGTCACCGCCAATTAGATGTAAATGGGTGTACAAGATTAAACATAATTACGACGGACAATTGAACGCTACAAAGCTAGATTGGTAGCAAAAAAAGGCTTCCACAACGGAAGGGATTGACTATAAAGAAACATTTTCACCTGTGGCCCAAGTTAACTACGATCAGATTATTTGCTCGCTATTGCCGCTGTATTGGTCGCTACAAAGCTAGATGGTAGCAGCATGGTGATTTGCTTGAAGAAGTTTATATGCGATTTCAGCCGGTTATCGTCGGCCAGGGGGAGACACCTATGGTATGTCAACTCAATAAGTCATTATACGGGCTAAAGCAAACCTCACGGAGTTGGTTTCATAAATTTTCTCTTCGAAAATATCTAGAAAGATGGTTTTCATCAAGGTCTCGGGGCGATTACTCACTTTTTTCCTGGTGATTCCTCGTGGCAGTGCTTATCTACATAGATGACATGATCATAGCAATTAATGATGAAAATGCGATTCCCGATTTCAAAAGATTTCTTCACACCAAATTTCGCATCAAAGACCTTGGCCAACTATGATATTTTCTTGGTGTTGAAGTTGCTAGATCGTCGACGGTATTTTGATATCTCAAAGAAAAGTACACTAGACATACTAGATGAAGCCGAGGTTTGCTTGGGGCCAAAACAATGCCTACACCCATGGAAGAAAATGTCAAACTCACGCTTTCTGAGAAGGAGAACCACTAAGAAACTCGTCGACTTATAGAAGGACAATGGGATGACTCATTTATCTCACTATTACGAGGCCTCGAGATAAATTCGCGGTTCATTCGATCCCGAGTCAATTTATGCAAGAACCAAGAAAGCCTCATTTAGATGTTGTTCATCATCTTTTACGATATCTTAAAGATGGGCCTGGCCAAGGTTATTTTTTTCCAAACCAAAGAAATTTACTCTTAAAAGGATTTTTGTGATGGATTGGGCTCGATGTTCAATCACAAGACGTTCGCTACAGGTTGTTGTATTTTCCTTGAAGGAGACCCTTATTTCGTGGAGAACTAAGAAACAAAACCACGCTTTCAAGATCCTCTGTAGAATCGAGTATCTTAGCCATGGCTTCGATTACATGTGAACTTACACATGGCTCAAATACTTGTTGGATAATTTACGGTGGAGCATCGGCATACCGGAACTATTTTGTGATAGTGAAGCGGCACTTCACATTCGCTAATCCAGTTTATCATGAATCCACCAAGCATATAGAGATCGATTGCCATGTTGTTCGAGAAATCGAATTCAATCTCTCTTAGAAACCGCTCATGTATCATCAAATTGTCAACTTGCGGACTTATTCACTAAGCCACTTAGCTCGTCAAATTTTCATTCCCTACTTAGCAAGTTTCGTTTGATATACACTCTCCCGATTTAAAGGAGAGTATTACGGAAAAAGATCAAAAATCATGGGATATGAGATGCACTTCTGATACAATAATTGCTAGAATATTTGCTATTCATTTTGTTGATTTACCATATCCTCTTTCCTAGAATAGATTAAGTTAGTCTGGCATATATGTTTGTATCTTTTCCAATGTAACATAATTGAGAAATACACAAGTTCATTGATATTCAATTTCTTCTTTAGTAAGCCTCTTGACTCTACTACTCGTTTATGTTGTGAATCATTTATCTAAGGTTAGAATTCATCTATCGAAAATATGAACTAACTATTAAACATGCATATTATTGGCCAAATAATTCACAAGAAAATAAGTCGCGAACTCACAAATAGATCAATGGAAAAGACTACTCACGAAAGAAATTAAATGGAAATAACATGAATCTCTGATCAAATCATGTCCTAGAATCAATGAGAAATTGCCTTAATATAATTGTTCTAATCCATATATAAATCCTTAAACAAAGAGTTAAACATAGACAATATACGAATTGAAAAGCTCTAGACTATGTTGACGAAACCCCGCATGTATGGACTAATCGGTTTTACAATCTCGAACCTTTTGTGCCTTCATTGATGATGGAATCGCGTGTAGCTCTCTTCAAAACTCTCTTCGTGCTCCAAGCCGTCCTTTCCTCCTAGATGTGTTGTACCAACTTATTAAGTCTTTTTTTCCTTTTTATGGAAATTGCTTTTTAGGATTTTCTTTTTCGCCTCGTACAATTAGAAAATAAAATCGCAGAAACTTTGTCATTCATCGCACGAGTATCTCGTTGATGGATTGATTGAGAATCTTGACTTTCAATATTTTTCTTGAAGAATGCATCAATTCTTTTTGAATTTTATCACATTTAAAACAAAGCACAAATTAGTTAATTTATTTCAACAAATAATGAATAGAATGAGTGGAGAAATTAAACTAAATATTATAAGATAAAACAACATAACGAATCATTGCTAAAAATATGCGTCTTACGATATCTTAAATTCAATCATATATTGAACCATAAAACTTGAAAATTCAATTGAGATAAATAACCCAGGAAATTAATTTTTGCAACTCAGACTATGACCATTTTGCGGTTTGATACCTAAACTTATTTTTATTGGAATTTAGTACCTAAACTTTGAGGGATTGTTAAATTACAACCTCATGCATCCTATGGCAGAATATTCCGAAAATATGACATCAATGTGTGCAACACGTGATAGCAAAAATCACAAATCATCTAAAGTGATAAAATTATTTAAGCACTTATGCAAACAAAATTTTTCGTTATTTGTTAATTTGCAACCTAAACGTTTTACATTTGAACTTTGTCACGTCACTTCCAAAAAAATAATAAAATTTATGTGAGACCCGGAATTTTCAATCGTAGACAATAGCGATCAGCCGGTATTATTATTTATTTTTTTTCCCGTCTGATATTAAATATTACGATAATTTATTTTTATATTTACTATTAATTTTGCGATTCGTATTATGATAATGGATTTAGCATCGGTTATCTATTTCATCTAATGATCTTTGAAACCATTCACTACTAAATTAGTATTTTAAAATACAATACCTTTGTCTTGAAAATCATTTAGTAAACATTATATTCAAAATAATAGTACTTGAGATTTACCTTATACAAAAATACAACTTTATATTGAAATACAGTGTCTCATATGATTTTGTCAACTTACTTATTACTCGATTTAACTAATTTATACTTGAAATTATTTTTATTTTTATGGTGTTTGTTAATGACACTAATTTTCACTTTTAACCATTGTCAATTTCTTTCGACTTTAACGTGGGCTTTAATCGGTTCAACTTGTTCTTGGAGCGTAGCTAATAAAACTCTTTTAGCATAATATATTATTTTTATTTTAAAAATTTCGAAATTTAAAATTTATATATTTCAAATAATTTTATAATTTAATTAATTGCTTGATTGGTATTTTTGACTTGTACTATTTTGACTATTTTAAAGCGTCACTTTGTGACGGTAAATATAAATAATAAATATATTCGTATTTAATTTCATTTTATTTATTACTTGTGATCATGATCCTTCGTAATTCTACTTTACATTAATGATCACTTTGATTGGGATCATTATTACTATTTGTGCATTTATTAGTCACCTTAGAATTTTAAGAGACTATTTATTTTAGAGACTTTTACCTTATAGAATTAAGATTTTGATTTGGATTAAGTGATCACAGACTTATAAGTGACCAAGGAAATCACTAATTATTTTGGAGATTGTGAAGCCCCGATTTTTAAGGCTTATAATTGATTAGCTTAATGTCAATTTATACATTTGATCGAATATTTTACCGTGTCATTTGATGGGTAATTATTAATATATATATTTTTGTATTTTATTTCATTTCATTTAATTACTTGTGATCATGATCATCATTAATTCTATTTTGTAATTTATGATCACTTGACATCATTACTATTTTTGTATTTATTAGTCACCTTAGAATTTTAAGAGACTATTTATTTTGGTAGAGACTTTTACCTTATAGAATTAAGATTTTGATTTAGATTAAGTGACTGAGACTTACAAGTGATCAAGGAAATCACTAATTATTTTGGAGATTGATATATTTCATCTATTATCATCAAATTCGGGACAAAAAAAAAATATATAAATACGGTAACTGAACGAAGTAATAATAC
>JABTTQ020001648.1:0-88696 GCA_016081115.2 Rehmannia glutinosa | reverse complement strand
AATCAGATGTTTTTGAAAATTACAAATATCCCCTTGATGTTTGATTTTGTATTGCACATTTACACTATACCCCTTTATAAGAAAAAACATTTTAAACAATCCCCTCACATTTGTCAAAATATTATAGTTATCTTCTTATACATAATCAAACCTCTTTGGGATTTTTAGTAATTATTATCCCAAACTTCAGGGTAGTGTTGTAATTATCCCTTGAAAAAAAATAAAACCAAAAGTCTAATAAGTTTTACCAGAGGCGAAAGAAATGTTGCCAGGAGACTTAAAAGAATCCCTTCACCAGGCTTATGAACCAAGAGCCCGGAGAACCGATTTTGATAGAGGTACTCCAGAGGAACTCCCCATGGAGAATGATCAGGCATAGTCCAGTGTTCTGTTCTGTATAACAGAGTACATGGTTGCTTGATGCCTGCAAAAGCCCTAAGGTAAAAGAGAGAGCGACAAAATTCTAAGTTGCAAAACATCAAACAGATTGTGTGTGTACCATTGGCCGATGAACACTCCATCGATATATCCATGCCGGATTTCTGGAATCCAACAACAGCAACTCTTTTTCCTTGAATTAATTTAGCCGCACTCGCATGATCCATACTGGAGTACTCCATGGAGTGCATTACCTTCCCTTGAAAAGCTTCGGGGCCCTTTTCTGGAGGAAATTCCGGAATATTTGGGGAGTCACTGTACATTCCCGCGCACACGATCACAAAATCAACTCGGTGAACCTGCACTTTCACACCAAATATTGGTGTTTGTGACAAATTTAGGGAACAATATCAGATAAGAATTACTAACGAAACGAACCTCAGTACGGAGAGTTCGAGTGTCCTGTACTGAAACATTCCATTTTCCTTTGGGGCCGAAAGGTTCACCTGTGTCTCCCCACAATGTCCATTTTCCCATTTCTTCGTCCGACGGTCCGTCGTAGCTGAGGCTAAGGACTCTGGAGTTGAACTTAATGTATTTGAGCAAATCATGATGATGGGCGTAAGATTGGATATATTCGAGAACTTGTTTTTGAGTGGGAAAATTCTCTGCAACAGATTGAGGCCATGGAAAATCAGAGAAGTGATAGAGAGATTTGGGGGTTTGGAGTTTTGTGGTTTGTATGGTTTTTGTCCATACACCTCCAACCTGGTCGCGAGACTCGAACACAATGGGATTGAATCCCTTAGATAAGGTGTATTTACAGGCGAGGAGGCCACTTATGCCAGCTCCAATAATGGCAATCTGTTGCGCTGCCATTACGGAATACTGATGAATTTTGGCTCTTTAGGGATTTAGACTGTGTTATTTACTTATTTATACCAACCCACTTGTAGCTGATATTTGGTGAGTGATTTCAATATCTTTCAGTCCATGGACCAAAACTTTAAGGGGGCCACATGCTAGCTTTGCTCGTCTTGTCATTTTATAAATTGTCTATGCCATTCCAGTAGCTTTTTTGGTGCCCAAGCTTATAAACATGCACCTTTTTTTTTGAGAAGATTATAAACATGCAATTTCAATTGTGCCAAAATGGTATATATTTTTCAGTTTAGCTTATATATAATAATAATAATAATATACCCATGACACATAATGTGGCTCTGCATTTGCATCTAGTTTTTGAGAGGATTATTATTAGGGATAATTACAAAAACATCCCTAAGGTTTGAGTTAATTACAAAAAAAAACTTCAGAGATGTTTTAAAATTACAAAAAAAAAAAAGCCTAACTTCCATCTGATATATAATGAACACTGTCCTATGTATTGTATTGAAATTTCAACTGGGTGATGAGGTGGTCTGCTTTGCATATGTTCAAGTTGTTTAGTTACTTTAGTATCTAAGATTGGTAGCATAGCATATACTTTGTTAACTTTTTGTCTTCTGCTTAAAGTTATTTTGACTTTACTTCCTCAAAAAAAAAAAAAAAGTTATTTTGACTTTACACTTGTTCTGCCATGTTCATCCCTTTAGTTTCTGGTTGTAAATTACAAATCTTGTTTAACTTTCAGCTAGTTGGCTGAGAAGTTGAGCTGGGAAGATGGATGCATGAATTTGGCAGTCAAAACAACTCATAGAGCCCTAAAAAACAATTGACTTATCAGATTAACATCCCAACTCAGATATGACTGAGCTACCAGTGAGTGGTACTTTCTCCTCCAGAAATAACAGAGGAAATCATCTTTGTGGTGACTTGGGGTTGTTGAGGTTCATTATCTTGTTGAATCTGCAAAACTTGGAATTGCCTGTAAATCGACAAAATTTGGATATTTCGTTACTTTGAGAATGTAAAGCAATTGCGTCTAGTATTTATGACATTCTTACAGGTTCCCCGCATACTCAGCGAATCAGAATCAGAATTAAATACATCAACACTACAAAAATGTTCCAAACAATCACGGAGTAGCTCTAGAAGCATGTGTTCAAGCTCGTAATGAAGGGCGTGATCTTGCTGCTGAGGGTAATGCAATTATCCGTGAGGCTAGCAAATGGAGTCCTGAACTAGCTGCCGCTTGTGAGGTATGGAAAGAGATCAAATTTGAGTTTAAAGCAGTGGATACTTTGGATAAGTAAGATAACAAGTAATTACTCTCCGTTCTATTAATTGAATTGCAATTAAACTCGGCCCAATCTTTTACTAAAAGGATTGAGCCGAATACAAGGATTCTATTGCATGTATTTTGAATAAATGCATATTTCTTTTATCTTTAGATATAGAAGATTTGAAATAGAAATCTAAGACTCAAATGTTTCTATAGTTGTCTTGGATCCACAATTAAACCTATGGATCCTTAGGATTGGTAAATTCTTTATATATCCTGTAGTTTCCCTGAATCAAGCGAAGTATCACAAACCTTTCGACCCATCCTGTATATTGTCTTTTTCGTTCCATGTTGGAATAGAACCGTCATTGTTGGTTAAGCATAGTCCATTGGTCTGTATGGCTCAAACAATTCTCTGAAGAGACCCTTTTTCCGTTGAGGCTTCCATCCCATGTCCTTGCACAACTGATCATTGTACCATATTTGCAGTGCATCCAGGCAATATCTGCTATAGTATTCACCCATTGATTGCTTCATGTATTTATCCCACTGGGACACATCTTTCTCCATTTCTTTTATGCTTGGTAGCTTGAATGTGCCACCAAGAAGCTCTGCTAACCATCGACATGTCATCTCCGAGGTGAATAGATTTGCAATACTTTCCGAGAATCCAATAAATGCTAGTTGTGGGATGCGAGGATGAATGCATGTCCTGTCAATTGTTAGTTTGTTTTATTATGCTCTCAATTGCTCAGTTTAAAGCAGAATGATGTCTATATACCGATAATTACTAAAACTACATCTCAAGTTTAGCCTAATTGCAAAAATAAAATAAAAATAATAATAATTCTTTCAAAATTACAAATATCCCTTGACATTTGGTTCTATTTTCACAAAATACGAGAGTATTTGTCAGGTAAATGCAAACCGTCTAAAACATAACCTGTAGCAAGTATCAACAGTCCAATCTAACCTGTAGAGTGGAAGTCGAGTGTCCTCTTTGTCCATTAAATCTCGAAAGGCTGGAGATGAGAAGGCAGCTTTCAGCTTATCCACACCCCTGAAACCTGTAGCAAGTATCAACAGATCAATCTCTAAAGGTTCAGTCTCACCATCTACCATAACACCTTCGCTACAAAAGCTGAAGCGTCGTGCTTTCTTAAGTACGATGCTTCCTTGGTCAACCCGATCGAAAAATCCCTCAGGCACAGTTGCTACTGAACAAGAATTTACTTCTTTCAAGAAGCTATGGTTTGGCACCATGCCGTGTTTTGCAAGCCTCAGCTTCTTTCTTATATGGCTCTCAACAAATTTTGAAATCCCCCATCTCTGTCAAAAAGTTGTCACATTTAGAGAGTAAACAAAAACCACCCCGAGGTTTGAGCTAATAACAAAAAAACGCAGAGAGTTCTGAAAATTACGAACATCTTTGATTCTGTATTACATTTTACCCTCGTTACAAGCAAAAACATTTTAAAAACTCCCTTTAGATTTGTCAAAATACAACAGTTATCAAACATTTCGAACACTCCCAAATATTACAGTTACCAAACCTCAGGGTTTGTGATTTGAACTTCTCTAGGTAAATTTTGTAATTATCCCAAACTTCAGAGGTAGTTTTTGTAATTATTCCATGAATAAATTCAAAACCAAGAGTCTAGTAAGGTTCACCAGAGGCGAAAGAAATGTTGCCAGTAGACTTAAAAGAATCCCTTCACCAGGCTTATGAACCAAGAGCCCGGAGAACCGATTTTGATAGAGATACCCCAGAGGAACTCCCCATGGAGAGTGATCAGGCATATTCCAGTGTTCTGTTCTGTATAATAGAGTACATGGTTGCTTGATGCCTGCAAAAGCCTTAAGGTAATCAGAGAGAGAAGGACAAAATTCCATGCTGCAAAAGAACAAACAGATGGTGTACCATTGGCCGATGAACACTCCATTGATATATCCATGCCGGATTTCTGGAATCCAACAACAGCCACTCTTTTTCCTTGAATTAATTTAGCCGCACTCGCATGATCCATGCTGGAGTACTCCATCGAGTGCATTACCTTCCCTTGAAAAGCTTCAGGGCCCTTTTCTGGAGGAAATTCCGGAATATTTGGGAAGTCACTGTACATTCCCGCGCACACAATCACAAAATCAACTCGGTGAACCTGCAATTTCACACCAAATATTGGTGTTTGGTTAATTTGTTGATTACAATAGCTACAACGGGAAACCTTCAACAACAATGGCTTTTACAAAAACATAACAAAATAGTACAATAAGATAGAATCTATCTATTACAACTTGTTTGGATAGAAACCGAGTCGAGATAGAACTCTTTCCGCAAGACAAATACGTACAACTAGTGCACGGTATGGCGTAATGTCCCCAAAGATAAAACAATTTTACATCTTTTATTCAATAGCACCACTAACACAAAAACATCTTTTGAACTGGAAGGAGTAAGGAGAGGCTGCTGGACTCAAATGTAGAAAGAAGATGTGACACGAGAATACGAGATGTTAAATTTACGATACTTGTGACAACATTTTCAGAATATGTAGTAAAGTACTTTCATAATATGCAGTAAAGCATGAATTTTCTGTGTTACTTCTACAATGAAAATTCAGACTATTTATATGCAACAAAATCCAACCTGCAGCGAATAAATTTAGGTGAGTGAGTGGACATTAACTTTCCTTGTAACAGTCAAGTGTTACAACCCCATCAATGGCCATTTTATGAGGAGTTACAGACTCCAACAGACACATGCGAATCTGGGCATCTGCAATGTCCAAATTCATCAGGCTCAACAATCATTTGAATCTGGACCAAGCCCATTTTCGAGTGACAAAGCTATAGTGGACTCGGGCCAAAAGGCGCATTTGACTCTCTTGTGATCATCCATTTGTGTTATAGTTAGGGCTGGGCACGGGACTCGAAGATCTCCGAACCCGAACCGAAACCCGGACCGATGAGTTTCGAACCGAAAATATCCATTGATTTTTTTAATTTATCTGAACTGAGCCATCCCCAAAAACTTTATGGTACGATTCTGGATATTTTTAGATATTCGTACCAAGGAACCGAAATTAAAACCGATTTTAAAGAGTTTTCTAAATATTTATATATTACATATATATATATATATATATATTTATCTTCATGTTGAATTAAGTATACAAATAATGAAATTTAATAATTTATGAAAACAAAAACATAAATTACAATAAATAACTATTTAAAAATCAAACAAAGCCTTCCAGAAAAAAGAAGCAAACAATTAAAACAGATTAAAATATTTATAGATTAATAATTTTAGGCCCATGTAAAAATGATAATTAAATAAAGAATGTATTAATTAATTGACATTGTTAAAAATTAAATTTAGTATTTTATAAACTTAAAATTTAACACTATAATGATTTTACTTATTTTAAAAAACTAATAATTAATAATAGATTAAAGTATTTATAGATTAATAATTATAGGCCCATTTTTTATTAATTGACAACTAATTTATGATTTAATTTAATAATTTAATGTGGATTATTCTTTTTTGTTCTTTTTAAAGCATGATTAGTATTCGATTTTCCGATTATCTATTCTAGACCAAATCTGATCAACTTTTGAAATATCTAAATTTCGGTACGGTTCTGAATACTTTTGAATATCCGAACCGTGTCGTACCACGCAAAGCTCTAGTTATAGGATATCCAACCAATAACACCTTCTAGTATTTATACTAGGATAAACTATGTTTTATATTCTATGTGGGACAAGGTTAAAGCCTTTCAACTCTCTTTACATAATGTTCATTCATGTGGCCAACTTCGTGTATTAATTTCTCACTCACCGAAATTCAGTTTTGAGAAATAAAAAATACTACGAACATCTACTCGGAACGTAGATTAATAATTTACAATTTAATTCCTCCATAATTAAATACTTAGCCACATAAAATTTTGTCAAAGTCGGGTCGACGCCCACTTCATCAAAACCAAATTTCCAACATAATTGAACTTAGTAGAATTACATGTCTCTCGTTTCTTTTTCTTTTCTTTTTTCTTTTTTTGGATTTAGGATTGATGAGAAAATTACATATTTAGTCCCATAGGATTTGACATGTTGCAATTTCAGTCCCACATCTACAAAAAAGTTCCATAGGAATGGTTTTTTTGCAAAAAAGTCCCACCGCTAAATTTTTAACTAGATCAATTATGAGCTCCGTTAACATGTAACTTTGAAGGGTCAAAAATTGCATCTTTAGTCCCATATCATTTGTCATTTGCAATTTTAGTCCTACATAAGCAAAATAGTCCCATAGAAACGATTTTTTTGCAAAAATAGTCCCGTTATTATATTTTTAATGCCTGCAATTGTCAGGTCCGATAGAAATTGAATTTAGAGGAAAAAATAAGTCAGGCTCCTCAATTAAAGAAATAAAATAAAAAAATGAATGTTATGTTTTTGAGTTTTTCTCTCAATTTGAAAATTCCATCTGTCATGTTTGGCTTATATTTTTCATTGTTAGTTAAATACCAGATGGGAAAAATTCGGCATTTAATACGTAAGAGTACACTATGTAGTCATTAAAAGTTAAAGTTAAAATACTAGAAAAATTAAATATTAATTAATATACCGACTTGTAGACATACGAGTAAAATAAAATTTTAAAATAATTATTCGGAAGTAAAAATACGACTTATTTTAGTGTTATTTTTTATACGAATTGTATTTATACTTATGCTTAGATTGTATAAAAATTAATTTAAGATGTTTTATATTAATTAGTTTATAATTATTACACAAGTTAAAAATATAGTCATTTTTGTTTTGCGCAAATTGTATTTATGCTTATATTTAGATCATACAAATATTAATATATAGTATTTTTTATTATATTAATTTATAACTTAACATAAATTAAGAATAGTTATTTAATAATAATTATTATATTAGTATCCTATTAATATTCTTATTTTATTATTTATATAGTATTTACGTTATATTTATAAATGATTTTTGATCTTTTTTATTAATTTACATGTTAAAATATATTAAATGAAGTATTATCAGCCAAGTATTATTTAAATAACTATAACATGTATATTGAACATTTAATTTAAAAAAAAAAGTATATAAGATATACCAAGAGGAGATTTTAATCTTTTAACTAGTTTTCTTGTATTGAATATTATGAGAAAATTGCATATTTAGTCCCATAAGAATTTGTCTGCTATATTTTCGGTCTCACATCTGCAAAATAGTCCCATATGAATGATTTTTTTGCAAAACAGATCCCACCGTTACATTTTTAAAGGAGACACTTGCCAATTCCGTTAACATGTAACCTTGAAGAGTCGAAAATTGCATATTTAGTCCCAAATGATTTGTCATTTGCAATTTCAGTCCCAAAGATCGATTTTTTTTCAAAAGTAATCCCACTATTATATTTTCAATGCCTGCAATTCTCAGCCCCGGTAAAAACTGAATTTGGAGGAAAAAATTTAAGCAAGATTCCTCAATTAAAGAAATAAAAGAAAAAAACAAATTTATTGTTTTTGAGTTTTTCTCTCCACTTGGAAAATTCCACATGTGTTGTGTATGGCTTATATTTTTCCTAGTTAGTTAAATACAAGATGGAGAAAAATCAGCACTTAATACATATGAGTACATTATGAAATCATTAAAAGTTACAGTAAAAAAACCGAAAAAAAATACAGAATAATTAATATACTCGTAGACATACGAATAAAATACAAATATATTCAGAAGTAAAAATACGACATATTTTAGTATTATTCTTATATGAATTGTATTTATATGTATGCCTAGATTATACAAATATTAATTTAAGATATTTTATATTAATTGATTTAAAATTATTACATAAATTAGTAATTAGTTTATTTTTATGTGAATTGTATTTATACTTATATTTAGATCATACAAATATTAATATATAGTATCTTTTATATATATTAATTTATAACTTAACATAAATTAAGAATTGTTATTTAATAAATTATTTTTGTTTTATTATTTATATAGTATTTGTATATTCTTCATTTAATAATTAATATTTGTATATTAAAAATGACTTTTGATTTTTTGTTATTAATTTACATATTAAATATATTAAATAAAGTATTATTCATCAAGTATTATTATTTTAAAGAAGTATAATATGCGTTTAATTTTAAAAATAAATATCTAATATATACCAAGAGGAGATTTTAATCATTTTAACTAGATTTTTGTATTGAATATTATAGATTAAATGTAATGGTCGGGACTATTGTTGCATGAAATTCGTTCCTATGAGACCATTATGCATATATGGGACTAAAATTGCAAATGAAAAAATCATGTAGGACAAAATATGCAATTGATCTCCAAAAAAAGTCAATGACTTGACGTTCACGTGCGTAGTTTCCGTTAATTTTTTGACGGCTATAGGACTGAATTTGCAATTTTTGTATCCCATGGGACTATTATTGCTTTATAAAAAAGTTACGTGACTATTTTTGCAAAGCATGGGACAAATTGTAACAGGCACAATCGTATAGGACTAAAGATGCAATTTCTCTGAATATTATAGATTAAATGTAATGGTTGGGACTGTTTTTGCAAGAAATTCGTTCGTATGGGACCATTTGAATCCTGTAATGGGACTAAAATTTGCAAATGGCAAAATCCTGTAAGACTAAATATGCAATTTTCTCCATAAAATCCACGACCTAACGTCCACGTGCAATGCACATGTAGTCTCCGTCAATTTTAGACGATTGTGAGACTAAAGTTGTAACTTATGTATCCTATGGGACTATCGTTGTTTTAAAAAAAATTACGGGACTATTTTCGCAAAGTGTGAGACTAAAATTGAAATAGGACTAAAATGCAATTTTTTTCTAGGATTGTATATAGTGTGGCAAAATTAGAGAACAATATCAGACAAGAGATACTAACGAACCTCAGTGCGGAGAGTTCGAGTGTCCTGTACTGAAACATTCCATTTTCCTTTGGGGCCGAAAGGTTCACCTGTGCCTCCCCACAATGTCCATTTTCCCATTTCTTCGTCCGATGGTCCGTCGTAACTGAGGCTAAGGACTCTGGAGTTGAACTTAATGTATTTGAGCAAATCATGATGATGCGCGTAAGATTGGATATATTCGAGAACTTGTTTTTGAGTGGGAAAATTTTCTGCAACAGATGAGGGCCATGGAAAATCAGAGAATTGATAGAGAGATTTGGGGGTTTGGAGTTTTGTGGTTTGTATGGTTTTTGTCCATACACCACCAACCTGGTCGCGAGACTCGAACACAATGGGATTGAATCCCTTAGATAAGATGTATTTACAGGCGAGGAGACCACTTATGCCAGCTCCAATAATGGCAATATGCTGCCCTGCCATTACTGATGAATATTGGATCTCCAGGGCTTTAGACTATTGGTTATACCGTTATACCAACCCACATGTAGCTGATATATAGTGAATAATTTCAATATCTTGCCTGATGGTCAGTTCATGGACCAAAAACCTGTAGGGGGGCACATGCTATTAAGCATGCTCATGATATCTCAGCCGCAACTTTTGTTCTATAGCATTCATGATATCTACTGCTGCACTGATGAATATCGGGTCTCCAGGGCTTTAGACTATTGGTTATACCGTTATACCAACCCATATGTAGCTGATATATAGTGAATGATTTCAATATCTTGCCTGATGGTCAGGTCATGGACCAAAAACCTGTAGGAGGCCACATGCTATTAAGCATGCTCATGATATCTCAGCCGCAACTTTTGTTCTAGTCTTCTAGAGCATTCATGATATCTACTGCTGCCGACGGAAATATCCAGCCAACATTAATTGCACAAATTAAAATTAAAATTTCATTATTTGCACATTAGACAATATGAACACATCTGGTGAAAAAATATGCGGTATCTTTTTCTCCTCTTGCCTACCAAGTAAGAAAGGTTCCCAAATCATTATTTGACTTAGGGTGGTGAATTCTCATAGCAACTCAACAATCAACTATGTAAAATCAAAACTGTGACAAGAATGAGGTGTAAAAATTTGCCAACAAGACCATTAGATCGTCCAGAATCCTGTTGAGCTCTGAGAAAGAGAATTCAATCGAGATTTGCAAGGACAGCATCGACAACTTGTTGGGTTGTACTGTCTCCACCAAGATCCTTGGTCCGATATTTACCTTCAGATATAACACGCTTCACTGCTGTCTCTAGCCGATCCGCAAACGAAGGAAACTGAAGGTGTCTCAGCATCATAGCTGATGAAAGAAGCAAAGCCACAGGATTTGCCTTCTTTTGCTCTAGTAAACTCTCGTTACCTACATTTCCCGCGGAAGCACCTTGCTCAAAAATGGCATGATCAGCCCCCACATTTCCTGAAAATCATTGAAAACTAATATCATCATGCTCAACCAAGTCAATTGCATCGACTGCACTTTTTTTGAAAACAAAGACATTGATTTGTCAAGCTTAGTTACCTTCTCTTTCGGAAAAAAAAAAAAAAAATGTTAAATGCACAAGCTCTTCTCATCAAGAAATCACGATTTTTTTGTGATGAATACCCTTGCTACTAAGGTAATGCAACAAGCAAACTTTCAATTTGGAAGGGAAAAAAGCTCTCAGAACAAATCATGATACATACCTCCAGGCATGACCCCAGTACCCCCTGCTATACCAGCAGCTGTATTTGCGACCAGATTCCCATAGAGATTAGGAGTTACCTGCGAAATGTAAATTTTCTCACTGATAAGCTGTAGGTTGAAATACATTTTAAGGTCAATAGTGAAAATCAACAAGTATGACCATATAATCAAAGGAAACCGTATGATGTGAGTAGGATACATCATGGTGTTGTCCAGCCTACATTGGAATCACATATACCCATTTAGCCTCTCCAGTTAAACAAAGCTCAGGATCAACACATATTGAGGTATTGGGATTCCTGGTTCCTAGAGGCATTTTTACTCTAATTCTTTTATAAATGAAGTGATGACAAGAAAAAGAATACAAATCAGGCAAATTATTTACAGAACATACAACATTAACACTCACAAAATGATGAAGAAATTACAGCTATCCAACATTTATGTCACATTGCTCCAATAATTAGTCATCAACAACTTTTCTTAAGCATATAAAATGTCCTTGTGGTAGGATAAGAAAAACTAATCGAGCTTTAATGGAGGCAGCCATTCACGAAAAGAAAAGGCAAACTTAAATATTTTTCTAAGCCCCTATCCTACCCCTGCGCCCACCCCCAATCCAACACACCCACCCACAACATACTCACACGGATGGAAGGGGAGAAGAATAAGGGAGGAGGATTAATATGCAAATATGCATAACATATTAATCCCTTCTTTTCCAACTATTACCAGAATATGTCAAGGCAGCAATAAGCAAATACCAGGACCTTATTCTGTTTACAATTTATGGCATGTTAATTTAGAGATTGGAGATTCAATTCAAGTCTCTATGAGAGCTCAATAAAGTAAAATGCAAAGGTTGCAGTCCATCTGCTGGTTGATCCTGCAACCAACTATGCACAATACTCATTTCCAATTTTGACAGGAGTGGCTATTCCAAATTTTTTAGGTACTGGGTATCAAAAATAGGTCATAAAACAATTTATTATTCAAACCAAGATTTGCTACGCTTGTTAATACATCAGCCTTCTCATACTAGTGCATGAATCGATCGTTAACATATGCTCCACATCCAGTAACCATTTTGAGGTCATGATCCCATATGGTACGATATGAAAATATGCTAATATTTGAATAAAGCATCCCACCTCGTTGAGTTCTATTATCAAAATTAATGTTTTTAGACTCCACAACACCAATTAGAATAAAAAAATAATGCAGTTTTGGCAACTAAGACCATGTAAAAGAAAAAACACCAGCAGGGCTAAAACAGGAGAGTACTCCTGAAACTAAAAGCAGATTGATGTAGTCACTTACCATCACATCAAATTGCTCTGGCTTGGAAACAAGTTGCATTGAGCAATTATCCACGATCATCTCATTGTACTGGATACTGGGGTATTTGCTAGCAACTTCACGACAAGATTCTAAAAATAGACCATCGGCAAGTTTCATAATATTTGCTTTATGCACAGCAGTCACTTTCTTCCGGTTGTTGAGATAGGCATATTCAAAGGCGTATTTTGCAATCCGTTCTGAACAGAACTTCGTTATCACCTAGCAATTGGGATTTGGGCAAAGTGAAAAACCATGAATACCATCAGAGTAATCAGATAATAGTACTTGAAATGTTAAAACACTAAAAACGAACAATCTGCATGACGCTTGTCATGCAGCAATAAACTAGGCAGACTACAGATAGCTTCATAAATGCAAACAAGGAACCAAATCCAGTATGTCAGCATCAGACATGTTAAAATTGGTATCACACACAATTATTGTTAAGTTGTCAGTCTTCTCTACTTTAATATTTTTTCTCTTATGTTCTTCACACACAAGACATGACACCAAAAACAGCCAGGAAATTTGATTTCTATCGAAGCTTCAACCAACAAATCCAAAATTGATTGTCTGAAATAAGCCTCATTCAATAACTCGAGGCATTAGATGGTTAGGTTAGCTGCCCTGTCGCAGACTCAATATATAGTCTAGAGTTAAGCAACCAACTCAGAGAAACTTAAAATTCGACAACATCAAGTTCTGTTATTAGCTATTATTATGTCCATAATTACTGCTAGACATTCTTCTGGGACTCAATTGGTTGGGAATCACCCCCAACACCTCCAAAAATATGGGGCATAACGCAAAAGAACACCGAAAAATATAAGAATTCACAGTGACTACTTGAAAAAATAAATCATTCTCATTTCACCTGTAAAAAACTTAAGTAACCAAGGACCCTCGACTTTATGATCAGGTGGAAATCACCAGACCGAAAGTCCATCTTGCACGTTTTAAAGCAACCAATTTGGTACTTCTCTTCATCTGCTCAAGCCCCTTGTTTCCACAATATTAAAAATCCAAAAGCTACGTCCAAAACGTCTTTTTCTTCACATTATTTTACATTTTTCCTTCTCATGATCCAGAAACTATCTCATACAATTCGCAACAGGCGATACCGTGCATCTGTTAACTCTAAATAAAGACTAATTTAACACTTGTAAAAACACAGGATAAACACCCGTAATTCATCAAATAACTGCTAAAATAAAATATTTACAAAAAAACACCTAACTTCCACAATTTAACAATAACACGGAACCAAAAAGAACGAATACAAAAAGAAACCAATATTACCTTAAGGCTTTCTACGACTCCAGGAACAACCTCGTGTTCCAGACCAGAGTACTCACCCTCGGTATTCTCCCGAATCACCACAATATCAACATTCTCATGCCGCGTGGGGAGCCCCTTCAGATTAAAACAGTGCACGAGTGAAGCATATAGATCGAGCTCCTTTCTCAATAACATATTCAGGGAGCTGACGCCCCCGCCTACCGGCGTTTTCAGTCCTCCTTTGAGACAAACCTTGTTCTTCCTAATGGATTCAATCACCTCCGGAGGCACGCTCTTCATATCACCATGTATGTCGTACTTCTCAAAATACACCGGCGCGTGCATCGCCTCCATCACTTGTTCCACAGCGCCGGTGACAAGTGGACCGACGCCGTCGCCTGGGATCAGAGTTACGGAGCGTGGGGTGCCATCTCCCGGGCGGGGCATGTAGGTGACGGATCGGGTCGTTGTTTTGGATCGGGCGGAGAGGAGATGCTTAAGGATCGGGAGGGTTCGTCTGGACATCTTCGCCGATCGGAAGAATCAAAGAATTGGAGGTTGATGTTGAAAATAGGGTTAACAGGGTGCGATTTGTGATGGTGGAGGTGGAGTTTCATGGAAGACACGAAAACGAAAGAGCGGGTAAAAAACTAAAATTAGGGATGGCAATTTCCTCCGAACCCGACGGAGGATTCGATCATATATAAACTGTCGGAGTGGAGGGTAGTTTTGTTAATTAAATAAAAAACACAGGGTAAACGTGGGTATAGGTATTTTAGGGTATGGGTATGGAATGGAAAAGCAGGTACATCCTACCCATAAACAATAACCGGAACCATTAAATAATAATATTATATATATATAATATATCTACATATATATTTATTTATAATATTTTACATATATTTTTTTATTTATACAACTCTATTTATTTATATTTAAAGAAAAGGATTTTTTCCCCAAGTCTCAACCAAAATCTACAAACACACTAAGACTTTTGTTTAATCCTTTTTAATATTTTGCTATATTTTTATAATATTTAGTTCGGCTTTTCTTATTTGTATTCTTTTTTCCTTATTGTTTCCTTAAGAATTTTGTAAATATCAATATCTTTATTTAAATAACTCAAATTTCTCTTTAAAAAAAGAAATAACTTAAATTTGAAAAAATACAATTGTAAGTGGTAAGAGGGTATGGGGGTAGGGGGGCATATGGATCATCTTTATTTTGGATCGGGTATGGGGATGGGTATGAAAACAGAATTCGTCTGATCTTGACCGTTCGTAAGAATCAAGAATGGGTTGATGTTGAAAATAATAAATGGGTATGGGGATGGAGGATATGGAGTTTCATGAATCCTAAAACGAAAGAGCCTAACTAAAATCAATGGGAGAGAATTTATATAACGGGAATTTGTGGGGACTGTTCCACAGTTTGCAGCCATGCCTATGTACTTTGCAGTTATTATATTTTTGAACCCATAAATATAATTGACCCTCTCCTGGTTGTTTTGGCATGACATTCTTTGAGCAAATTTTTGTTGGCTCTAGTATTTATTGGATTATTATTTATTTTTTACTTTAACAAATATTCCTCAAATCTAATATAATTTGGACCAAATCAAGTTTATTCCCAATACTTTCTACTTGTTATGACAATATTGGAGATGATATCGATATATATTCTAGTTAATTGACAAATATACCCAACTTCCCCCCTCTCCCGAATTTTTTTCTTTTTTTGATATTTTTACGCTCCTATCTCTTTTTATTTTTTAGGAACGCTCCTATCTCTTTTTGGATGCTTTTTTTCCCCTTTTTTGTTATTATTTTATATGTTATTTCGTGTATTGTTTCTTGGTTTTTTATGTTTTGTTTCGACGTTTTACTGCAACTCAACCTATTTTTTACGTTTTTTTGTACATTTGTTGTTTTATATGATTTTCAATGTTATTTTATTGGTTCTTAGTTGTTTCCATGTTGTTTTGATATTTTAATGTAGTTTTACCTATTTTTACGGTCTTTATATTCATGTGTTGTTTTTTTTATATCATTTCTATTATTTCTACTAGTATATCGTCCGTGCGATGCACGGAATATAATGTAATTAAGTATTGTATGATGTTGATATTAAGAAATTAATATATGTATGAAAGGTAATGAGCCGACGCAAGACGGGTATGTCAAGACCTAAACTCATTTTGTCCTTTGAATGGAAAAAGGAATTGCATGTTGACACATCTTGACCTGATCAAAATAATATAAGATTTATAAAATAACTATTATTATAATAATTTAACACATTTTTTCAAAAAAGAATATATTAAATATCCAACAGTATGTTGTGATTTTAGAAAAATGAGAAAGAATAAAGAATACAATTTTATTATATATTTGAAGCACGTTTATACACTTATTAAAAATACTAAAACTTTAAAAATTACATTTCCACTTAATAAATTTCAACAACTAAATTAAATTAGATCAATTGAGACATAGTTGAAATTTATGCCAAAAAATTAATATATATATATATATATATAATAATTTAATAAATAAACACATAGTGTCCTTTGACTTCTTAGTAACAACATAATTCTTTTAAAATCATAAATATTTGAGAAATTATCTTATAACATAAAAGAATAAACAATAATTGATATGTTGTTTGATATTATAAATAAATATAACATAAATAATATAATAAATAAATAATATTTCTTTATTACTGAGTATTTACTTATTATACATTCAAAAAATAAGTACAATATGATATTTAAATTATATATATATATATATATATACATATAATCTAAGAATCTCTTTACAATTATATATATATATATATGTGTGTGTGTGTGTGTGTGTGATTTCAATA
Organism: Rehmannia glutinosa; assembly: GCA_016081115.2. Taxonomy (NCBI): domain Eukaryota; kingdom Viridiplantae; phylum Streptophyta; class Magnoliopsida; order Lamiales; family Orobanchaceae; genus Rehmannia; species Rehmannia glutinosa. Next base: position 71,983 of record JABTTQ020001648.1, on the reverse strand, counting down.
TTTCAGGCATTTTATCACAATATTTATATATTAGATTTTTTAAAAAAATAATCTATAGATACGTTCAAATATGTGTATATATATAGTATTTAAATACTTTAGGCATTTGATAATATTTTATGGTGGATTATTTTTTTAATATAACATAGATATGTACAATTATATATATATATGTATAACTTATATATTTATTCACGTTTTTTAAGATAGCTTTTAATTTCTAATTTTGTTGTTTAAATTTGTTTTCCATATTCAGATTTCCAGCGTATTAGTTATTTTTAAATAATGTGTGTAGTATCGTTTAGATTTTTTGTATTTTCTAGATTTTTGATGAGAAAAAGACACAATTAAATATATAATTGTCCAACAAAAATTCATTTTTGGTAAGAGAATAAATAAAATAAATATTGGTTTTGATAATAAAAAAAATGAATTGGTAAGTATCAAATTCTTGTTCATAATATGTCAAAAAACTTACCATTACAAATATATAAGCATTCATATCCTAATTTTATGCTCAAAATCTTACCATTCATACATCAATCAATTGTTGTGATAATCAAATTAGTGAAAAATAATGATATCCCAATTTCTCGATTTGAAAAAGAATCATAATTTTTTAAATTAAGAAGTATAAATTTAGGTGTAGAAAATATATATTTTCCAAATAATTAAATTAGTATTTCTTATAATATTTTTAATAATATTTCAGTATATTTTATGTTTGAAAACCTAAAATACACATGCTTTCAAATACAAAATAAATCATTTATAGCTTTCAATTGGTTTGCTATTAATTATTTTTCCAAATTATTGAAAAAGAACAACTATTTATGAATTATAGAAAAAATTGCAATTTAATTTTTACAATTAATTAGATCAAATTAGATTAGTTTTTTATTATTATATCTGTAATTTCTACAGCTACAAATTTACCTCGTGCACATTAAACAAACCCAAAATAAATTCTACACAGTGGATGGTAATGTGTCTATAATTTGATTTGTTATTAATTATTTTTTCAAAACATTGAAAATAACATTTAATATAAATTGTAGAAAAAATCGCAATTTAATAACCAAATTCATAGGTTGGAATAAAAAAAAGACTAAACTATACAAATCTTATCAAAACATTAGAAACTGAATTTATGATTTGAAAAAGAGGATATATTTGATTTGTTATTAATTTTTTCCAAAATATATAAAAAATATTTATGGTATATTTTTTTATAGAATTATACTAAATCTACGAATTAAAAAAAATCAGCATTAAATATTGAATTTATGAACTAAACTTTTCCAAATTTAAATCAATAATCTAGATATTAAGCCTTAAATAGATTTTACTATTTTTATCAAAGTATTTTAGGCGGAAAAATATATTTAGAAAAAAGATTGTTATTATTATTATTATATATATATATATATATAGATAGATAGATAGATAGATATTGCTTAGTGTTGTTATGTTGTTTCTTGGTTGTTTTTCATGTTATTTTTTATGTTTTCAATGTATTGTATCAAAAATTAAATTGTGTTGTTTCTATATGTGTGTTGATTTTATATTATTTTCAATGTGTTTTGTTTTTAAAATATGTTGTTTATGTCTAGTGCTCAAATAGAAAACGACAATGAAAGAATAATACACTAATTAAAAGGCAAGTATATTGATTTCCGTTGTCTTTGTCAGCTTATATGGGATTTTCTTTTGTTGGCATATATAATCGTGACCATATTGACTTATATTTGTGATCTTTTTGTTGGACTATAAATTTGATTTGGATCCAAATAATATTATGCTTGAAAATATTTTTTTAGTTAAAAATAAAATAGGAGGAGTCCAAGCCCAAATGCCCCGACTTCTAGATTTTTTCTAGAAATATCTTATTAAAATATCTTACATATTAGTTGAAGAAAACTTATAGAAACTTTTAGGTTGCTAGATATTTTAGAAGATAATTATAGTGGATAAATCATAGCCGTTAGATCAAATAAATCCTAGTCATTAGTTAAAAAGTTGTCTTAGTATAAATAGGGTGCTTTGCTCATTTTGTAACAAGTCAAAAAAAATTGAGAAGAATAATTAATAGAATCAAATATTTTTTTCCACCAAAGCTCTCTTTTATTTCTTAGACTAAATAGTTTCATCTTCCTACCAACAAAAATAATCTCTCTTCCAATTTCCAATTATAACCCTTCTCCAACACTTTTTACAAAGTCACTTTTGTCACTTTTTACAAGTAAAATGATAACTAGTAGTACATTAAAAAATCACTTGTGTCAAGGTGATATTAACAGCTCTATTTAGAACAAAAAAAAATTAACTAGTGAATCATACTCAAAATTCTTTATTACAGAAGCTGGGTACACAACTCTTCCGCGCCTGGAAAAAAAGGAAAAAGAAACATTATAAAGAAAAAATGTAAATGCGAAAAAAGAAACAAAAACAAAAACGAGACTATAACAACTACAATAAATCCACCTTCATTGGTTGACTGGATAAGATTAATAACGACAGTACTATAACAACTACAATTAATCCACCTTCAATATTGGCTTTGTTTGGTGCATGCCCTGTTTGTTCTAGTGAATAAAGAAAAAGAATAATAAGAGAACTAGCTCTAATGATGATTAATGTTGGCATATTTATAGACTGGTAATGGATGTAGTAATGGATTAAGACTCATTGGTTGGTTTTTTCTTTGGATTATTGTTATTTTAGTTTAGTTAACTAAACTAATTTTTCTTTTCAATTAATTATATTTTATTTTATGTTTATTAATTTACTAATTTAATATAATTGATTTTATTTTTTTTTCTAAAAACTCATTAATATTTTTATAAATTTATTTTTTTATTAATTAAATTAATTAAGATTTTAATTGATTTTCTAATTTAAATAAATATACTCAAAAATTTATTTTGGGGGCATTTTCATCCTTTAAAGTGAATAGGTATCAATTTATAAAAATAACATGAAATATGGGTACTAAATTGGTGAATCGGAAATGTTAAGTACCAAACCAGCAAAGTGACGGATCAAATAGTTATTTTGGATCGGGTGGAGAGGAGATGCTTAAGGATCAAGAGAGTTCGTCTGCACATCTTGGCCATTTGGAAGAGTTACGAATTGGACGTTGATGTTGAAAATGGGGTTATGTTTTGACTGTTTTGACAGGGGTCCGATTTGTGATGGTGGAGTTTCACGGAACTAGTATAGAGAATGATATATTTGTCAATTTTCTAGTATTCAATTGGAGATGATATCAATATATTTTCTAGTATAATTGACAAATATACTCAACTCTCCCGAAAAAAAAAGAAACTATTTAGGCTTCCAGTTTTTTTTGGACATTTTTACGTTTCCATCTCTTTTTGGACATTTATGCGTTTTATATGTTATTTTTGTTGTTTCGTATTTATTTTTATGTTGTTTATACAGTTTCTTGGTTTTTTCAGTTTTGTTTCGATGTTTTAATGCAACTTAATCTGTTTTTACGCTTTTTTGTGCATTTGTTGTTTTTTTCTATTGTTTATGGTTGTTTCTATATGATTTTCAATGTTGTTTTGTTGGTTCTCTGTTATTTTCGATGTTTTAAAGTAGTTTTTACCTATTTTTACACTCTTTATTCACGTGTTGTTTTTTATATCGTTTCTATTGTTTCTACATTGTTTTTAGTGTTTATGTTGTTTCTTGGTTGTTTTGATGTTATTTTTTAATGTTTCAATGAAGTTTTTCCTATTTTCATAGTTTTTTTTTCTTCTCTAGTTTTCTTATACTGTTTTTGTGTTGTTTCAATATAGTTTTTATGTTGTTATGTTGTTTTTTGGTTGTTTCCATGTTATTTTTGTGTTTTCAATGTATTGTATCAAAAATTCAATTGTGTTATTTCTATACGTGTGTTGATTTTGTATTATTTTCAATGTGTTTGTTTTAAAATGTGTTGTTTATGTCTATATTTTTTCATTATTCATAAGATTTCGAGCATAAAATAGATTATTTAATATATAATAGCGGCGTAAATTGTATTTCACTGAAATTTTATTAATTGAACATGTGTGTGAAATATGTTCGAAATAACCTTGAAACAACTACGTGAAATAATCCGCAAAAAAATGGCTGAAGAATAAAAAAATCCGCAAAAATGCGGAAGCACAGTGTCCAGAAAAATACCGGGGAGTGTAAATGTGTAATTTTCTTGGGAATGTTAGGTAATTTTGTCCTTAACCCTAGTGTTTATTTGATCGTGACTGAGAGTGTTTGTTAAGTTTTTGGTGTTATTTATATTTTTGGATTATGAAACTTCTAACAATTTTGATATTTATGATACTTATTGTAATATTGCATTGGGATTTGAGTAGAATTGGCAAAATGCAGCCCGATCGTGGTCCGCCCGATCAGTAGAGATCCTGGTTGGATCGCCATGATTTTCTAGTCCCAAAAAAATCACCATTAATATATTTTATTTTCAATTAATTATATTTTATTTTATGTTTATTAATTTACTAATTTAATATAATTAGTTTTCTTTTTTCTAAAAATTCATTAATATTGTTATAAATTTATTTTTTATTAATTAATTTTAATTGTTTTTCTAATTTAAATAAATATACTCAAAAATTTGTTTTGGGGGTATTTTCATCCTTAAAAGTGAATAGGTACAATTTATTAAAAATGTGAAATATGGGTACTAAATTGGTGAATCGAAAATGTCAGATATCAAACCAACAAAGTGACGGATCATGTGGAGAGGAGATGCTTAAGGATCAGGAAAGTGCGTCTGCACATCTTGGTTGTTTGGAAGAGTTACGAATTGGAGGTTGGTGTTGAGAATAGGGTGATCTGTCCTGGATAAGTTGGACTATCAATGACCAACTCCGCTCCTTGTCGCACCTGCAAAGCCTAAGCCGGAGGATTTTCCGGCGTCGGCACTCCGATGCTAAAGTTAGAATTAGAATATTGGATTTAACAAAGTGTATGAATATAAAGTGAAAATTGAGTCTTAAAATGTAACATTTTTCCTAGGCATGGAATGCCCTTTTTATACTTGAATTGTGGCTCTCCCCCTCCGAGAGGGCTCCACGTTTCGCCTTCAGATTGGTCTCTGATCACTCTTCTCCAAAAGTCCATCGAAGTTACTCGCTGGCAAGTCTCCCCTGAACATACTTACTTCATGGTAGGTATGGCCTTTGACCTGCCCTCTTTCAAGCCTCTAAATCCGGCTTCATTAATGATAAGGTCAAAGAATGTTTTTTGCATTAAATATCCTTCATTGATCGAGCTGGCATACGCCTTTATGTCTCATCATTGGCCATATCTACCGCCGCCCTTCCCCCATTCAGTAGTTACTCCAATCCTTTATGCCACATTCAGTCTATATCGGTCATTAAATGAGGGTGCAGGTCTTTCCTTTGGTAGATCTCCTTACATGCAGGACCTCCATAAGAGCTCTCTAATCCCTATTTAATTGGCTTGATTGTCTTATTCTTATTCTTCCTTCAAAAGAGCTGGCATCCTCATTTAACTGTTTAACTGTTTAACTATTTTGACAGGGGTGTGATTTGTGATGGTGGAGTCACTGGCGGAGCCACGTCCATGCTTAGGGGGGCCCTGCCCCCCCAACTTTTTTCTTTTTTTCTTTTTAGCACCAATATTTTTATTATTTAGTATTTTGGCCCCCTCATAATTTTGTTGGATAAAAATTATTGCATGAGTTTTAGCAAGTTAAATTGGAGATTTTGTGGTCTTATTTTATCTTATTATCATCTTAAAAATTTATTTTCTATTCATCCAAAAAAGATGGATTTCTCATAATTATTTGTTAATATATATTGAAAGAAAATTACAAAAAATTAGGATAAATTAAATTGTAGATTGTTTTTGTGATATGCAAAAGAGACTCTAAACAAGTTAAAGATTTAATTTAATATTTTGTGATGTTTTAGTTTGATTATATGATAATGAAAATTTGTTAGATGCATTTTTAAATAAATTTTTAATATTTAATGTATTTTTTATTTGTAAATTTATTTTTCCTCCATTTTTTATTTTTTTCGTGTTAACTTTAAATTGTATTAGTTTTTTGTGGTTTGTCGGGTTACCCGTGTCATAAATAGGTTGTGTTCGTGTCAATTATCTTGACACCGATAATTAAACAAGTTGTGTTCGGATTCGTATCAGACCTGTAATATTGTGTCAGAACACGACCCGCGAATACGAAAGTGACACCACTACCTACCAGCGGTCCTGGTTCCGCCCCTGGCGTGGAGTTTCACGAAACCATGGAAGACACACAAAGGAAAGAGCGGGTAAAAAACTAAAAACAATGGGATTCTTGGAGCAAAATTTCTAAAAATTCGGCCCACCCCGTAAAATTTCCTGGCTATGGCTATGCCATTGCCCATGTAGTTTGCAGTCATTATATTTTTGAACCCATAATTGACAATTTGACCCTCTCTTGGTCGTTTTGGCATGAGATTCTTGGAGCAAAATTTCTAGAAATTTGGCATGTTGGCTCTAGTATTTATTGGATTATTATTTTATTTTATACTTTAACAAATATTTCTTTAAGTCTAATATAATTTGGGCCAAATCAAGTTTCTTTTCAATACTCTCGACTTGTGATGGCAATATTGGAGATGATATCAATATAATTTCCAGTATAATTGACAAATATACTCAACTTTCCCCCCAAAAAAGACACTGTTCAAATGTATAGAATGTCAAGTGGAAAATGAACAATGTGTAGAAAGATACTGCAAAAGCAACTTTTCACATACATTCATGTCCAATGCTCATAAGTACATAGCAACAAATTCAGGCCAACAGCTATAAACTCATCTCACTAGAGAAAAGGAATACAAAGCATCATGATTTGGATGAAAATGAGAAGCTCATTCCACCTCCAACCTTGCAAGCTCATTCCAGACGATCTATTATCGGAAACTGTCGCCAACAGCACAAAACAAGTGGTTAATTAGTATGCTGACGGAATTAAACAGTCACAATTCTATTATCATGATGCTACATTAATTCACTAACCATGTCCGAAATCAACGTGATATGTCTATGTAAACTAGCCCATCCCAGTTATTTCTCAAAACTTGACGGGCAGCGAATATAAGTTGTGGTTGTAATTGGATGTTTTACTTTTTCTCAACAGTTGTATCGACAGAATTAGTAGAACGAAATATTCAGTATTAAATAGTAAGGCAAAAACTATCCATCATGAAATTTATCTGATCAACTTAGAGATCTTTTTAACCAACGAATGAGCACTCCTAGACATACACAAGTAAGAAGAAAGATCGATTATTTGACACCCACTCTGGAGCATAAGCACTCGTATATCTTTCTTACTGAGTGATAACCACTTGATTTTTATCTGACATTTAGCATGCTTAAGTTATTTAGCAAGGCCATCACTAATAAAATAGGATATCAAAAAAATCAAAGATGTGATAACACCCACCAGGGCAAGTTGACTCCAAAGCTACCGTTGTTAGAATCCTTTGGTTGTAACCAGCATAGGCACAAGTGGTGCGGTTGCAACCCGAAGACGTGCTGTTCCCAAGATAGAAGCTTTCTGCACCCTCACATCGAATTGGAGGGCAAGATGAGTTAATCTGTGAAGGTTCACACTGTAACCTGAGCGCATAAGCAAAAAGTGAGAAGAAAAAACACAAGATATTTAAACAAGATACAATGGCCGATTACTGAGGTATATATAAGCAGCTGAAGAATTTATCATGCCTCACTTACATCCAGCTTACTGCAGCATCACACTTGCACGTTACGCAATTGTTAGCCGTGAAAAGATAGGTGCCATTCGGGACGAGTAAAGGGTAATCCAGTGAATTGTTGTTTACCATTGAAGAACAAGCTGTCATAAAGGACACAAATCAATATATGTCATTTTAATAGGCTTGCAATGAAGGCTATTCCAAATTTATCAATACTATCATGCTTATGATTCATATCAAAATCACACAATATATTGCAAATTGCAGATATTGAAAAATTAAGCCATCACAACATGTAGACTCTAAACATGAAATTCTTAATTAGCTTCTATCAGATCAGTTTTGCAAGAATAATTTGTTATATTAACCACTGTTCTCCCCAAAAATTCCCCCGCCACGTTATTCTTCCAATTAGGCCCCGCCTAAACCCGCTCGGTAGGGCTGAAAAACGAATCAAGCTCGCTCCGATTAGATTCGATCGTTAAAAGCTCGTTTGAGTTCGATTCGTTAAAAGCGAACCACTTGAACATATTTTTCCGTTCGATAAGATTTAAAAGCTAAAAGCTTTGTCTGGCTATTAGTAAAAAAGAATAAAATATGTGTTATTCTTCCAATTAGGCCCGCTCGATCAAAGCTTGTTCGAACTCGATTCGATTAATAATCAAACAAGCTCAAACAAAATTTTTAAAGCTCGATTAAAATCCAAACAAGATCGAACAATCCATGTTCGCCCGACTCCGACTCGTTTACACCCTACGCCTACGCCCGGTCCTGCCTAACCCTGCCATAGGCTGATGCCCGACTAACGCCTAGCGATTTTTAGAACACTGAGATTAACAAAATGAGCAGTTATCTTTAAAAGGAAAGAACTTACTTCTAAGGGGAACATCAAGAACAGCCCCAGCCAAGAGGTCTCTAGAACTTGTCAAATTATTGAGCCTCAAAATCGTATCTTGAGAAGTATTATACTGTTGAGCAATCCCCTCCACCGTGCTCCCCTGCGCCACCACGTGACCGTAATGCACCACCCTCTGCCCGTCCACGTCATCGCAGCTGCAAGGAAGTGGTATCCATAGATTCTGCCCAACCATAATCAAGTTGGGATCGCTTATATTATTAACGGCCTGGATTTGTTGGTAGGTGACCAGGCCGGAGAACACCTCCGCCGCTATGTGGTAGAGCCCATCTCCGGCGACCACCGTGTAGTTCGGCCGGCGGTTGGATATCCCGGTGCCGTTGTTGCAGACGCAGGGGAAGGGGATTTTTACGGTCTGCTGGGCGGCGATGGGGAAGGTGCGTGGGGTGGAGAGGGGGAGGTTGTTGGCGCCGAGGATGGAGCGGAGGTTTTTGATGGTGAATAGGGTTCGGATGGCGGAGAGAGTGGTGGCGTTGGGGGAGACGTAGTCGATTAGGGCGTTGCAGGTGGCGCCGGTTGAGGCGCAGCGGAAGGGTTGCTGGGCGAAGCTGAAATTTGGGGAAGAAATGGTGATTAAGAGCAATAAAGTTGAGAATAATAAATTTTTTGAAGAGCCCATTTGGTGTTACTCTGCTCTTTAATTTCTTGGAGACGAAAATAAAGAAAAGATTTTTATGGGAGTAATTTTTTTATAGTGAGAAGAGGAGTTTGCCGTTGGCGTGGGAAAGGAAGACGACGAAGACGATGACTGAGGAGGATAGAGATGGGAGTGAAAGGTGGAGCCCGGGGAAGAAGAGACCAGGAAATTGTATATTTCGCAATTGGGCCCCCAATTTAGGTATAATGTGGGTTTCGGTGACAAAACTTTCGAATTCCTCATATTGAAACCATAAATTGGAAATACATGCAAATTTGATCTTCTTTTCTATATACCTAGGGGTGTCAATCGTGTCGTGTTTTGTGTTCGTGGGTCGTGTTCTGACACAAGTATAACAGGTCTGACATGAACACGAACACAACCCGTTTAATTATTCGTGTCAAGAAACACGACACGGACCACGACCTTACCCGACACGAGTAACTAAACTCGAACACCTAACCTAAAAACCTATATAATTTAAATTTGACATAAAAAATAAAAAAAATAGAAAAAAACTATTATCACAAATAAGAAAATAAATTAAAATTTTAAAATATAATAATAAATGCATTTAATAATTTTTCCATCATCATATATGATATAACCAACTAAAACATCATAAAATATTAAAATAACATGTCACTATAAAATTAAATGGGTTAAATAGGTCAATCGTGTCGACCCACGGGTCGACCTGACCTGACCTATTTATTTTCCGTGTTAATCGTGTTCGACCTAATTTTGACCCGAACCTGCTAAGGATTGTACTTGTACCTGCTAAGAGTTGTATATGTACCTACTAAATTCGTATTAGGTTCATATCGAGTTATCGTATCGTGTCACAAATTGACGCTTCTATATATACCCTATTCATAACATTTACTTTAAATTTTGTCAATACAAAGAAAGGAAAAAAAAAACAAGAACATAGAAAAGAAAATGTAGTGACATGTGATATTCTCGTAAATATTCATGGATTGGACAAAGTTGCAAGTTTTTATAAAGTTAGAAAATGTAATGTGACGAATTGGAAAAATATCAGTATAAAAATCACATGAAACCTAACTTGTTGGACTGAAATGCAATCTTCCCAATAAGTGGGGAAAATGTATAGTTAATTTAGTGAGTGCAAGACTTTTGACTTGGTACAGGAGAAGACACAAAATAGTCTTGCAAGTGTGTCGACATTAAACTTGAATTTCCTTGGGTGTCGAACATAATTGTTCTCTTTATTTGGGAGGATTTGGTTGTACGTCGTGAAATTTCATCGAACACCTGGCTTGGTGACATCCCGCTGGTTTTAGTTTGATGGCGCGATGAGGAGTTACGCCTGAAGTTCTAGTTATAAAAAAAAATAAATAAATAAAAATAAAAAATAAACTTGAATTCCCGTGTATTGATGGTAAAGTTTATATGAGTAGATTCACGTGCCAAAAGTCTTAGTGAGGCCCACGAGCAAATATCTTTAATCTGTTAATAATTATTTTTTCCGTCATTATTTAAATGAACTAAAAGATGTATTAAAGTCATCCATTAATAAAGTCAAACGTCCTGAAATTAGGTGGGCTTTTTAAAAAAATAATAATAAATAGAATTGTTTCTGAAGGAATTACTTCAAATTCCAAAGTGAACATTCTTCAAGTTTTGAATTCTTCCACCTCAAATTAATTGAATAAAAGTGTGACAAATAAAAAAAACACTTATCAAATCAAATTCTCCAAGCACCATTTGAATCATATGCGGAAAATCCTGCTTTCTGTTTTTTATATTACTTTTATTAATGGGAATAGCATGATCTCAACTAGAGAAAATGTGGATTGAAGTTATTGACCTGCAACTTGCAAGGGAGGGGTCAATGCAATGTGGACAAACCCCTCCTCATTCATTCCACAAGGGTTTTTCATGATCACATGATTTTTAAATGGAGGCTCCTACCTTTTTTCCCACTATTACATTTATAAAAAAAATAAGGACAAAGGAGATTCTTCATTCTGGGGCAATCAAGAATGGGAAGCTCACTAGCCCGTACCTACCACAAATGATTTATGTCTCTTGCGGGGTAGAAGTCGTGGGTTCACTTCATCAAAATGCCTTTAGGGTATGCGGGCTGGTGAAGGACTTGGTGAGAACTTATATTGAATAACATATGTGGGATTCGATTCGGGGAAGATCAACATATTTTAATTCGGACGATCGAATAAACTTTTTCTCTTTACTTGAGATGACATGATTTTGAATACATATAGAGTCATAAGGAAGGAGTTTGAACTTGAATTGGTTTAATAAAAGGGAACAAGTAAAATTTAGGGATTACAAGTCCGACTCGGCTTGACCCGTATTGGCCCGTCGTGTTTGGGTCGCCCCATCTCATAACTCATAGTGGGGCAGGGAGGGCATTGGTATCGCTTCTCTCCTATGGGTACCCTACCCGCCTCACCCCGTCCATAATTTTATTTTTTAAAAATTATTTAATACATGTTTTACTTATATAAGATATATGATATGTAACTTTTACGTACTTAATATTATATCTAACATATTTGCATCATTAATGATAATTTATATAAATAATATGTATTAAAAACAAAAATACAAGATTAAAAAAACTTATGAATAGGCTTATAAATATATTACAAGTTTATACAAACTTGTTTTTCTTATTTCTGGTTTCTTTTTATTTCATTTCCATTTGAATTAATGCGTATTTTTTTTATGTTTTGATTTACACACACACTTCACTAGGGATAGAACCATTGACCTCCCACACATAGGAGGGAGTGATAGCACTAGGCCAAATGACTGGTGAATTAATGTGTATTTTATGATAGAATAATAAGTTTTTATTCTACAAGGACCGCCCATTCAATTGCCATCCCTAGTAAACTTCAATTTATCCCCTTGTGATAAAATTCATACATAGATGACGTTCGGGTAAGCTTATTTAAAAGACGCTCTTACATCTTATAATTAAGATGTAGTTTATAAGATGTTTTTAGAGTTTTTAACATGTTCCATCTTATTTTAAAAATAATTTGTTACAGTGTTTGGGTAAAATAAGATGGCGAAACTTTTAAGAAGTTAGTAATGACAATTTTCTAAATTAAAGTAGTCAGAACTAAAGGATATTGAAATAGGATCTTATTTTGTAAAGAAATTAAATTCTCCACCTTTTTTGAAAACATGTATAAACTCCTAACATTTATTTTGAAAGCTTATAAGATCTGTTTTAAAAAAAAAAAAAAAAAAAGGGCAACTTGTTAATTATAACTTGTTTAAGTTATCATTTAAGCATGAGTATGACCAGTGTTAATAAAGTGTAGAATCTGAAGTGAAAATGAAAAAGGTGTAGAAAGACACTGCAAGAGCATAACATAAAAACCATTATTGTTACAGTTTTCCTTATAAATTTCCTCGTGTGCCTTGTCCAAAGAGAATGGGTTATCGGTCTAGTACCAATATTCACAACCTTGTTACAATTTTGATTACAAATTTACTCGTGTGTCTTGTCTAAAGAGAATCGGCTATGGGTCTAATTACCAATATACAGAGCTGGGCAACTTATTACATCATGTTCAATGCTGTACATGCCAACAAATTCCAGAAAGGCTTGTTACAACTATAAACTTATCTCACTAGAGAAAAAGGAAAGCAAGCATCATGATTTGGAAGATAATGAGAAGCTCATTCCACCTCCAACCTCGCAAGCTCGATCCAGATGATCTATTATTAGACGCTGTCGCCAACAAGAAGTGGTTAATTTAGTATGCTGACAGAACGAAACACTCACAATTCTATTATAAGCCAAATCCAATTAACTATAAGCAACGTTATGTTACTTCATTAATTAATGAGCACCCCTAGACATACAGAAGTATAAGGAAACAAGTGCAAATAGAATCCTAATAACATTCAACAATATAACTTCTTCTGTGAAGCATTTTAGGTCCAATGTGCCATTAAAATATCTTAAAGACTATAATGTACATAATTATTCACAATTTTCAAACCACTCAAATTTATTTAAGATTTAGCATGCTTAAGTTGTTTAGCAAGGTCATTACTAAGAAACTAGGACATGCAAAAAACTGTCAAAGAGGTATAGAAACCCACCAGGGCAAGTTGACTCCAGAGCTACCGTTGTAAAAATTGTTTGGTTGAATCCAGCATAGGCACAGGTGGTGTGGTTACAACCTGAGGACGTGCTGTTTCCAAGAAAGAAACTTTCTGAACCCCCACATCGGATTGGGGGACATGATGAATTAGTCCGGGATGGTTCGCACTGTAACCTGAGCCATAAGCAAAAACTCAGCAAGGAATAAAGACAAGACAAAGAACCGATTACTGGAATAAGAAGCTGAAAAATTTGGGGAAGAGAAAGACTTTCTCATCCTACACTTACATCCTGCTCACTGCAGCATCACACTTGCACCGTACACAATTGTTAGCTGTGAAAAGATAGGTGCCATTCGCGACGAGTAAAGGGTAATCCAGTGAATTATTGTTCACCATTGAAGAACAAGCTGCCAGAAAGGACGCAAATCAATATCTGTCATGTTAATAGGCTTGAAATGAACACTGATCTAAATTTATCAAAAGCTAAATGAGCTAGATGCATCAAGGGTTTTATTGTGATATTCAAAACCTCTTGGTTCTTTTGTAATTATCCCAAACCCCAAGAGGGTATTTGTAATTATCATTATCTTATGAAACAAGAGCTAGTTGTAGGCTGTAATCTTCATATTTTGAAAAATAGGCCATCACCAATTCACCATCCTATACTCATTTAGTAGAACCACTAGCCTGGACTTCAAAGCCCAAAGGTAAACCCTCTGAGTATAACAGATTTAAAAACAAACATAATTGAGTTCTATATTGTTCATTTATATTTATGGCCCCATTTTGACTAATTGAGTTCTATAATCTATATTGAAGGGGATACCAGTCAACATCTATGTAAGAAAAGGGCATAACCTTGGAAGACTCTGTAAACATAATTGACTATAAACTCACAATAAAATAAAATCTATGTTGCCAAATGATTCCTTAAGTTTGGTCAAACCTCAAGCTATTATTGCATACTCATTATCATCCTCCAATAATACTATCTCTTCACATTATGTTCTGAAAATGTCAACTCTTCAATGGATAAGTTTTCAAAGTTAATTATCTCATCTCAAAATTAAAATTTCTTAAGACCTCTATTGAACTATTAACACTTCACAAATGATCATACAAACTTTATTCTAATCTCACTAACAAACGCAAATAATTAACATAAGCTCTCAAATTGTTCTGCAAAAGTAATTTGTTAGATATACGTACTTGAAAGTGGAACATCAAGAACAGCCCCAACCCTGAGGTCTCGAGAATTGTTCAAATTGTTGAGCCTCATCAGCGTATCTTCCGACGTATTATACTGCTGAGCAATCCCCTCCACGGTGAACCCCGGCGCCGCCACGTGCCCGTAGTGCACCACTCTCCGGCCGTCCACGTCATCGCAGCTGCAAGGAAGTGGTATCGAAAGATTCTGCCCAACCACAATCAAGTTGGCATCGGTTACATTATTAGCGGCCTGGATTTGTTGGAACGTGACCAAGCCGGAAAACACCTCCGCCGCTATGTGGTAGAGCCCGTCGCCGGGAACCACCGTGTAGATCGGCCGTCGGTCGGATATTCCGGTGCCGTTATTGCAGATGCAGCGGAAGGGGATCCTGATGGTCTGCTGGGCGGCGATGGGGAAATTGGATGGGGTGGAGAAGGGGAGATTGTTGGCGCCGAGGATGGAGCGGAGGTCGTCGATGTTGAAAAGGCTTCCGATGACGGCGAGAGTGGTGGAGTTGGGGGAGACGTAGTCGATTAGGGCATTGCAAGTGGCGCCGGCGGAGTTGCAGTGGAAGGGTTGCTGTGCAGAGCTGAAATTTGGGGAGGAAATTGTGATTAAGAGAAATAAAGTTGAGAATAATAACCTCTTGAAAAAGCCCATTTGCTATTATTGTGAAAAAAAAGCAAGTTTTGCCACAAATGAAAAATTGAGGATCAAAATTACATTGAACCTAAGTTGTTGGGGCTGAAATTGGAATATGTTTTATAGTTAATTTATGAGTGCAAGGCTTTGACTTGATACATGGAAAACTGGAAACGGCATAATAGATTTTTTTTTTTTTTTTGAGCAAACGGCATAATAGATTAAATTGAATGGAATTAAGCTCCACTAATAGAATACAATAAATTTCAGGGTTTACTTTGACTGGCAATTGGCATCATATGTTATGTTTCCCATTCAAATCCCAAAGTAATTAATAAGTGGTACAAGCAACAACATGATCATAACTTTGATCAAATTTGAGATACCAAGAATGTAATTTTACTATCCTACCCCTACTAAGTGACACCAGTTATGACCGGAATTTAGGGTCCGCATACTTTTTCATGGGTTTGTGTCCGACCCGAACACCTTTGTGTTCATTGATTCTCTGACAATAAGGTTCTCCAGATGGTGTCACGTGGTCCAATATGAACTTACATAATTACCACTATAAAAGTCGGACGCAATTATTAAGAAGGCTAAGTTTTTACTGTTCACTTACTCATCTACTGTTACTTCGTTATCTCACGACCCGAATTGATTTAAGCATCAGAGGGTCATAGCTAGAAGCTATTACGGCTAGCCTAACGTGTGTTGTATGTTTCGGGTGACTCATCTAAAATACCCGAGTAAATTCGAACTCCAACCTTAAAAGGAGCCTTCGGGTACACTGATTTACTAATAGTGTCCCTCAACTTGGAAGAATAATCAAATTTATAACAAAGTAAATTTTAGTATAGCCTATCATAAGCTGAAAAAAATGATACGCACCTCTCAAATTCAATAGGAGTGTCCCCAGGTTTCTTTTCCACGAACACATTGGAGCAACTGCCAACTGGGGTCAGAAAAGCCCAATTAGTAAGATGAAATAGCTAAACCAGGTTGGGCCACACGCATTTTGGGTCTTTGTTGATTCATGATTGATGTCCCTATACCTAACATTGGCACAAATAGGCCCGGAAGAATCAAAGGATCATGGATCGGCTTATATAGATTTTGGTCATTTAAATCTAACTTGAAATATTTTGAATTACGGATAATTACAAAAACACCTATTAGATTTAGTTTAATTAGAAAAGAACACAGTTATCTTTGGATAATTACACAAATACTTTATTACATTTATTTATCTTTTACAAACTCCTCCCTCAAGAGGGGATACTATATGTTAGGTAAATAAAAACCTAACATTACAAATCGGTATTTGTAAATTGTAATTTTAAAAGATAACTGGAGTTTTTAGTAATTAGGCTAAATCTTAGAGGTGTATGTAATTATTCGTTTAAATTAAATACCTATTTTCATGAAACGAGGTAACATGTTGTTTTTTGATAAGCTCAATTTAAATTAATTTGGAGGGGAATTAGGAAATTAGCTATCCTTCTTTAACTATTTTTTTTTTTCAAATCCTTTTTATTTATGAATATTCACATTGAATTGGCCAAAGTCTTGCGCTGGGCCTAGTCTAATACCTACTGATCAATAAATTAGTCAAGTTTAATTTGACCCATTTTATATAATGGTGTATAAGTGATTGATGTTGATTACATATGCTTTAACAATTATGAAACTAAGAGTTATGAAATATCATTTTGTTATGAAAGTAACTATTTTGTAGATGTAGTTGGATTGGAAATGTCACCTAGTTCATCTAGTTGAACTCTTTTTTTCTAATTATAAATAAATAAATTGGGAGCACCTACTTTTTTTGTACAATAGCCAATAGGGGATAATAGGCGAAGAGACACGATCATTCGTATAAGATCGACTTCGGTTCAATCCCTTCTACAATACAAGTCTTTACCACTAGAGCACAATGTTACTTCCGAAAAATACGAAATTAAAGAAAAGAAGTGACCGTTGAGAGATAGTATGAACTTACAACCCAATATAGTCCAAAAATTATTTCATCTAACAGTACATAAAACGTTCAAATTTAGTCCACCAAACTGATATAACTACAAAATTAACTTTACAGAACAACTTTCTATTTCGAATGACAAGAGAGAAAATAAGTTTCATGGTTTGTTACTTGTTACTATCAATCACTAGTTGTCTTATTAAAAAAAAGGTTTCAAATCATTAGATAATATTAGTATAATAACTTTCTGATCGTACCAAAAAATATAGAAAATCAATTTCATGGATAATTTGTATCCACTTTTACCTTACCTTAATTAGTTGTTATTAAGTCATATTCACGTGGTCATGTTAGGGGTTTATTGTTTAACTGCTGTTTTCGATGCATTAGCAAATGTGGTTTTTAATTTTATTTTTACGTTAATCTATATAATTAGCATGGGCATTAAATTTAAATGCAACAAACAATTGTTGTCTTGTAGAATACGATAATTAATTTCTTGTCCCGTTAAGCTCGATTCCCTTTGGATCGCCCTCAACACATTGAAAATCAAAAAAAAAAAAAAACTCGACATTTGAAAAAACATTAATAATAAAAATAATAATAGGGTCTGACCAAAAGAAGATAAACTAATGACATATCCAACGGTAGGGTCCCATAAATAAATATTTGAATCACATAGCTGTCTTTTATGAGAGTGCGAGCTCGACCAATTGATGATTTTAGACAAAAATAAATAAAATTATATTATACTCTACTCCTCAATTATTTTATTTCTTTTGAAGAAAAAAAATTAGGTAAAGAAACTGAGATTCGCAATTCTCCAATGACTGCAGCAATACATTACGTTAACGCAAAATCAAATTTACTAAATTTGGTATATTGGTGACTATTTATTGCATTTTCCTGAAGGTGGCTTACTTATTCACTAAATAATTGTTCAGTACTTTTGACTAGTGTAATATGAATTTTCGCAAAAACATTAAGCATATCTCATACGGGTTAATAATTTTGCAATTAATTTAATTAGTTCACACATTTAAAAGACAGATTGTTGCAGGAAGCTTATTTGCCATGGCCAACTTTGAATTAGGGATGCAGTCAATGCTAGCTAATAACAACAAAATTGTTAAGGATATTTAATATATAATATATATACATATATGTATATGATTCTACTAAAAAATACAGATCACTCCAAGTCAGGATATTGTTTTTTTAGGGACTCCAAATCAGGGTATTTGCTTAGTTAGACGTACGTGAACTTTTTCTCCAGAGCTAGCTGGTAAATTCTTCGGATGTGAATTTGTCTGCAACACTAACAAACATTAGACGGTCATGGGTTATTATAGGAAGACCACTCGGACGCTCGTGTACAAAAGTTATATTTGTTGTGGCATATGATTTTCATTAAACAAATTTAAGCAAAATTGTCTGGAGACATCGAGGTACAAAAGCCAATGAAAAATACAGCAAATAAGTGGGACACTAGTTCTGAAGTATATATTGGAACTTGGAAACCAGAATGCTTTCCTTTTGTCTTGTTAGCTTAGTTGACTCCATGTACGTCTTTTTCATAAGTTCTACTGTATCTCAAGTTCTCAACACAAATAAAAAAAAAAAACAGACCTAGAAAAAATCAACAACAATAAGTTTTTCGAAATTTTAATTAATATAGTTTGTAATTTCTTCAAAATTTTTACACCAAACATACG
The DNA here is from genome assembly GCA_016081115.2 of Rehmannia glutinosa. NCBI lineage: Eukaryota > Viridiplantae > Streptophyta > Magnoliopsida > Lamiales > Orobanchaceae > Rehmannia > Rehmannia glutinosa. Next base: position 53,021 of record JABTTQ020001648.1, on the reverse strand, counting down.
ATTGTTTATGATATCGTTAATATATTATTCTCTCACATTTTGTAAGGGTTTTATTTTGATCATCAATTTGAACAAATATCTTTCAATTCTCCCAAAATTTATCTATTCATTCACTCACACATTTCTAACCACTACTCCCAATTTATTAAAAAAAAATCTTCGAAAAGTTACATGGTTGAATTACGTGCTTCGCATAACAATATTTCTCCAACAATTTTAATGGAATTTAATAATATAAATAAATAAAAGGAAGTGTGATCAGATCAGACGGATTCAACAGACTGCCACTACGAACTTTAAAAACTAGACATTTCCTGCAAGTTGCTCAACTCTGAAATTTCTGACATAATTAATTTAATGTAGGATTAGCAAATTTGTTTAATCCTTCCATTTGCTCAACCAACTAATCCATAAACTAATTGCAAACTTTCAACCATTAATCAACCAATTTGACAGCTTATTATCATTATCAAACATAAATAGTCAACAAAACCTAATTTAGCAAACTCCAGATAAATTTGGGGGCCCTTAATCTACAATTCTTTATAGTAATTAACTCCACCTACCTATAGGAGAACTAATTGTTAGATTCAAATTGACAAGAAATTATGTTTAAAAAAATAAATAAATGTTGTTACCTGATTGGCTTGTAATCAGGAGTTTTTCCTTTTCTTTATATATATATTTTCATTTATTAAAAAAAAAATTAATTAGTATAAACTACATACAAGCACAAATAAGGGTGACAATTTAGCAAACTCCGGTAATTTTGGGGGCCCTTAATCTACAATTCTTTTAGTTAACTCTACCTACCTATACCTATAGAGAACTCAGGGTCGGTCCGGGAACCGGGAACTGGACCTTTTTCGCCCTACCTACCCTCGCCCCACACACCTAGAATTTTTATTTTTAATATATATTATAATATAATTTTTATGTATTTTTATATTATATCTAACATTTATAAATTGATAATAATAAATTTTGTAAAATATATTTTATAAATATTTTATAAATATTATTTTTTAATTTATAATTTTTTTGTATTTAATTTAATTTAAAACAAATAAATAAATGTTTAGGTCTTCCCGACCCACCCCGAATTTTAAATTAGTATTGCCATCTTTAAGCACAAATGAATGACGATACTTGAAATGGCCAAAAGATTAAAAATGCCCCCGGGGACTGAAACAAATTAGATAAGATTTCAGTATTTTGTCATTTATTTGGATGGGCGGTAATTATTTTTATTTTCTATTTATCATTCCCAAAAAACTTGTGACTAAATTAGAGCAATGAAACTAAACTTGTCATAAGAAATTGGTGGCGGACAAAGATGCAAATACTTATTCAATTGACATAGTAGATCGTTGAATCCTAAGCAGTTTAAGAATATTATTCTAAGAATATTGTTGGGGATGTTAAGTGAGTTATGAGGAAGTTTTGATTTTACGTATTAGCATAAAGAAAAAGATGCAAGGCAGAGAACCACGTGAAGAAAGTGCTGCAAAATAAAGAAAATGGTATCATCATACAAGATACATAAATTGATCATTGTTCACACTTGTTAATTAACTCTCACATTTTCAAAAACCATGATAGAAGTGTTTGACTTATCTTATAAGGTCTCTAAAAGTATTGGTATTTTTTTATAAAAAATTTATAAGCTCCCAAAATAAGATATTAAGAGCTTATAAGTTCTTTTTAGAAAATTTGGAGGGTATCCTATTTACAAAATAAGATATTGTTTTACATTACGTTATAAACAATAATTGGCATATGCAATCAACTAATAATTATTATGAAAGTAGACGAAAACTTATATTTAGTGGGAATTGAATACAAGACCTCGTAAATTTTATAATCTAAACTCTATCCTTTGATATTACTGTTCTAAAAATTCTAGTCTAGCATCACCTAGGCGTTAGGCTCCCTTTAGCAACTTTCATTTTCTTCCGATTAGATTTCACTTAATCCTATTTATGGTCCGCCTAATTCCGCTCAGGTCTGCCCTTGACACTAGGTCCCAATCGACCATCTGTTGAGCGTATACTTGATAAAAACCTTATTTACAACTAAATTTATCATAGAAGATTTATTTCTACAATGTTGTAAAACTTGTATTTTATGAAGAGATAGATTGTTTTGAATTGATTAATAAAAATACAATTTTCTTCTCTTTTTTTAAAACAAAGCCTAGTAAGATTGTAATTTTGACGGATTGATTACATATAGGGTGACAATTTTGGACACGACACGATAACACGACACGAAAACGATACGAAAATAGTGGGTTAGTGTTTAGCTTTATCGTGTTCGTGTCCTTATCGTGTCAACACAATAAGGACACGAAAATTTCGTGTCGTGTTCGTGTTTTTACGTGTTTACACGATAAAGACACGAACACAATAGTGACACGATAATGACACGACACGAACACGATAAGGACACATTTACCTGTTAGTGACACACGATAACCTGATATTTTGTATGTTTATATCGTGTTTTATCGTGTAATATCGTATAATTTGTTTTCGTGTATTAACATATAAATTATTTTTTTTGTTTTTGACTTATCGTGTTACTATCGTGTCGTGTCGACACGAAATTTTCGTGTTCGTGTTCGTGTCGGAACAGATTCTTATCGTGTACGACACGAAACACGACACGATAACACGATTTGCCACCCCTAATTACATAGATCTTGGAGAATCCCTACTTAAGACTTTTTCACACGATTCATCCTAAGCCTAAAGGATGGTGACCAACTAAGGTAGGGCTTTCTTGCAAATTAAATTAAAAAACGCTTATGTGGGGGCCAAATCGCAAATAAATTGTTGCTATCTGAGGGAGAAAATATCAAAATAAAGCAAGAAAAAACACAGTCGTTGCTTTAACAAACATTTATAGTACAACACAAAAACCTTTTTTGAGTTTTTGAAGTTTGTTGTGCTGTTGTTGTGTTGTGTTTGTTACACGCACATATATATAAATATATATATCTATCTATACAGATCAGAATCGTGGACATTTTCATATTTAGACCATTTCCATCGCCTTCCTCGTTTCTTTCTCTCTAAACCATCTCCCCTTTTCTCTCTGTATTCTCTCTGTTCTCTCTGTATTCTTTCACAATGAGCATGACGAAGAAGAAAAAACACAGCGATGAGTTCATCGGGGTTCAGATTTTACAAGGTCTTATCTTCCGCCACCACCACCACCGCCGCCGCCGCCTCAATCACCTAATCCCACTCCTCTCCGCCGCCTCCGGCTGTTTACTCCTCCTTATTGCACTTCTTTTGTTTCTCTCACCTCCCATCTCCGACCACCACCATACCCTCCACCACCTCACTCTCAATACATCGGTATGCCATTCCATTTACAAGTTTCAATTTTTTTTACCAACTCTATGTTATCTGATTTCTTTTTTTTTTTTTTTGTATTTGTGAAGTTGAATAACAGAGTTCACATTAATGTCGAGAAAGATAGAGTTTTTCGTGTCCCGGTGAGTCTAAATAGCGTGACCCATTTTCCTGTGTTTTTATTTTTATTCTAATTTTTATCTTTTTGAAAATTATTTTTTAACATCGGTATTATTTCTTGACGATTAGCTGTTGTTTTTTTGTGATGAACCTGTAGATGAGTGGAGGAAGCTTATTAGGCCGCGATTTGTGGACTTCAAATCAATCCAATTTCTTTTATGGTTGCAGTAATGCCAGCCATGACTTTTTAAGTACTCCCCCCATTCCTTGTCATTAATATATACACATATTTAGTACAGAGCATCTATACATATATTTCCATTCTAGGTGAAAATCGTTTATAAGTATCTGTTTCTGATATTCTTGTTGTATTGTTTTTAATTGTGTCATGAATTACGTATTGCAGCTGCGGAAATGAATACAGAACCAAATAGATACTTACTAATTGCAACTAGTGGAGGCTTAAATCAACAAAGAACAGGGGTAAGTCTCTGTTACAATTGATGCAAAAACGGGGACGTTCTCCGATACCGTGCTTTTATAGCATAAAATGCGTAGCTTTTCCTTTTCCAATGCATTTCTTACCATAAGATATTGTGTGGTGTGATTAATTGGTTATCCAATCCAATCTCTTATGGTAACAGATAGTAGATGCTGTTGTTTCAGCCTATATCTTGAACGCGACCCTCGTCGTGCCTAAGCTCGACCAACAATCTTTCTGGAAGGATGCTAGGTTTGTTCTTGACATGTTGATGTCTGAAAATCATGTTGCATTCCTAATTGTGACTAATTCGATTGAGTTTTTGCAGCAACTTCTCGGAGATCTTTGATGTTGACTGGTTTATGAGGTACCTGTCGGAAGACGTTAAAATTATAAAACAGCTTCCGGAAAAAGTAGGGAAAGTCATAACTACACGTGCTCCGAGAAAATGCAATAAGAAATGCTACGAGACTCGTATCTTGCCCATCTTTCATAGAAAGCGCGTACGTAGTTCTGTACCAAAGTTTAATGTCTTTGTGATTTCTTTGTCATTGTGGATTGTCATGCTGGATTAATCGAGATCCTTTATGGTTTTGTGCCCGTTGTTGCCATTTGAAATATAATCAATAGCATGGCTAAGTTAGTGAACTGATGTTGGACTTGTTTTATGCTGGTAATCGTGTTTAAAAATTGAGAGAATTTTTATGGTAAACCGAAGCTTAGAAGTATTGGCTGTCCACAGGTGCAGGCCGTTCAGTTGACGAAGTTTGATTACAGATTATCAAACCGGCTTGATATGGATTTACAGAAACTGAGATGTAGAGTTAACTACCACGGTTTGAAATTCACTGATCCCATTCTTGAGATGGGTATGAAATTAGTCGAAAGGATGAGAACGAAAAGCAAGCATTATGTCGCGTTGCATTTAAGGTACAGCGAAACTGTTTAACTACTCAAAAAATATTTTTAACATTAATACTTGCTGACATTTAGTTTTTAACATGACAGATTTGAACCTGATATGCTAGCATTCTCTGGATGCTATTACGGTGGTGGAGAAAAAGAAATGAAAGAACTAGGTACTATACGAAAGAGGTGGAAAACGTTACATGTGAGTCGAGCCCTCTTATGTCGTGAAGTTTCCAATAATGATGTTGAAAATGATGCTAATTGATATATTACTATGTTTTGCAGACAAAAAATCCTGACAAGGAGCGAAGGCATGGAAAATGCCCGTTAACTCCTGAGGAAGTTGGCCTGATGTTAAGAGCATTAGGATTTGGGAACGACGTGCATATATATGTAGCTTCAGGCGAAGTATATGGAGGCGAAGAGACATTGGCACCTTTAAAAGCTCTATTCCCAAACTTCCACACTAAAGAGACTATTGCCAGCAAGGAGGAGCTAGCTGAATTTTCGTCCTACTCCTCCCGTATGGCTGCATTGGACTTCATTGTTTGTGATGAAAGCGATGTTTTTGTTGCCAATAACAATGGGAACATGGCAAAAATACTCGCTGGAAAAAGGTAGACGCGGGCATCTCTCTACATTGGTTACATAATTCCTGTGTAGGATGTGATATGAGGCTAAATTAATTTGTGTTTTATTGCAGGAGATACTTTGGTCACAAACCAACAATCCGGCCAAACGCCAAAAAACTTTATCGGGTGTTTCATGATCGACATAACATGACATGGGAAGAATTTGCTTCACTTATTCGAAAATTCCAAATTGGTTTCATGGGAGAGCCAAATGAGGTCAGGCCGGGGAGGGGTGAGTTCCACGAACATCCGTTGTCTTGCATATGTGAAAATTCCGATCAATCAACGGCGCTTGGAGATTCAATTTTTCAGGGCAGAGCTAAAAACTACGCGGATAAAAGTAGTGTGGAATATAATGATGACGGGTTCTCAGAAGACGAGCAAGATTTGTCAGAAACAGAATATGCCGAAGACGATAATGGGATTCGAGAGAGAGTAGTGTTACCTAACAGAAAAGATTCTGGTTTTCTCCTAATTAAATCTGAGCAGCCAGAACTGGAAGAAATAATTTCAGATTAGATAGAGGTATACACATACATTGATATTTTTGGTGCTATAGTCCAATTTTTTTGGTCTTTTTATTCTTAACTCAGAGAAAGCTTGCATGCATCTACTGATGATGCTTAAATATGAGTTTTGAGTTACATGAGTAACTAAGGACAGATACAAAATTTGTACATAGGACCTTTTTTGCCAACTAAGAGTTGATTCTTTAATTTTGTGAAATAATTTTGTAAATTCTTATGAGAAATATTTTAGCTTACAATACTTTGCCTTAACATTTGAAGGCTACAATCTAGTTTACTCTTTTGTTATTTTTTCTTAATTTTGTGAGTTATTGTTCATGTCCAAGTTCTTAATAAACCGTTTTTTAATCACAATCAAATCATCTTAGTTTTTAGTTTTTACTTTTTAACAACCTAATGCAACAAACCGTTTATCTTGGCAAGTACTTCAATGACATATTTAAGTAACAAAAATTCACTTAAATATTTTGTTCAGATCAATGGGGTAACCAACCCGACGAAAGTGGGATGGACTGTCATACAAAAGTGGGGAGAGCCGGATAGAAAATAAAAAAAAATCATACAAAATGTAACTATATATATATATTTAAATTATTAATGAAATTAGAATGAAAAATAAAAAGAGGGGTCAGAAAAATGTCATTAGAATGATATTAGTATTAATAAGTTCGGTTGTTATTTGATAACATGCTATTGGTAAATATTTAATTTAATTGAAAAGGAGTCAATCTACAAATGTGATCATCAACGGGATCATAATATTTTATTTTTTTGAGGAAAACTATGGGATCATAATTTTTGTTACAAATAAAATTGTAAGAGAACCAGAGTAAGAAAAAAAGTTACTTGAATTATAAAAAAGTAATGAACTACTCTATAAGAAATTTATTCGAGTAACTTATGGTATGTAGTTTATAAGAAATTTAATCTATTAATATTTAATACCAAGATTGGACCTAGGACTGCAAATGAACCAAACCACTCGTGAGCTATTCATATCTCGATTCGATAAAAACTCGCTTGAGTTAGTTTAATAAGGCTCGTTAAGATAAATGAATCAAACTCAAACTTAAAGATATTCAGTTCATTAGTTCGTGAGCATGCTCGTTAGTAAGCTAATGTAAATTAAACTAATAATTTGAATTTAATTTTAACTTTTATACATTTACTTATGATAAATATACAATATTTAAATAAACTTATTTATTTAAATAAAATCATTGATTTTGATTAGATGTATATATAATTTTATTTTTGTAATAAATTGAAGAATAATTTAATTTATAATTGATGTTTACTAAGCTCGTTTAGGCTCGATTAAGCTCGAAAAAGTTCGTGAGTCATCAATATATTCGATAAATTCAGACTCGAATTCGACTCGATAATAAAGGTCGAAAAGCCCAGCTCGGTTCGATTTGATTGCGTCCCTAATCGGACCTAGTTTAGAAAGGAGTGGCGGTGTATGGAAAAAAAACCGACTTTTGTCCGTCGACCAAACATAGCCTAATAAACCAGTTAATTGCATTAGGGCTTCAGAAAGAGTAGTTCCCTTTTCCAAGTTTCCGCTTTCCCTTCTGCGTAACACATCAAACCCTATAGAACCCTAACTCAATTTCTTCATTCATTCCCATATAAATTATATATCAGGAAAATATATAACTGTGCAGGTCCTCATGGCCAGCAGGAAACTCGCCAGAGATTTTTTCCTGTCCAAACATATTCTTCTTCGTCAGCAATTATTAGTATCTCAACAGGTGCGAGGGCTTCTATGTATTTCCCTCGCTTTTGCTTTCGTTTCTGTTTTCATAATTAATATATTCCGGTGGTGATAATTTGTGTAGGTATCTGGCAGATGGTCGAGGCTACCATTGGTGCCTCCAAATGGATATATGTTTAGGCGTGAGTTCGGTGTGTTTAATGAGTTCTCCAAGAAGATTAAAGGGGAGGTTGACAGGTAATTATCGCCCATTTGAAAGTTTGGGATTTTTATAATTGATATTTTGAATTACATTTTGTTCAATGTGATTGCCCTGTGTAGCTTCTTCTTCTTCTTTTTTCCCCAATTTTTAACTTGCCGGGGTGATGTGAATTTCACTCTTTGGAAGCAGTTATTTTGAAGTTTTCCCCTTTCAAATGCAGTTTTAAGTTCGAAAATAGTTGATTTTTCTTCTTTTTTCTTTTTCGTTTTTATTTCTTTGGTTGGGGGTGCAGGTGCGTTGTTAAATGCTTTGATAGGTTTGGAATTATTGCAAATATATATCTTTGTAAATTTATTACACTGCCTTTGCTTATTGTGATAGTACTCTCGTGGTTGATTATTTTGAAGCCCATTTCCTGAACTCAGAGGAGTTTTGTCCAAGTTTCTGGTGATTAGTGTGGTCAGTTGAAGGTTTTTTATTAGGGGAGAGATTTGATGTTCCCCATTTATGCTTTTTCTAATGGATAAACTTCCATTTTTTCAACACTTTTCCATGCCTTGTACTTTTTGCTAAAACCTTGAGATGATAACCTGATTTCTTGGCTGTAGGAATCAGGATTTTCAACAATCCATTAAGGAAGTTAAAGAAAAAGCCGAAGAACTGAAAGGGGTGAAAGAAGATCTGAAAGTTAGGTAGTGTTACTATGGTTTTACATTCTTGTGTTGTTGAGCTTTTATTTAACTATACTGAGGCTGAGACATACTGTTGTATGTCAAGGCTGGCAGACACTTCCATTGGGAGCTCTGAGATGGTGAAATGGCGAAATGCAGAACGAAGCAGACTACTGAGCAGCTGTACAAGCATGTAGATGGTGTCTGGACGGAGGCTGAAGCAAAGGCAAAAAAGGTATCAATATTCTTCAGTTGCTAATGGATGATTATACTGTTCTTTGTGATGGGAGGTTAGTAGCAGGGAATGTAAACTCCCAAAGTGACTGATTTGCATGTTTAACTGATGATGGTTGTCTTCTTTGTTTGAAGGTTTATGCCGACGTGGAAGAGAAGATTTCTGCTGCTAAAGAGGAGGTTTGTGAATTATTTTCCAACAGATAAATGACTCATGCACTCTATGTTGTGAAACAGAGTTAAGTGACAAAACATAATACGAACTATTTAAATTTTGATTCAGGTCAAAGGAAGCTTTGGTATTGGAAAGCAAGAGGCAACAGGAAGCAATGGTACTTCGGCTGGTCACAGCTCGAATGGCAAAGAGGGAAGCAAGCCTGCCTTTGGGGAAGAAAAGCAACAGGGGCAGCAGGAACAACCTGAATCTAGTGATAATGCCGAAACACTATTCGGCAAGGTCAAGTTTGGTGTTTCTTCCATCTCTCCAAAGGTTTCATTAGCATTCCACAAATTAAAAGAAGCAAAACCAATTGACTTGGTCAAGAAGGGGTATGACATTGTGAAGGATGAATTGAAAGGTAATCCAAATAGGAGAAAGCGCCTCGAGTATGATGCTTCTTCTGCTGCTCAGTCACCAAAAATTGAAAAAAGTACACGGATGGACATTGTTGTATTACCTTCAAAGCAGTCTCCATGGAGCAAGAAATGGGAGGCATTTAAGAATAAGGTATGCACATCCATTCTTACATAATGCGGGTTGCTCATTGTTTGCTAGCCCATTTTGTCCTGATATTATGTTATCACGTCTCAGATGCGAGGCCATCCTGTATTCAAGCGCGTCAGTGGGTTTAGTGAGCCTGTAATTGGAAAGAGCCAGGAGGTAATTTAGTGAATTGAAATGCAATACTATAGTTTTCTCGTCTCCAGCTTCATTCACACTTTTATATTTACTTTTCTGACTGATTTGATCTGGACGTTTAATAAGTCAGTTGCCTGTGCCAAAGCTCAAAATATGATTGTATGAGCCCCAATTTTTCAATTGGTTGTTATATCCTTAATCAGTTTATGTTGATGTTTGTGTGGTACCACAGTGGAGTTTGTTGTCCACATTGTATAGCGGACTCATGTTGTCGCCAATAATGTGTTGCCAAATTTTTGTCCTTGATATAAGCTGCAATTTTATTAATAATCGAGATTACTCTGATCTCAGAGTGATTGCGTATCTATGTGCCGATCTGTTTTCCCTACTATTTGGTTGCAAAACTTTCTTGAAAGTGGGTGTTAGAATTATAATTGTTGGACAATTTTTTGTATATTCGTACTTAATTCTTTCATTCTTCCATTATATGTCTCTGGTTACCCTTATCTGCATCTAGTCGCCATTCATTTCAGAAGGCTGGGTTGCTTAGGACGATCTTGATATGTTTTTTCATATAGTTCTTTTTATAATACTGCATCCCATTTTATATGATTTCTCCAGATTATTAGTCTTCTACTGTGGAATCTCATTGCTTGGTTTGCAGATTGCTGAAGATATGCGGGAGAGATGGGAGACTAGTGACCATCCAGTTGTTCACAAAATCCAAGAGTATGTTGTCCTGTCCCCAATTTTCATTTCAATATCGTAAGTTGGAGGCTACCACAAGTCTTTGCCAAACTGATATTCACCTTGCTGTATTTCAGTATTAGCGAAACTGTTCTTGGAGAATCAGATGCGGCCATGTCATTCAAAGAAATTCGGCGCAGGGATCCGTAAGAATATAAGAATACGTCTTCATTTTATCTTTTTAAAATAAATCTTTCATTTCTAAATGTGAATATGGCTTGTCGTAGGACTTTCTCGTTACCAGAATTTGTGGCTGAGGTTCAAGAAGTGGTCAAACCAGTTCTCAATGCTTATTTCAAAGTAAGTGTTGAAGTTCATTAGACTACAGGGGTAAATTTGATGCATTCTTAATTTGTCCATGATTTTGACAGTTAAAATTTAGTTCTTTCTAATATGCCCACTTGGCGCCTTCATGCTCTCTTGTGGGCACACAGAACCAGTTAGAAAGGAAATTAAGACATCGAGATTTGTGTTTGCTAGGTGTATTGTTGCATATAGTATTTTGTGTTTTGTTGCCATCAAATATTTTCTCTACCATGATGGATGTTATATGTCTGCTGTTTATAGGGGGATACTGAAGTATTAAAAAAGTACTGTAGCTCTCATGTAATTGAGCGGTGTAAAGCGGAGCATAAAGCTTTTGAAAGCCAGGGAATCTTTTTTGACAACAAGGTGAGTATACATAATTAATATTAAATCTCTTGTTTCCATGCTTTGAGATTGGATTTCTTCTGCACTATGTTGATTTCACGGTGGAGCAATAAGCGTGTTGTTCAAATTCTTGTATGGGTTATAATTTTTCTGATAAAAAGTTACATGCTTAGACAGTCCTTTCTTACGTGTTTGCTCCTATTTGTTTAATTCTTGAGATACTTGTGGTACATCTGCCAGTTTTGTTTGGGAAATTTATTCAGCTTTCTAGATACTGTCCGATGTGCAATATCTGGAATTTGGTCCTGTTGGTGAAAAGGCGTATAGGAATTGCCTGGTGACCTATTAGCAATCTGAATCTTTATTGGACAAGGAAAGATGATCTCTTGGTATGATTTCAAGGAAGCAAGAAATATAAAAAGCATGTTCACTGATGAATTTATCTCTTGCATCCGCTCAGTGCTCGCAATGTTGAGTTATAATATGTATATTTTTTAAACCTTTTGTCAGTTGTCACTAAGTGTATAGTTTGCAGTTCACCAACTTGCACCTTGAATATTAATTGCCAAATTTGGCAATCATCAACAAATTGTTAAGTAGCACTGACTAAGGAGGTTAAATAATGTCATTCTTATATATGTGCTAGAAACTCAACTTCATTGTGCAAGGTATGAGACTGGTAGCAGTGGTTAGTGATGTGAGCAAGGTGATGGGAGTTGAATATGGTGGTCTGATGAGATTGAAGTTTATGCATGTGTGGTGAAAGGGTAGTGTGGGGCACCATGAGTTTAGAGGAACTTGCTAATGGCATGAAGAATTTACTGTTTTGGGGTACACCAAGAGTGGAGCTCATTCACAGCTGGTTGTGGGTTAGTGATTTTACATGTTTTCTAAGGAATGCAGAGCTATGTTTAAGTAAAATGATACATGATTGGTTATGTCCCCTGGTGACAAGCTGATTGCTTTCCATCAATGGATGCATAGAGATGGATTGATTGCTTGCAGAACAAATTCTTACCATCGGACAAGTTTCTCATTCAGTTAAATAACTAACAAACAGGACTGTATAGTGTCTTGTTTGTGGCTTGGGAGTATTAGTCAGTTCTATTTGACAGTAGTGTTCATAGTGCGTTTGCACTTTCATCATACTGAAATGATTCATGCCCTTACTGCAGATTTTACATATATCAGACGTTGAAGTTCGAGAGACGAAAATGATGGGAGACACACCCATAATTATCGTGGCAGTAAGAACTCTTTTTCCCGTAACCTGTGCAGAATTATTAGTGGATTTAAAACAACATGCTTAAGACTCTCTGCTTACCAACTGATGCTGTTTACTCTTTGTTTGGAAATTGTCACAGTTCCAGACACAGCAAGTTTATTGTATTCGTGATAGACTTGGCTCAATAACAGAAGGTGGCCAGGTAAACTTTGGAGCTTTCTTGTATTGAATTGTTTATGTCCGTGTGTTTAACATTCATATTATCTGATTGACACTCGTCATTTGGATAAGATGGTTAAGATTAGTGCTACCAAATTTGAAAATTTAATAGAAGGAAACGATGCCTCTAAATATAAATTTTCATGTTATGTTAATTAAAGGTGTAACATCTTCTAGTATACTTTTTTTTTTGTACGTACTAATTTCCTTTTGTAGTATCACTTGCATATTTTGTTGCCTCAAGAATTCATGATTGCTGTTTTCTTTTTCCAACTGTTGCTTTCATCTTATTTTGACGATCATTCAACTGGTTTTGCCCAACTCAGGATACAATCCACACTGTATATTATGCTTGGGCTATGCAGCAGTTAGATCAAGAAGAACTTGGAGAAGGTGCCCCTTACTCCATATGGAAGCTTAGGGAAATGCAGCAGCTCGGTGTCCGGGCCCTCATTTGATTCTTTTCCCCACTTTTTTTGCCCAATGCTACAATTATAATTTGCCAGATGAGAATTTTGTTCTCTGAATTTGCGTACGTAGTCAAAATTTTGAGCCTTATTGTTTGGCAACTCAGATTATAAGAAAGCACACAGCAAGAAATTCATATGAGGCGGCCATTTTTTACATCTGCAAATTTCCCTTAATGTATAAACAGCGTGGCGGTTAATAAACATGTATAGGTCTCAAACAGGCCCGGTCCTTTAATGCGGCCAATGAGGCTACCGCCTCAGGCGCCCGGGCGAAATTGGGCCAGCCCATTTCGTGATTATTAAAAAAAATCACAATTTTGTATTAATCTTTCTCCTACATTTTCTCTATAAATATATGTCAGATCAAAATCAAAATCAAATAAATGTTTATGAAACCAAAAAATTACATTCAGATTATAAATTATATCCATTAGAGTTATCTTCACAGTTAGTTTAGCAAATCATGTTTTTTTCTTCTCCAAAATGTTTTTATCGGTCATGCTTACTATTGTGGACAATTTTAACAATTTTTAGTGATCAAATCATCATGACTATATTTTACTTTGAAAGCCAACGTTTTAAAGTTTTTATTGTAATTTGAATCAAGGTATATGATTTTTGTATAATTTATTGCGAATTTTCAAAATCGATGTTAACATCTAGTAATCGCGATTTACTCGTGTTTTGTTGAAAATAAATGCTATATTTTTTTATATTCTTGTTATTAATATCATTTTGCTTCATTTTATGAGTTGTGTAAAATTTTCAAAATCCTCATAATTGTCATAATTGTATAAATTTCTATTTTATATTTATATAGAATTATTATCTAAATAAAATATTGTGTTTATAATACAAATAGACAAATGATAATATATTTATAAATTTGTACTTTGCAACCATAATAAAGAATTAAAATTTGTGACTTAATAACTTAGGTATGATGAAAGAGTCTAGAGCTCAAATAGAAAACGACAATGAAAAAAATAATATACTAATTAAAAGGCAAGTATATTGATACTTCATTATCTTTGTCAGCTGAGATTTTTTTGTTGACATATATAATCGTGATCTCAACACATATGAATTTCGTTGTTGACCTTGTTGGTTTATATGAATGTGACCATATTGACTTATATTTGTAATCTTTTTGTTGAAATACAAACTTGATTTGGGTCCAATAATATTGGGCTTAAAAATATCTTTTTTAGTTAAAAGATAAATTTTTTTAGTTAAAAGATAAAATAAAAGTCAAGCTCAAATGCCCTAAGTTTTAGAATTTCTCTCGAAATATCTTATTAAAATATCTTAGATATTAGGTTGCTAGTTATTTTATAAAATTATTCTAGTGGATAAATTATAGCCATTCGTTAGGATATTGTCTTAGTATAAATAGGATGCCTTGCTCATTTTGTAACCAACCAAAAAAATTTGAGATGAATAATCAATAAAATCAAATATTTTTCCACCAAAGTTCTCTTTTATTTTTTAGCCTAAATAGCCTCCTCTTCCTACCATGAAAAATAATCTCCCTTCCAACTTCCAATTTCTAAGTAACTCTTTCTTAACTAAATAATTAAAAAGCACAAAACTTTTTCAATTTTCATTAATGCTATAAATGAAAAAATGTCAATCAATGAGCTGATTTCATTCCAACCTGCAGTTTCCAGTGCAGGGCCGTGCCTACCAATTTTTTAGCCTGAGTCAAACTTTAAAATGGGCTCTTGTCTACGAGTTCAAAAACAATATAAAACTAAAAAATGAACTTTTTATAATGTACAAAATTAGTATGAAAAATATGGCAATTATTGTCATGTTCTCTATCCATCAAATTTTTATTTGTATTTAAACTATCTACGGGTGCTCTTTTTTTTAAAAGTAAAATATTTATTGATATCACCTGCTTGACTTTGGGTTAATTTTTCTGTCCTTACTTTATTTTTTCACTTTTAGTGTGTGTACGTAGATGTTTGGGATGCATGATGATGCTAAAAAAAATAGAAATTAAAGAACTAACCAGCAATTCATATCTCATCTACCAATAAGAAAAAAAAAAAGTATAAAATAAAGACATGGATAAATGAATATCAAAATATGCAATGTGTTAGAGATTCAAATTCTCATTCAATATCAATCAACATTATGAAATACTTTTCACGAAAATTGTCATTTAAATTAGTAAAAACATAATAACAATTTTGGGCCCATAAAATAATTTAATATTTGGATTTTTAACATTTGGAAGCTTATTTTTTAATTTCTTATTTATTATATATGTATATATAAAATATCAAAAAAAAATTGGGCCCCTAAAATTTTATTATTTTTTTGGGCCTAAGTCAATTGACTCAATTCTCTCTACATAGACACGGGCCTGTTCCAATGATGAGATGGAAATGAAAAAATGAAAATGTTGCAAACGAGGAAAGTGGGAAAACCAAAAAAACAAAAATAAAATGAAAAGTTGAAAAATTTAAAGATTGTGTTAATTATTATGGGTCAGATAACCCTTCTTCAACACTTATAACTAACAATGCGTTAAAAAAATCGTTGTGTCACGCTACTACGAGGAGCGCCAATCACTGATGACTTATCATAATGTGTGCGTTAAGCATATGAATTTCCTCGATATCTTTCAAGAAATAAAATGAAGGCAACTAATGGTATCATACTATCATTTGTTCATTGACAGTATGAGATCCAGGAGTTATTGCATTGGTTTACATTTGGTTATCTGAAATATTTAGTTGGATTGCTTGACCATTGACGTTGTATTATTCTATTATAAGTATTTACATTATAATGTTTTTCTTTTTAAAAATATTCTTAGAAAAATTCAAAAGAATATGAAAAGGCAAATGCTTCAGTTTAGGAAGGCAAATCGTGCGGGCCGGGCCATCGGGCTGGGCCGATAAGAGCATGACCCGAACATGGCCCAATAAACTTAACGAGCTAGAAATGGTAGCCCAAACACGACACGATAAAAATCCAATAGCCCAGACACGATCTGTTAAGCCCGATAAGTAAATTTATTAATTAATATTAATTTTTGGCTCTTTTGAACATTTACTAATATAGTATAATATTATTTGTTCTTCAAATATTTATCACATATAAAGCCCCTTAAGAAGTTAAAATGAAAAAAAAAATGTGTAAAAAACAATATCATTTAAGTTATCGGGTCTTATCGTGTTGGCCCAATATGGACCAAAAATTCTTATCGTTCTTATCGGGCTAGCCCGATAACGGCCCAAATCCAATAACACTTGGCCCAAACTCGATAAATTCGTATCGTGTTCGCGTCGTGCTATTGTATCGTATCTCAAATTGCATCCATGCATCAATTTATCTTCATATTTCTTTCATCAAGATCATCAATCAAAACGGAAATGGCGTGTCTTAGTTCCAAGCCCAACCTATCGAGGGTCCATCAAGAAAGCCTGCTAATGTAAGCCCAGGCGAAACAAACCGGTTGAGTCCAATTGATTGACTTTTGAAAACACACGTGACCAAGCACGTGACTGTAGTGGATGAAATAAACGACCAACGGCGAGCAGCTGAGCTGGACGGAAGCTGAACCGTAATCCAAATTTGCCGACGTGGCATCTTTCACATCTGTTGTTCCATTTTCTCTCTCTGATTACACACACTACATCACACACACACACACAGAGAGAGAGAGAGAGAGAGAGAGAGAGAGAGAGAGAGAGAGACGTTAATGGCTTCCACAATCCATTCCCATTTATCCACCCCTCTGAAACTCAACCTTCACTCCCAGGCTTCTCTTTCCTGGCGGCGCACTTTGTCTCCCGACGCGATTGCCTCCACCTCCTCTCGTCCCCACTCCTCTACTTCTAATTCAAAAGGTATCTATCAAATTAAAATTGAAACCTAATTCCACTCAGAACTCCCTGAGTTGATCCGTATTGTTACCGACAATAAATTTTGGTAATGGTTAGGCAGGGGTAATGCGGCAGTATTAACGTGTAAAGCACAAGCCGCACCAGCGGCGGTGAATTTGGCTCCAGGAACGCCGGTCAGGCCAACGAGTATACTGGTGGTGGGTGCTACGGGCACATTGGGCAGACAGATAGTGCGGAGAGCACTAGATGAGGGATATGATGTCAGGTGCCTCGTCAGACCTAGACCTGCCCCTGCTGATTTTCTACGCGATTGGGGTGCAACTGTTGTCAATGTAAAATTACTGTGGAGAACCCATCTTTTATTGATTTTGCAACATATATGCATTGCTCAAGTTTGCAAGTTAATGGAGCATTTAGCAGTACTGATTTTGCAGCGGCATATTAGTTTGTAAAGTGTGTTATTCTTTGAATGTAGTGTTTTCTTTACTTACTTACTTGGGTTGAATGCACATTTCTGTGATATCCTGCAATGCCTTTTTGGAGTTATGGCTGTGGTCATAATCTTTCTTGTTATTTACTTGTTATAGGAAATGAAGTGAAGTCGTGAATATGTGATATGTTGTGTTATTAGGTGTATCTTGCTCCATGTTTTCAGTTTGACCATATATGTAAGGAAAAAAATCATATTTACTGGGAGTTTTTTGAGCAGGCAGACTTGAGCAAACCTGAGACCATCCCAGCAACATTGGTTGGCGTACATATGGTTATTGACTGTGCTACAGGACGTCCAGAGGAGCCCATAAAAACTGTGAGTACACTTGCCAACTATATGATCTTTTGTGTGTGATGATTGGCAGAATAGAATGGATGTCTGCCAGTAGGTTTTATTGTTTCATTACATCTGCTGTATTTAGTTCAACTTTATCCCTTTAGGTAGATTGGGAAGGAAAAGTTGCTCTTATACAATGTGCAAAGGCCATGGGAATCCAAAAATTTGTCTTCTTTTCTATCCACAACTGTGATAAGCATCCTGAAGTGCCACTTATGGAGATCAAGTACTGCACTGAGAAGTTTCTTCGCGATTCAGGCTTGAACCATATAACTATCCGACTTTGTGGTTTCATGCAGGTGAATGCCTTCTCTTTGCTGAATGTTTGGTGTCCTTTTCTTTCTCTTTTCCACAAAATGCTATATTGTTAATTTGGTACTCTTGAATATTTCATTAGTGAGATAATGCACTTGTTAAGTATAGCGGCTTGATTAAGTTAAAAAAAAATGAACCTCAGGGTGTTTGAGCTGAAGGAACTCGGGAGATATATTCTACTGTGAAGCTGAATATTTTTTTGTGATTGAAACTATATGTTTGTGCAGAAACTCTTTCTGACTTTTTGTTTGTTATTTTCATTGCGACACTTTAACATCAGATTTTCAGTTGCTTATGGTGTGAGTTGTGGTTTCTACTCTGTCAGGGTCTGATTGGACAGTATGCAGTACCTATACTCGAAGAGAAATCTGTTTGGGGCACTGATGCTCCTACAAGAATAGCATACATGGACACCCAGGTAATTGTTGTTGCTTAATCCATGCTTAATTTTCTACAGATGATTGTAATTCCAACATGCGTCCATTGATCACCAGGATATTGCTCGACTAACGTTTATAGCTCTGCGCAATGAGAACATCAATGGAAAACTTCTTACATTTGCTGGACCTCGTGCTTGGACTACCCAAGAGGTAAAGAAAAAGTGTACTGAATGTGTGAAAGAACAATGTGTTCTTACAAATATTTAGCAGTCTCTTTATACTCATACTCATGGCTTAAAACGTATGGTAGTTCTCTTTCTTCTCTGCGTCCTAAAATTTTGTCTATCGGCCAATGGCTATGCCTGAGCCCTAATATCGGAACTAGGATTTGAAATTATTTGGGCATCTTGGTTTCAGGTGATCACCTTGTGTGAGAGGCTTGCTGGTCAAGATGCAAATGTTACCACTGTTCCTGTCTCCGTTCTGAGATTTACTCGGCAGCTGACTCGTCTATTCGAATGGACAAATGATGTTGCTGATAGGTTGGCATTTTCAGAGGTATGATCTTTTGTTCTTTATCTATACTATTCTTTCCTTGGAAGGCTTAAAATGAACACATAAATCACACACATAAGATACTGCAGGTGCTATTCATTCAATAATTTAAGGATAATTACAAAAAACACCCTGAGGTTCGGGCTAATTGCAAAAAAACCCAAAGATTATTGCAAAAAACTCCTTGAGGTTGACTTTGGTTTACATTTTCTCCCTTCATAAACAAAAAATATTTCAAAGACCCCCTGATAGTTATAGAAACATTACAATTACCCCTTAAATTTAAGACAGAAGCAAACTTGAGGGGCTTTTTGTAAATTTGAAATGGCTTTTTTGTAATTAGTCCAAACCTCAGGGGTGTTTTTGTAATTATCCCATAATTTAATAGTAATTCCTGATGGTTTCTGTAGGTTCTTTCTAGTGATACTGTCTTCTCTGTTCCAATGACTGAGAC
The DNA here is from genome assembly GCA_016081115.2 of Rehmannia glutinosa. Taxonomy (NCBI): domain Eukaryota; kingdom Viridiplantae; phylum Streptophyta; class Magnoliopsida; order Lamiales; family Orobanchaceae; genus Rehmannia; species Rehmannia glutinosa. The sequence continues at coordinate 33,599 of JABTTQ020001648.1, read as the reverse complement.
ATACAATCTTCTTGGAGTGGAAGCCAAGGATATTAGTAGCCTAGAGAAATATTTGCAGGATTATTTCACCAACATTTTGAAGAAGTTGAAAGACATCAAAGCACAGTCTAAACAAACTGACATTTACTTTTGACAGAGGTACATTGGTCGTGTCGTCTGGATAAATAGATACAAGGCTTCTTCTTGCTTTCATATATATAAGTTGTATATGTGTTGGATATTGTCATCTTTATGTATTCACTTAAAAATATATGGCATGTAGCTCTGGATTATAGATAGGTGAGGAGCAGTGACTGAATTTAACAGCAATAGCATTCCATAAAAGTTAGGGATAATTACATAGATGTTTCAAAATTACAAAAAGCACCCTCAGGTTTAATTATACCATAAATGTAAGGGGTTAACTGTAATATTTGTAGAAATATCATGGGTTTTTTGAAATGTTTGTTGTTTATGAAGGGAGAAAATGTAAGATGGAATCAAACTTCAAAGATTTTTTTTTTGTAATTTTAAAACATCTCTGGTTTTTTTTTGTAATTAGCCTAAACCTCAGGGGTGTTTTTGTAATTATCCCTAAAAGTTAGTACTATGAAGCTTATAATAAAATGATATATAACCTTAGACCATCCATCCAATGAAAAATACATATCACCTTGATATTCAAGATGATTAAAAAAAACAAATATACTATTTAACAATGGTTTTTCTCCATTTGAAAATGGGAAATGATATATAGAACTTCCTGAATGGATTAGTGTAAGAACTTGATTTTTTCTGATTTCTGATTGTAGCCCAATCCAACTTATTTTTTGGGAACTATTAATTAAATAAATCTCATTGGAATGTTATCCCAATTTAATCCACTCATTTGTCTGGTCACCCTAATTTCTCCCATAAATGAAAGTCATAGACAAGACAGGGAATGCTGTGTGATATTGACAAAAGACAAATTTTCTCACCTATGACAAATCCGAAAGGAAATAGTCATTGCATTATAATCTTTTGAATCATAAAGCAGAACTTAAAGTGGGATCAACTTTGGCTAATGTCAAAGTTACATTAGAAAAAGTTTCCAAGTTAATTTGCTCCATTATTTCCTTTAGAGTTACCTAATTCTACTCCATTAGGTAAAATATAGTTGATTAAGTATGTACCCCTATTAATTAGGGAATAAGTATAATGAGCCCAAACTTATGCTTCCGTGACCTTAAAATCTTGGGGTAATTACAAAAAACCCATTGAGGTTTGGCCTAATTATAAAAAAAAAAAAAAAGCAGAGATGTTTCAAAATTACAAAAAGTCTCCTAAAATTTGATTATATCTTAAATTTAAGGGCGTAACTGTAACATTTCTTGAAATATCAGGGTATTTTTAAAATGTTTTTCACACATGGAGGAGAATAGGAGAATGCAAGCGAAATCAAACCTCAACGTCGTTTTTTGCAATTTTTAAAAACCAGCCCAAACTTTAGGGGTTTTATTGTGATTATCCCTATAATCTTTGCCTTTTCCACAAAATAAACCTCGTAGTCCATTGTAATTTGGTATGGAATGGCTAGCGTTTATTCGATTTCGCGTATATTATGATTTTCTCATGAAATAGGCGCCTCTTGTCAGAAAAGAGTTTTAGCATTGTTTATAACTTATAAGCCACGGTCCACTCACGTGTACGTGTTGTATCGATAAGAGGAATAAACATCTTTCACTCAAAACGTGTATATTTCAAACCGATCAAAAAATGGTATATATTTCAAGATAAAATTGTAAAACCAATCAAGGTAAATATTACTTTTACTATACACTGAAGTTGCTAAAATGTGTAAGGGTTGATAAAAATGGCTTTTCGTATTGGTAAAAGGATGGCCAAAATTCTGTGTAGGACGAACAAAATTAGGTTTTATTGTAGCGGAGGGATCTCCATGGAAATAAAATTGAGTGGAAGTAGTGGGTGGGCCTACTAAAATGGACCATTACAATATGGGCCTTTGGATTTCTACTCTTTTGATGCACTCATTGTCTCATCAATTCTAGACAATTATTACTCCATCACATTATTCACATCCCATCTAATTTCTACACAGCATGGGGAATGCTGTCAAAGTCTAAAAGCATTTTGATTGAAATATGACATACTCAGCTAACTTTTTAAATTTAGTTATTTGACAGCCTAAAATTATGCCAGAAATTTATAGGAAATCAAGAATAATTAGACAGTCATTGACTCATTTCCCACAAATTTGACATACGATAAGCGTGTAATAATAATATCATGTATGAAAAACATGCCACATGTAAAACATATCATTAGTTGAAAACACAAATTAAATATTCCATTCGTAAATGTTCAAATCATAAGAATATATGTTATTAACTTAATATATGCATAAAGAGAACACGCATTTCTGCTTCTTCAATTCTTTCTTATATTTTTATTTTTATTTTTAAAGTATATCAATTACATATAGCTAGTATTAATGATCAATAACAACATTAATAATCAATTACGCAAAAAATAAAATTAAGTAATAATCTTATTTCATCAATTTAGTCACTTGAAATGGACTTCATTGGCAACATCTATGCATTCTCATGAAACATGCATGAAATTCCCTAATAATTGTATTGACCATTTATAATATTGTAACTTTATTTTTTTATAGGGCATGCGGAGTGGATGGCCAATCCTTAATCTTATTACATGCTATAAAAATAAACAAATTAATAATTGCTGATGTTCTCAAGCGAACCTAATTTCTTGTGTAGGAATAATTAACATTTTAATTTTCCTCCAACTTTAATTTTTCCTCGGTTGTGGATTTGGGTAGCAGTTGACCTAAGTATACACCAAATGCAAAAGAGGAATGAGTAAACGAAAATGTGTTCTTTTTTTATATACTAATTAATTAATATGCCAAAAAACAAATCCAATTTTCAATGCTACTAATTAGTTACCTTTTGGATTGTCATGAAATATTTACAATAAGACAATGATAATAATGGTTAGGATCCAGTACCCATTAAGGTCCACCAGGAATTAAACCAATTTCAATGCTTTTTTTTATTTTTAAAATGGGACCATTTCAATGCTTTTTTAATTGCCTTCAAATCTCTCATCATATGCTTTATAAGTTTAATTATAACTTCCAACATTATGATTTCTGACATGCCAACAAACTAGTTTTTCTAGCCTTTCTCGATCAGATCCGATTAATAAATTAAACTGTGATAAGTACATTAATATAAAGTCAATCGAGTTAATTATGTGCGTCAACTATCTACCTCGTTTCATGTTAACAGAGTTGGTAAAACAATTATGAGGTTTTGCTTAACTAATTAATATTGTTATTAGGTTCATACACGTACGATGATGTTCATTCTTGTCCTTATAATTAATTAATTGTATATATTTTGGTAAATTATTAGTCATATAATTCAAGTTTCGTTATCAAGGCATATGATCATGCACTCAATTGCTAAAAATAAATAAATAAATAATGATTGTTGATGATTAGGGCTGCAAATGAACCATAAGCAGCTCGTGAGCTATTCGGAGCTCGATTCACTAAAAGCTCATTTGAGCCTGCTTAATGAAGCTTGTTAAAATAAACAAACCAAACTCAAACTTATAGATATTCGGTTTGTTAGCTCGTGAACAGACTCGTTAGTAAGCTCGTGAATAGACTCGACAATAAGCTCATATAAATTAAACTAATAATTTAACTTTAATTTTAATTTTTTCATATTTTACTTATGATAATATAAAAATATTTCAATAAACTTATTTGTTTGAATAAAATTATAAGTTTTAGTAAATATATTATGCGTTTTAAATATATATAATTTTATTTTTGTAATAATTTAAAGAATAATTTAATTTATAATTAATATTTACTAAACTCGTTTAGGCTCGATTAAGCTCGAAAAAGTCTGTAAACTTAAACACTCAAAAGCTCGATCAGTTCAGTTCGATTGCAGCGCTATTGATGATTGCTATTTTTTTATTCATCTGATTTAAAGTTACTAAAGATCACAGTACTATTTTTATTTTTGTTCCGAAGAAGTATGATATTGATATGTGTAGCATAGAAATATGGAATTTTTGCTCGTCCCCCTAACGATGTGAGCAATGGACAAATTACCTAAAGTTGTGTCATTTTCTATCAGCTGTCTTATCCCTCAATGGTCACAACACACTTTATTTATTTATTTTGTTTTTTCTTGCCATTTTGGTTTTATGGAACAATTATGAATTTATGAAGGAAATTAATTTTATGGTCTTGGATTTGAAATGGAGCAAGTGCGATTGTCGTCAGTGGACGGCCCAACAGCGCACCCACAGATCTCGACAACATGTTGATGAGATATATTGTTGATGATATATATATATAGGTGGTTCTTTCAAAACGACATCTCTCTCGCCGATCACCTCCCAAGACGAAGTCTCCTGTGAAACCCGCACAAGGGGAGGCGGGAGGGGGCTCTCGGCGTCACGGCGTCCCTCTCTCCGATCTTAAGTCGATGTGTCTTGGAAAGGAAGTAAAAGGCTAGAGAGAGAAAAGAAAGAATGATGTAAAAGAAAATGAGATTAGGTTAGAATGAACATGGGCTTGGGCCTTTTATACCTTAGCTAGGATTAGGGTTTCGTAAAATCCGTGATTCCGTTACGATTTGGTGTCGTGTCAGTCATCATTAGATTAGGATCGGATCTCTTAAAAACCCTAATTTTACGCCCGTAAGACCATAGCTCCGACTGCTTTCAAAACACCTCGGCCCAATGTATTGGTGTAAAGCCCTTTTAAATCTCCAAGGCATCCTCGATTACCTCATACATCTTTTGGGCATGAGTCTTAATCTTTATTTAGTCCTTGTAGAATACAACGGGTCAACAACAACGCGCTTACCGGAGGGCTTGACGGTCGGTTTAATACAAACGGACCTTACATAGGTCGGCCCGATAAACATCCCTCTGACGAACCCACTTTCTGTACTTTCTAGGCCTTAACAATGTCATGCCCAATATGATAGGCCTCCCACCTGTGTATGGGCTCGATGGGCGACCCAATACTCATGTCCTTGAAGGTCGTCCATGATGTAAGTAATTCCTTAGATCGGCCAAGATCTTGTCTTGCTGGGAGTTGTTGAAATCTTACTACCATGCGGTTCGGCACATGCCCACCGCCATGTGGTCATATTTAAATAATCTTTTGTCCTTCAATAGGGTATCCTTAAAAATACTACAACCAACAATATTACTATTTATCATTCATGGTCTTATCTTTATTTATTATGATGAGTTCTACAGAAATATAAATTTTATGGTCCAACAAACACCACCACCGAAAATATTGGGAACCCCCTTAATATCACAGGGTAGGGGCCCTAGAAGAAGGGGGGAAATAAAAGAACAACAAATCAAAATCATTGATTTCTTTTATTGCTAGAATATTAATGCCATGCAATATCTTAACTTTATGTATATAGAACAATGCTCATATATATTATATACATATATATGTGTGCGTGTGTCATAAAATTGGTAAAAGAAATTGTAATACTCAAATGAAGTAATTACGTTATTTTTGCTGTTTTTTTTTCCTAAAATTTTAGCATTGTTTTCCTTTGCTACTTTTTTTTTTCCTTTGCTACTTGGTCAGTGGGCCATTGGCGTAGTTAGGGGGGCCAACCTGGGCCCTGGCCCCCCCTCTTTTAAAAAAAAAAATTTTAGTAAGTAAATTTTTAAAAATATTTTAAATTTAGTTAAAATTTATACGATTTTTCTATACGGTCCACCCCATTTTCGTGTATCGGCCCATCCCGTGTTATAGGTTCCTGGCTACGCCATTGTGACAGTGGCCAGCTTGCAAGAACATTTTTCATTCTTTTTATATATTTCCATTTATTTAAAATAAACTAAAGAAGCAGACTAGTTTTCGTGAGAGTTGTTGATAGAATTGTACGTATTAATTATAAAACAAACTCAAAATACGTTACATGTTTTATCGAAGGGTTATGCATTATATTTTTTTTTTGTGTGTACAATTAAAAATTCATATCAAGAGAGCATATGGCTTTATGTTTGCTTCAAGTGTTGTGTCCGACACTAATTAACCAAATCATAACTTATAAGTGGAAACACGTTTATTTTGGACTTATGGTCAAACCTAATTAATTTCATCTGATTATTGATTCGTCAACAATTATCTTTATTTTATAACAATGATAACATTTAAAAAGACTTAAAATGACAAGAATTAGTGTCCAAACTTTCATAATGGTAATAATATTAATTTTGGTCATATATAACATTACTCCATTGAAATTAATAATATTATGTAGTAGCAAGCAAACTATATACTTTTTTTTACTCAAAATTGGAAAATTATTTCATGAGGTGATGGGGCACTTAGTGTTGGTGGCCTTAAGACAAGGGCAAAAGCCACCCACTGTTGGGCTTCCTAAAAATTAATGCCTCATTAATCTATATATACATTTTTTTTTCTCTGGCAATATCACAATTCCAAGAAACAGGACATAAGTGATATGTAAATCCGTACAAGTCTACAGTACATGCACTAGTTATAATATTTACGTAATATTGTAATAATTTCACATGCACCAATGGTACCAAGTTGTGTCAACAACTTTTGGAATTAGATGAAAAAGGCCAAAAAAAAACACTTATTGCAACACATGCATTGCTCTTGGTACTATATATATTATTAGTACTCACAACTCACAAGGGCTCGGGTCAGTTAGCAATTTCAACCAACCTATTTCTCTTCTCTCTCAGTTTCTCAAGTCCAAATCATAGGCTTAAGATTCGATTCTCATCGCCTCTCCGTTGACTAAATATTGTATCTAAAAAAAGGAAACTACTTAAAAAAATCATATAAGACCCCATGATGAAGTGGCATTGACATGTAATTAATAACTTGCATACTTACATGTAATTAATTTAACTTTATTGGGCAAAAAAATGAAAAATGTAAAATTTTGGTGTGCTCTTTATTCAACTTTCCCATATTCCTATAAGTGTGTTATGATTAAAATTCTCAAAATGTGATGGATGGTGGGGGAGACGTAATATATAAAGAAGATCCTCATCAGAAAATCCCTGCTCAAAAGTTTCACCATCCCTTTTTTTTTTTTAAAGATTGGCCAAGAAGGCAGCATGGATATTCTCACAGATCCCTTTATTTGACTTCAACTATCGAGTTGTTCTTTTTCCCCATCATTCATGAATGTAAAATTACAATTGGGATAGTCCTCAAAAAAAAAAAATTACAATTGGGATATCCTTTTTTTTGTTTCATCTGTTATTTCAATATACCACATCAAAGTCACGTAATAATAATGACATCATCTTATACATGTGGTATTTACCTATTGAAATTTGAAATACAAGATGAAACACGAACAACAAATTACCTTAATAATTCCTTTCACATATCATTTATTTCCCATCAATATCATTTCATTCTAAACTCATTTCATTCCTTCTGTTTTTTTTTTAATAAGTTGGGAGTAGTGGTTAGAGGAAGGGGATAAATTTCAAAGAAACTGAAAGATACAGAGTTCTAACCATGGTCAACACCCTTATACAGGGTTAGTGATAGCACTTAAGCTACAAGCTCCTTCCATTTCCATTCCTTCAGTTACTTTGAGCATAATATCATTCCTTGTATAATATCATTGTTTCCCATTAATATACATCTCTTTTTTTTATTTGTTTGATGAAAAACTTTTGATGTGAATTGAATAACCTAATGTTATTCAAATACTTCAAGAGATTACTTCTATAATAAAGTGAATTTATAACATTCTTTAAATTAGATAGTCAAATATACGACCAATAATTTTTTAATACATGAAGTATTTTTTTGAGAAAAGTAACACATAAAATGCAGACCCACACGCATTAAAAGCTAGAAAAAAAAAAAGCCAAAAAGAAAAGGGCACAACTTTAAAAAAAAAAAAAAAAAAAAAGAACAAATAATATTGATTGTTTGGGAAGGAGCCAAAATGACAATTTGTTCCCAAGAGACATGGATGGGAAATGGCAACCACAAGAACTAAACCCAAATTCAAAGTAATGTACTGCACTGCTACACTTTGCTTTTTGCTCAAACCCCAAATCATTTTTTACTACTTTTATAAAAATTTGAATCTCTTATTTATATTTTTTTGTACTTTGTATCACATGCCCACAGTCCAAACACACAGAAATTGGAGGACCCCTCGAATATATTGTTGGGGTATCGTGAGTATATAATACACAACAAATAATACTGAATAAAGTAAGCTCCCAAGAAAGGCCGGAGGGGTCACAACGGTCCCCACTTAAAATCCTGGTCTCCTGTATTTAACCTACTTAAACAAGATCTATATAAGCGGCGGACTAAATACCCCACTACAACAAACAATATTGAATACTAACTACGACAAGAATACCAGAAAATAATTGCAGAAATTAAAAGACATAAAGGAAAGAACACACCAGAATTGATAACGGAGTTCGGCCAATTTTGCCTACGTCTCCGGGCACCACAACCGCAACGACCACTTTACTAATCTCCCGAACAAATTACAACTTGGGCAAAATTACCCACAAATTAGGATTTCCCAAATATAGGACTTCCTCAAATATGGAGATAGAAGAGAAGATTTTGGTACATCTTAAAACCAAATATTAGGGCCTTATTTATAGTTAAGAAACCCACAAAATTTTCATCAAAATTCTATGTGGGATACAATTAGTCAAATAGTAACAAATCTCCACCTTGACTCATTGTAGTCCCACGTCGAAAAAATTCAACTCTTCAATTTAAGCGGTCTTCAGCGGTGCCTCCAAATGCGCCTTCTGGCGCCAACTCAAATGTGCAAGATGTTGATCAAGTCTAAACAATGTTTAAACTTGATCGATGTCACCACTTGTCAACATATCTCATGGGATTTTCAATAGTATGAATCTTCTCAAGTAAAATGTTTCTTCTTCTAGAATCTCCCGCACAAAATGATAACGAACGTCGATATGCTTCGTTCTTTTGCATGAAGAACTTGGTTCTTTGCTAAGTGAATAAGCGCTCGATCACAATGCACAGTGATGTCTTCACCAACTCCCAAATCTTCAAGCAAACTTTGAAGCCAAATAGCTTCCTTTTTACGGCTTCATCGACCGCCATATACTACTCTTTCTGTTGTGAGACAAAAGCAAATGCCGATCGCAAAGTAGACTTCCAACCGATCGTGCTTTTGCCAAAGTGAACAAATATCCGGTCGTTGACCTTCGCTTATCCAAATCACCCGCGTAGTCGAATCACAATATCCAACTATACCTTGACCAAGTTTACCATCCCGCTCAAACACTAAACCAACATCTACGATTATTAAGAATATACCGTAGAATCCATTTCTGACTTGCCAATGACCTTTTCCAGGGTCATGCATATACCGCCACAACACTAATCGCTGCGGAAATGTCCTACCTCGTACACACCATTGCATACATCAAGCTACCAATGCATTAGCATATGGGACTTTATCCATGTAGTCTAGTTTCTTCATCATTCTTCGGTGATAGTTGGGCACTCAATTTCAAATGAGGAGCAAGTGGTGTACTTACGAGTTTTGTATTCTCTGTCATACCAAAACGTTGTAGTACCTTCTTTCGGATATTGCTTCCGAGTCAAACAAAGCTTGCCACTCGTTCGTCCCGACTTATCTCCATCCCGAGTATCTTCTTTTTCCTCACCGAGATCTTTCATTTCAAACTCTTGATTCAATTGAGCCTTCAACTTGTCAATTTCCGGTTGGCTCGTGATGCAATCAACACATCATCAACATACAAAAGTAAGTAAATAAAAGATCCATCTTGTAGCTTGTGTAAATACACACAATGATCATATTTGCTCCGTGTGTACTTACGCCCATCATGAACTTATCAAATCGTTTGTACCATTGTCGCGGAGCTTCAATCCGCATAACGATTTGATCAACTTACAAACCAGTTTTCTTTCCTGCAACTTTGAATCCTTCCGGTGAGTCATATAGATTTCCTCCTCCAAATCACCGTGTAAGAACGCCGCTTCACATCAAGTTGAGCTAGCTCCAAATTCAACCGTGTCTTTGCCAAGGCCAACAAAATTCTAATGGAGGAATGTTTAACAACCGGAGAAAATACCTCATTATAATCAATTCCTTCCTTCCGAGCGTAGCCTTTTTAGCTACCAACCTCGCCTTTGTAACGCACATCATTCTTGTTAGAAATCCATCTTTCTTTGCGAATACCCATTTACATCCAATTGCCTTCTTGCCTTTTGGTAGTTGTGTCACCTTCCAAGTTTTGTTCTTCTGAAGAGATTGCATCTCTTCCTCCATGGCACCTTTCCACTTCTCACTTTCTGGACTTCGAACTGCTTCTCGAAAAGTGAAAGGAACATCATCATCTATAACTGGAAGTGCATAAGCAACCATATCTGCAAATCGAGCAGGTTTGTGAATTTCTCGTCTAGGCCTTCTTACTGCAATGGGTTCAGATTGATCCAATGGTTCTTGGGTCTGAACTTCTTCTTCATCATCATCTGACAAATCCTCTGTTACCGGATTATCATTCTTAGCTGGAATTATAGCCATTTCTTCTACCTCCACCTGCTTTGGTGTACGCTCCACCTGTTGCAGAGCACTATCGGTCTTTTCACTTGTTACTGTCTTCAACATGGCATGTTCATCAAAGGTAACATCTCTGCTAAACAATATTTTCTTCGACTCGAGACACCAAAGACGGTATCCTTTTACGCCAGATGTAATTCCCATGAACAATGCCCTTTTTGCTCTCGGTTCTAACTTTGATTCCTTCACATGATAGTAAGCAAGAGAACCAAAAACACGTAAGGAATCATAATCAGTAACAGGCTTTCCAGACCATACCTCTAAAGGTGTTTTACCACCTATCGCGGATGATGGCAATCGATTGATGAGATGTTGCGCATACGTCACCGCCTCAGCCCAGTGCTGTCTGCCCAACCCAGCATTGGACAACATACATCGAACTTTCTCCACCAAGGTTCGATTCATGCGCTCTGCCACCCCATTTTGTTGTGGTGTCCTCCTGATTGTGAAGTGCTTTAACAATGCCATACTTATGGCAAACTTCTTGGAAGGGATCGCTTGTGTATTCTCCACCATTATCTCAAAGTAGAACTTTGATCTTTCTTCCAGTCTGATTCTCAATTCGTGTTTTCCATTTAAGGAAAATTCCAAGCACTTCATCCTTAGTCTTCATAGTGTACACCCAAACACGTCTGGAAAAATCATCAATGAAAGTGACAAAATAATGTTTTCCTCCCAAAGATGGTGTCTTAGAAGGCCCCCAAACATCTGAATGAACATAATCCAAAATACCTTCTGTATTGTGGATAGCAGTTCCAAATTTCACTCTCTTTTGTTTTCCCAGAACACAATGCTCACAAAAGTCAAGTTTGCATACCTTAACATCTTTCAATAATCCTTGCTTTGCCAGAGTTTGCAAGGATTTCTCACCAGCATGTCCCAGTCGCATATGCCACAACTTGGCTGCTTCAGACTCTTTTTCATTCCTGGAATCTGCAACTGTTGCTGTCCCAATTACTGTATTACCTTGATAGTAATACAAATTATTTCTCCTGATGCCTTTCATCACCATGAGCGAAGCGAGCGGGATGTAGCTTTGAACTCCATCTCGCAAAAAGTAACAATTAAGCCTTTTGATTCTAAGGCTCCCAAAGAGATGAGATTCTTCTTCAAATTTGGTACATACCGAACATCCGTCAAGACTCTGGTTGATCCATCGTGATTTTTCAATCGGATAGAACCTATCCCAGTTGTCTTACAAGCATTGTCATTGCCCATATAGACAACTCCACCATTGATCTCTTCAAAATTGAAGAACCAATCCTTCACGGAGACATATGATAGGTGCATCCGAATCCAAAATCCATTCGTCGAACGGAAATTAAAGCGAAACCACCAAAGAAAACTCATCTTCACTTTCACCCTCGCCTACACAAGCATTTTGAGGAGCTTTTCCTTTATTCTTCAACTTTGGGCCAGTCTTTTTCCATGTCCTTTCTCGTGATGAAATCACACTCATCTTTGTCAAGTTTGGCTTTGGAACACGATCTTCCTCTTCTACCCTTCTTTTGGCTTTTCGAACGGCCTCTTGCAACCAAAAAGCTTCATCATCTCGCTATGTTCTGTTTTCTTTTTTATTCTTTTTCTTAATTCATAACTATACAAAGCGGACAAACTACAAAGAAGAGATACATCATCTTTCCCATGAAGTAAAGTAGTTTCTAAATGTTCAAATTAAATCGGGAAGAGATGATAACAACATTAAAGCCAAATCCTCATCACTAAAGGTTACATCTAAATTAAGCAAATCGCAACTAATTGATTAAATGCGAAATATATGGTCGTTCATAGTAGTACGAGCGGTACTTCAAACCGAACAATCGTTTCTTCATGAGGAGTTTGTTCGACCACTTTTCTTCGTAAATTTGTCCTCCAAAGCCTTCCACGCTTTGTAAGCTGAACTCTCATTTTTAAATGCATATTTACGCTCTCTCTAGACAAACACGATCGGATTGTTCCACATGCCAAGCGGTTAATGGTTTTCCACTCCTTTCGTCAACTTCATCCGGTTTCTTTTCTTCAATGGCGATGTCTAAACCTTTTTAAAATAGACAATCCAACACCTCGCCTTGCCACATGCCGAAATGACCCGTCATCAAAATGTTTCCACCGAAATTCTAATATTTGGCACTAACATCCTTCCCCGGGCGCGACGAGGACGCTGATGCACCGTTGTGTCCGTAGTCATTTCGAACTCAAATAGTAGTATTCAATATTACAAATAAAAGACAAACGAGCCGAGGCCGAACCTTCGGCTCTGATACCACTTGTTGGGGTATCGTGAGTATATAATACACAACAAATAATACTGAATAAAGTAAGCTCCCAGGAAAGGCCGGAGGGGTCACAACGGTCCCCACTTAAAATCCTGGTCTCCTTAAAAACCTACTTAAACAAGATCTATAAGCGTGGACTAAATACCCCACTACAACAAACAATATTGAATACTAACTACGACAAGAATACCAGAAAATAATTGCAGAAATTAAAAGACATAAAGGAAAGAACACACCAGAATTGATAACGGAGTTCGGCCAATTTTGCCTACGTCTCCGGGCACCACAACCGCAACGACCACTTTACTAATCTCCCGAACAAATTACAACTTGGGCAAAATTACCCACAAATTAGGATTTCCCAAATATAAGACTTCCTCAAATATGGAGATAGAAGAGAAGATTTTGGTACATCTTAAAACCAAATATTAGGGCCTTATTTATAGTTAAGAAACCCACAAAATTTTCATCAAAATTCTATGTGGGATACAATTAGTCAAATAGTAACATATATATGTACCCGTTTGAAATGCAACAAAATCTCATAAGCAGAGACTACTTTTTGACAAAATAAATTAAAAAAAAATTTGCAAGTAAAGTGAGAAATTCGTACTAAATCCATCAGGGCTTTCACTACCCACTCACTCAACTTTTATTTATGCTGGATTTACATCCTGCACATTAAAGTCTGGAAAAAGGTAACTCAAAAACTTGCCAAGTTTGGAAATTGGAACCACCGAAATTAAATACCTATATTTAAAAAGAATTGGGGGAAAATGTTTAATTTATGTATTACTTTAATTAGTGTTTTAAATAATAGTGTTTAATTAATATACATAAATCCCGAGACACGATAAAAATTGCTACATGCGACATGTGAGAGGAAAAGTAGAAATTAGAAAATTATATTTGTTGTTTTAATACACATATTAAATTTTTTTAATAAGTTGTGAGTAATGGCATAAATTTCAAAGAAATTGAAAGATACCCGATTCTACACTCAGATTATTAATTAGCAACTCATTCAAGATCTTAAATGGAACAAAAAAGAATGAAAAGCAACGCATAATGCATTTTCATTGGGTATTAATGGCAAGAGATGTCAAGGGTTCGAGCACCCCGGACACAAGGATGAAACAATTAATATTGAGGGCTTCAAGCGGCAATGTGCAGGGATGTTGAATAGATGGGAGTCCAAGATGGGACAATCACTTTTGGGGGCGACTCTTTGTGCGCGGTAGTTGAGATTATTAGGGACATGTGAGTATTTCTCGCAGTTTACATGAGAGCAGTTCCTGAGGGGCTCGGGTTATATCCCCGAGAACTGGTCATGTTTAAACATGGAACATAAGAAAATAAGTTGTATTTCTTAATTTATTATTCATTATTGGGTATTAATGGCAGCTAAAGAGGCATGGGGGAGATGCTACTTTTTGACTCCAATTTTCAATTTCACTTTTTTTGCATGAGGTTTTTATTAACTCTTTAATGGGAAATGGGTGCAGACAGTAAAAATGTTGCTTTTGCAGTTTTTTTTTTTTTTTTTTTTTTAATTTTGAGTTTTTTTACCTTAGGTTTAAAGTATGGTGAGATTTGAGAAGGAAGTTGTAGAGTCACATCTAATAAATGTTAATGTTTGCATTGGGATCAACATCCAACTATCCAAGCACCTGTCAGTTTGGGAAGTTGCCCTGCATGTGATGCTATCACTATTTCAGAATGCCCACACTTTTATACCTCATAAATAAAAAGTTAGTTATTTGTCAGAACACTAGTTAGTTTGTTAATGTTTGCTTGGGATTACATCCAACGATTGTAGTTGTAATTTCAGTTTTTGAGTTATTTTAATATAATTCTATCGTTCGACAAAAAAAAAATAAATAAAAAGTCAATTACAAAGAAAAGAATCTTGATTCCTTTGTAGCATTAGAGTTCTAAATATTCCAAAGGGATATCTAATTCTTTTAATTAAGTGGAGTGCTGAATTTTAGATATATTTTTTTTCTATTTTTTGATATGAAATTAAGCAGAGCTTATTAATGTATTAATATTGTATAATGTATGTTGATGACCGAGCAGAGTTGGTAAAAATGGGTTCACACGCTGCTTCTGGTAGGACAAATGATCATTTCATCCAACCGAACAAGATCTTTCTGAATTATGACCGAGTAGCCTGGTCAATCGAGTTGACGTGGAACCTTGCAAACATAGCTTGGCGAGATGAGCTGGAAAAGGTCGACGACGATCGAGATGAACCTTGAGTGAGCAGACACACGCCACGTATCAGAACAAGGCCAAGACAACACAACAAATATTAAAATAATATTGTCATCCATACAAATTATGCAGGATCAAAGAATGACAAGTGCCTAATAATTAGTGTGCCACTAATTATAGTCATATAAATAAAAAATCATTTATTGTTAGAAAACGATTCTTGGCAAACTTAATAAATGCTCTATAATTAATGCACTTTACTGGCAACGTAACCGACTAGAATTTCAACTCTGTCATTTCTAATAAAATCACCTTAATTCCCAATTTTTTTTATTTTCAATTATTATAATATATTAATTATCTCCATCCTAGTGATCATGACCGAAACGGGCGTCAACAATGTATATTCTAATTTTCTAATATGATGTAAACAGTGTACTTTGGAGTAAGATAGAAACCTACAAATAAGGGACTTGAAACATTCTTTGATGTTTACTTGACTAATAATAACTCGCATATGCCCTGGAGAGCAATTTGATGGAGTAGGAATTTGAATCCTAACCTCCACCTCATAATTGCTTGTGGTGGTCAGTGGGGCTAAGCCCATGGTTTGAACCATATCATTCTTAACAACCATAGGCGGATCTATTAAGGGGTTGCACTGGGCTGGAGCCCAGTGCAAATTTTGTAAAATCTCATTTAATAGCATATTTTTAATTGTTTTTATTATATTAGCCCAACCCACAATTTACCATACCCACTTCTCTTTACTGTATAGAAATATTTAAAAATAACAAACTAATAATCCAAAATGATTTCACCTGTGCTTTATCCTAATCCACCTCTAGATCATTTAATAGCATATTTAACATTGTGTTATGATATTGTTTTTGTCATACACTAACTTTGTTATTTTTTTTTACCTATTTCAATGTCTCTTTTTTTCTTTTTGTGTTATTTTTCATATTATTCTGGGATTGTTTCTATTAATATTGTTCTATTATTTCTTGGGTGTTTCTATGCGTTTTGGCATTTTTCACTGAAATTTTTTACTAGATAAAACATGTTTGAAACAACCTTGAAACCATAACGCAAAAAATCCAGGAAAATTGGTGGAAGCATAAAAATATCCGTAAAAGAGGCGGGAGCATACAAATGTCCAGAAAAAGAGTCGCGGAGTGTAAAAGTGTCCTTTTTTTGGATCCCCAATTTTTATTGTGGTGAAATTTTTACTTCGTAGCCCACCTTACTACTAATTTCTGGATCCGCCACTGTTAACAACTAAAAGGTTGGGTTAAATTATCGAAACTTTTATTAATATAATTATGCAGTGGTCGGTTTAATTTGTTGGTTATTATCAGCAAACCATGTGGCAACCTCCCGTGACAACTAGTGGATTAAATAGTAATTAAACTGCTGGAATTTATTACATAATAATTAGCTAGTTTATTTAAATAAAACCTACCCATGTACGTACTGACCAGGCATCATGGGATAGAAATAATATTTTATTTCAATATTTTTGCCTTTTCAATTTTCTGGCAGTGGAACAATATGAAGCACGCTATTAGATTAATGACAATAATAAAAACTCAAGATTCTCTATGACACTGCATTTTTTCATCCTGACGTGCCACATTGTGTATTTGTGTGTGTGGGCGCGTTAATTTTTGTCGTGTGTTTTGTTGATTGTACGTGTATTTCTAAAAATGTACCAAAATATTTAGGATTAGGCGAGAAGGGCTAATTGAGAATTAAGAAACAGTAAATAATATATATCTCAATTCTCATGTCTTTGCAGACGACCTACCAAATCAAGAATCTAATTGGTATATCTTGTCAAACATTCTATGTTTATCTAATTATCACTTTATGTTTAACCACTCTCTTGTGTTCTTAGGACTTTAATTTGCACCTTTATTCTATTTCTAGCTAGGTAACATGTTAAATGCCCCACCTACTTTGCCAAATATTTGTTATTATGTACAAGTTATATATACGTAAAAAAAAGGAGTTATTTAAATATGAATTCAACTATATATTAACACATGCAAAGTTAATTTAATGATCAATAAATAAGAGGTATCATTGATGAAGGTTGGCGGAAAAAATCGTCTAATTAAACATGGTGGACCAATGTCAAGAAAAATCCACCGGCCCATGTTGAAAGAATTTAGTGATTTGTTATGTTACTAAAGTAGACTTAGCTCCTTATTTGTTAATGAAGCAAATGTGATTGGGATCGATTTATGGACTTTTGTAGGTCCGAAAATTACAAATTAAATTACAAGTTTTTGATTACTTACAAGTTACAAACCTACCCATCCCCATTAATTAAAGTAAATTAATTAGTAAATTAAATTGACTTTTAGGGGCTTGAGTTTTTAAAATTTATGAGAATGATTAATATTCAAACAATGTGAATCAAGAACACATTAAGTGGGAGTCAGAAAAATATTAGTACTTTTTGTATTCTGAAAAGTTTGGGGATCGAAAAAATTATATTTCATGCAAAGCCGAAAGAAAGAATTGTTAACTACACGATCTGGTAACGCAAAGAAAAATATTAAATATCACAATTAAAAAAATATATATATACGTAGTTGTAGAATATATAGTGGTATATTGGAATGAGAATTGACAGTTGGTAGCTGTATTATTATGTACTCATAAGCACATGAACTGAAAATACTTTTTACTCCCTTATTTAACACTTTTCGCACGTGCACAACTGGGGTTAGAATGTGAATATTCCAAATAAAAGCAGTTCCAGTATTTATTAATTCCAATACTTTTTTGAACAGGACACACAATAGTGGATTCCAATATTCATACCAAGCCAAAAAACTTTAATTTCCACTTTTGTACATAAATTCTAAACTATATATATTTCAGATTTTTATTGATTTAATACTTACCTTTTCCTATATGCATAATATAATTATGGAAATTAATGATTCAGTGTAAAATATTATTTTACTTTTTTGTTATCTTTTCATTTTTTTCTAGGATTTTATAATATTATATTCACCATCTCATGCCTTGTGTAGTATGTTGTACTTAAAAAAGAATCCTCAAAGGGGTCAGCATCAAACATGGACAATACATTCTCTTAGTAAATTAACCAAATTATTTGAAATCAATTGTGCACCCCAGGGCCCAGGCCAATCTTCTTATAAATCCAATGGCGTATATAGGAAATAGGTGGGTGGATTCTGAGATTGAGGTGGGCAGATAAAAAACTAAAAGAAAAATTATATAAATTTTAACTAATTTTTTTTTAAGAAACATTTACCCAACTTGTAAAAAAAAAATTAGGGGCCGCCATTGCTTCTTAATATATGTTAACCGATAAAAAGCGAAATAAAACAAACAAATTTCGGTTTATATGTTTGTTAGGATGTAACAAGTCCACTTTGGAAAATGTCAAATAGGAGGATAATAATAAGGGAAAATTGCAAAATTGATCATGTATCTATAGGGGTGTTGCAAAATTAGTCCTGTAACTTTTAAAGTTGTAATTTTAGTCCTATGACAATTTTGCCCCTTAGAAAAAATAACAATTTTAATTATGTAATTTTTAGAATTTGGCAATTTGTCTCTTATTCTTTAGTTGTGGTAATTTCGGTCGTATTATTCAAAATGGCCAATTTTGACATATTTTTATGTGTTTTTGTATTTTCATAACTATTAAATAATACATGTAGAACTCGTACATCGGGTTTTGATATGGATTCATAAATCTAAAATTGTTCCATCATTAGGCAATAGTGATAAATAAATTCTACTCAAGTAAATAAAATATAGGGTCTGATATTATTTTAAACTTGATCTTAGGTATCTTGATTTTTTGGCTATCAAGGGCATTTTGGGAATAATTGAAATATTGAAATAGCCTTTAGGACCAAATTTGCATCAATTTAAAACTTATAGGACCAGATTTACACAAATCTAAAACTTACTGGAACCAAAATTGCAAAAAAGCCAAACACATACAGGACTAAAATCGCAACTTCAAAAGTTACAGGATTAATATTGCAACACCTCTATAGATATGGGACTAATTTTGCATTTTTCCCTAATAACAATAGTACTAGAAATAATTTGCTCTCATAAACATACTTTTGTTCGTCACAGAATTAAGTTTGTTAAAAGCCTTTAGTCCTTGTCATTGCCAACCATCAACATGTAGGAATTTAAATAACGTTCAGTTCCATGCTTCAAGTTCAATGTCAATAATTATAGTTTCTTTGTTACAAGTTCAGACTCATATTATGATAAAAAATCAGTTTATCTATAATTTTAATTAGACTCTATAAATAAATATTTCCTATATATAATAATTTTACATACGACGATTTTACCTACACTTTACAGTTATCTTAATACTTACGCATAGATTTTTGTGTCGGTAAACTGATTTTTTCTTGTAGTATGTTGTTTTATATGTTTAATTACGTATTCTTATGATTTTGAAGTCCATCGGAAACTTTCCATTTTTTACTTTTTACTCCTTAACTTGTTCTTTTTTTGTTAATTATATTATCGAATATAATCAAATGATTCTTATTTACAAATTTATCATTCACTTTATTTTATGTGGCTATATGATATGCATACATATACACACAATATATGACCAAATGCAGGGACGAATGATTCATTTTCTGTATGTAAATTTTGGGATTAATTTCATTTGCTCCTCCCCCCCCCACAATTTTTTTTTAAAAAAAATATTATATCAATTTTGGATTGTAATTATGCATTTTAGGATGCTTAATGATGAATATTGACATTATATTTGATGTAAATATATATATTTTCAATTTTATTATTACAAAAAAAAAAGATTGGATCTTCCATTTGTTGGCCCCCTCAATATCGTATCGAACTCCTGCCAAAATGTCTGTATTCTTTATTTTTGTCTGGTATAATCATATTAGATATATAGATCCTCATTGAACATATGTTTACATATTTGAAGTCTTGAAGACACTTTCTAGATTGACGACTTAGTACATGAGATGTTGAAAAGTCGATGTAGGTCTTTCGTCGTCAACTACGAAATTTACAAGCAAAGCTCTAATCAAACACTTTTCTCTTTAACTGATGGCTGAATTGTGGTCAATATTTGATGATGATTTTAGGACAATTATCTCTCTTTTTATAATTTTAAATGCCAATTCTGCCCCCTTGTGTCTCATAGAGAAAGTTTTTCATTTTTCTTTATTTTTAATATTTCTCTTCATAATTTTGAAGTTTTGGATTTTATACTCATTTACAACAAAGATTTGTATATTAGTTGATAATGATATTTATTAATATTTGATTGTTAATTATTACTGATTGATTTCATATGATACATTGATTGTATCTTTTTTTTTTTGAGGGAATGCATTGATTGTATCTTTAAAAAAAGGTTACGAACGTTGTTAAAATATAGGTGAATGGCTGTAACTTGTACAATGGTGTTATGACTGCCTTTTATGGTGCATTAACTCAATACTTGATTCTGATACCTTAAACTTTTAATACTAAAAATCTTAAAATATATTCACTTTAATGGTCAATATATGGTTTTTTTTTTCTCTTTCCACATTTTATTATGTACCACATTCAGGGGCGAATCCATGTGTAACTAAACACCTAATTTCTATGCCCAAAATCTCAAATTTTATATTTGTAGTATTATAATTTCTATAATATTTAAAATTAGCCCACCCCAAAATTTAATGCAAAACTCAAGTCTCACCCCAAAATCTAAATTCAATTTAAATCAAGAATGAAAGATGTAAAACTTTTGTGGTATCCTAAGATATTTGATGCTATATTTAATATATTTGTAATTTTAGACTATTTATGTGATTCTTATTTATTATTTGTATACGTATCAATTCATTAATTTTAAACAATTTTGCTTATTGTGTCAATCGTGTCGCACCATATTTCTGTGTTTTTTTCGCGTGTCGAGTTTGAGTTTAAATTTTAGGCCCAATTAGGTCATTGTATTGTGTTAGGCTATAGCTTATGGTGTTGAATTGTTATTTATTGGGTCATGTGTTTTATTTGCCACCCTTAATGTCATCATCAAATATGATCTTTGTTATATATATATAATCTTTGTCTATATATAGATTTTTTCTTGGTGAAATTTTTACTTGTTGTGGGGTCTTACCCATTTTACTACTAAATCCCTGATCCGCCACTGACCACATTCTTATTTCATTTTCACCTACCTATTACCAGCTATAGTCAATATTCCCATCCCGTCCAATGTTCCTTTAGTCTTCATATGATTTATTTGGACATTTACACACCAAAAGAGGAACAGTTCTCCAAAATTAATTATGCACCATATATTTTTTTTTTGAAAAAAAAATTATTAAAAATTTCCATTTGCCATTGATGCTGTGGGGTCAGCTGGATACCCATTTTTAACCATTTGAAAAACAGACAAGATACACTTATCGTGCATTGATTGGAGGTCTTATGGACTATTGGATAATATTTCACTATATGTATAATTGCATATCAATTATTACATGATTTGATTCTTGACCAAAAGCAAGTATAATTATATCATGGACCTTTTTACAATGATAAAGGCATAATAAAGTAAAATTATAATCGAGTATTGTATTTATTTTATTTATTATCTAGTAGACAGTAGACATAATTGGTGCAGGACAAGAACAACCAATACTAAAGACCACATGAAATAATGGTTATGATACTATTACAATTAATTTGTACGTTATAAATATTACTGATATTTTTTACTCTAACTTAATTCGACTAAAATATTTAAATAAAACAACATTATTAGCTCGTTATTTCAAGGGAATTGTCCCTCGATCTAGGTTATTTTTGAAAAATACCCCAAAAATATTAAAAATTGATTTATGCACATGCACTCCAGTATGAAAAATTTACGTGTAGTTGTAATTATTCTTGAAATGTGTAGAAGAAATTGAAATTTAATTTTTATTCGATCATAATTAGGTGAACACTGAGATGTGCAATTAGGTGGAGAGTGGGGTGGACAGTAAGAATATAAGAATATAAATCAAATTTTAATATTTTGAAGGTATTTTTTATTAATACCCCGATAGAGGGGCAATTAATCAAATTTCCCTTATTTCAACCATTGTTTTTCTGTAATACTCAATCCAAATAGTCCTAATCCACATCAAACAATTCCCTCTCGAGAATTTTAGTAATGAATTCCATTTACTCTATATAGAAATAAGATTTAGATTTTTTTTCAATAAGTTCAATTAATCAAATTTGGTTGATTTCAGACATTTTTTCAAATAAACCAAGATCCAAATAGTTCGAATCCCATTGAACCCTTATAAAGGATTAATGAATACCACTTAAATATATGAGTGGTATATAAATAAGATTTAGATTTTGAGTATTGAGTTCCATTATTTGTAAACCAAATGCAAAAAATCTTATACATATTTATTCTGATGCCCTCAATTACATTAATTCTGTAAGCCCTATTTGCACTAAACTTGCTTAACAAGTTTTGCGACCCCCTTATTATTTATGTTTGGATGAATTTTGGGTGTTAGGAATCGAAGTTGATTAATTCTTTGTTATGATTGATTTTTAGACCGAATAATTGCCATTAAAATTAAATTTATGAGCTTTAATGCCATGATTTTAACTTTGGATGAACCTAATATTTGTAACCCAATATGTTTTTTTTTTATCAGCAAAAATCCAATTTTCTTTTATCCTTTTAAATGACATATTCCGCCCTCTACTCTACTCTGGTGCAGATTGTGGACATCGTACTCTCTTTCAACCCTAATTGTCTCCCTCCCTCATTTTCTGCTCTATGTTAAAATATAATGTCATTGTTCCCCCTCCCCCCCCTTCTCCCACCATAAGAGGAGGGGAAAAGTATTTTCTTTCGTTGTGTTTCTCTTCCCTATCCTTGGTTTTTTCAATTTTCCCTTTTACTAGGAGTAAATTTCTCTCATACGTGGCAATTTGCTTGCTTTTTTTTTTTTTTCAGTTTTTCTTTGTAATCTATTCAGATATCGGTAGATTTATTTTTATGGGGTCTCATTCATAGTTCTTCACTAGTTTCTGGTAGATCTGTAAATCATAAAAGAGTTTGGTGTGAATTGTCCCTTGTTTGGAAGTGCAATCAATCAATTCACCCAACCAATAATAATAACCCACTGAGTTTGATATGATCCTTTATAATCTATTGTATCTGTTTAGTTTTTTATTTTTATTTGTCTCATCTATTCCAAATATGAGAGCTTATTTGTGTTTTTCCCATTGGCTTTCGAGGATATTGTATCTTAGTTATTTCAAATTTATTAATATAAAGTACAATTTCCTTGCTATCAAAAAGTATACTTTTCCAAAATACAACACATCTTATACTATACTAATTTTGTCGGGCGAGCAAAAACTCGACTATATTATATTTCAAAGAGTCAAATTAAATTGTTGTTTAGATGAAAAATGGAACGAGGAGTGGTCTATTTATAGATTTTTGTGTCCATTCTTGCAAAACCCATGTCTCTTATAAGTAGAATTGTAAAATCACATTAACAATATATTTTCACTTTTTATACATCTAAATACTAACGTAAGGTAATTGTCGGATGTGATCTCCTCGTTCAAAAGACGTTTCATCTTCTTTTCACTATATAAATGATTGATGACTTTTATAAAAACTACCACCATTAAAAACACATATTTTAGTCTTTAAACTTGATTTATAATTTAAAATTAATATAACAATTTTTTACTCATATAATCATTTATGCGTTGGAATATATCAATATATTCCATATGCGATAATAATAGACGTCCATTCTACATAACAACATTATAGAACCACGTAGATACTATACGTGGAATCAATTAGTTACGTAACAACAAAAATAAGGAAATCAAATAATTTTAAATTAGCCTATTCTAAGTTTGGAATCACTCTCATCATTCCAAAATGAAATCAGAAGGCTAAAATGGGAAAACAAAATTATATTGGCCAAGTGACGACTACATGAGTCAAAGTTCGCACTAATTAATAAATACTCAATAAATAAAATTAATTGAATTACCCCTCAAATAGTAAATACCACCACTCTACGTCTCTACCAAAAAAGTACACACACAACAAACACGCAGTAAAATTCGTTTAAATCCCAACAAATAATAATAATAAAGTATTTTTGTACTAAAAAATAAATAATAATAAAGTATTTTTACACCGACGTTCATCCCCCACCTCCCCCTTCCACACACTGCCCACTCTCTCTCTCTCTCTCTCTGAAAATTCTTTCTTTTTCTGCTACTATCCGACGACACTCTCCTTGCTGGCAAAACCAAGAAAAGAAATTTTATTCAATAAACAATTACAGAAAAAAGATTCCGTTTCTTCTCCTTGCTTGCTTTCCTCTTTTTTCCCCAACCCTAAATTTTCTTTCCAATCAACCAAAATCATTAATTTTTTACCTACCGTTTTTTTATTTTATATTTTTATGTCTTGTAAGCTGAATTTTATTAGCAAGTTTTGATGGGCTGCGCCAGTTCGAAGCTCGACGATTCACCGGCGGTGGCTTTATGCCGTGAGCGCTGTGCTTTCCTCGACGAAGCCGTACGACAGCGTTTTGCCTTTGCTGAAGCCCATGTGGCTTATCTTCACTCTCTCAAGTCCGTTGGGGTTTCGTTAGACCGCTTTTTCAATCAAGATCTCGATGGTTCTGTTCACAGTCCGCCGTCCCCTGTTCTTAACTTGCCGGCGCAGAGGAAAGGGGACCCACATCCACCCGAGCCCTCTGGTTCGCCGCCTGAGAAAATTCAACACCACCTCGATTCTCACTCCGACTCCGGTTCGCATCTCGACTTCCACTCCGATGACTCGGATGATGAAGATGGCTCTGGTTCGGAGTCGCTGCATCATCATGACGTCAGCTCTCCGGTCCACCAGCAGAACCTTCCGTACGGCGGCTATTTCCCGGGTTACGAGAATCTCAATCTGAATCTTCCTGGAGCCGGCGGTGGGGGGTTTATGAATATGAATTATATGAAAAGCCAAACGACGCCGTCCGTAGTGTATACGCAAAGGCCCACGAGTCCCGAAACTATGCATATGGGTGAATCTTCTGCTCCTTCTTCTTCGTACTATCCTTATCCTAATTATTCTAGTAATAGTAATCAGAACCCAAACCCTTCTTATGCTAATTATAATTCCAATAGTAATTATGGTGGTTATCCAAGTTATCCGAATTACGGTCCTGGAGGTGGGTTTTTTGGTGGTTCTTCGTCCCCACCGGCGCCGTACGGTGGTGGCGGCGGTTTTTCATCTCTTCCGGCGGTGGCTTCAACTTCCAAAGCACCCCCACCTCCGCCGTCGCCCCCGAGCTCCTCTGCCTGGGATTTTCTTAACCCGTTTGAGAGCTTTGAGAAATTTTATCCGCCTTATACTCCTAGCCGCGATTCAAGGGAGGTGAGAGAGGAAGAAGGGATTCCGGATTTAGAAGATGAGGATGATGAGGTTGTGAAGGAAGTTCATGGCGATCAGAAGTTTGTGGATAGCGGAAGAAGCAGCTACTCGAAGCCCGGTGTATCGGAAGAAGATGCTCGAGTGGGGAATGATGCAGAGTTACAGTATAGAGCGAGGCCGAGCGTGGGGATGGAGAGTGAGCCTGTGGAGTATGAAGTGCATGTGGTGGATAAAAAGGTTGTTGATGCGGCGGAGAAGTCGAAAGATCAGGGCAATGCAGCTGGATTTAAGCCGCGTGGTGGGTTTAAGGGCGACTCGGAAGTTGTGAGAGAGATTCAAGTTCAATTTGAGCGTGCTTCAGAGTCTGGAAATGAGCTGGCTAAGTTTCTTGAGGTTGGGAGACTTCCGTATAAACGAAAACATGGTGGCAATCTTGGTAAAGATTTGATTTTTATGTTTGATTCGTGTCACAGTTTGAATTTGAATGATGTAGTCTTGTTATTTCCAAGTGGGAAGAGGTTTTTCTGATCAATTCTTATTTTAATGATGAAATATTTAGTTGGATATGCTTGATCTGGATGGAAAATTTTAGATCATTTTGATTTCTCTTCGATATTGAACTTAAAATTATCTGTATGACAGTTTCTTCCAAGATATTGCATTTACCTATGGTGTCTTCACAACCTTCAACGTCGAAAAGCTCTGATAGTGCTGATCCCGCCTTGTTAGACATCAATCAAGAATTGGAGCTTAGGTCCAAGAATCTTTCATCTATTTTACATAAGCTGTACCTTTGGGAGAAAAAACTGTATGAAGAAGTCAAGGTACAATGTTAATCCCTTTCATTAACTCCATTTTCGTTTCTTTCTTTCTTCTTCTCTTGCTACAATATTCTCTGCATTTGATCCTTTTTGGACAGTTTTAGTTGCTCCATTATGCATGTTTGCTTGCTGTAGCCTGTATGGCATGTGGGCCCCCACTTGGCACTTTTTCCAAGAATGCATTCAGGATTCAGTGAGAGGGTTTCTTTATCCAACATAATGTCATTTACATTAAATTCCTCATCCATATTTTCGGAAGGATGATGAGAGATTTTGACCCAGAGAGTAATTTATATAATTAGTGATTAATGTATCACCAGTTCTTCTCTATGTTTATTGTATTTTGTTTCACCTGCCTGATACAATGTAGTAAAGTGACGTAAATCTGGTATTTATGCTGTGTTTTAGAGGATTCATTCTTGACTATTGCATTTTCTTGTTGCATTTTAGTGGAGTTTCATAGCTGAAATTCTTCGAACTTTCAGTGTTCGTTATTTTTGATCCAATTGCCGTGTTTGTGGATCTCCACTCTCCAGATTGTGTGACCGAAAATGTGGATTATATAAGACTTTTAACTGCTCAGATGTTGTATGCGACTAACACATTAAACATTATTGTAGATTATATCACCTTGTTATCTGTCATAAGAGTAATGAACTTTTTATTCAAGGAAATAGTTTATGGACAAGTTAAAATGGATTAATTATTTACTAGTCATTTTGAAGCTAAATTTTAATTATTGAGTTTTGCCTCTCCTAAGTCTTCTGTATAAATCATTTTGCAGGTTGAGGAAAAAATGAGAGTCCTCCATGAGAAGAAGTCCAGAAAACTGAAGCGTTTGGATGAAAGGGGTGCTGAGGCTCACAAAGTTGATGCAACCAGGACTTTGGTCAAGAGTCTCTCCACAAAAATTAAAATTGCAATTCAGGTAGTTGACAAGATCTCAGTGAAGATAAATAACTTGAGAGATGAGGAATTGTGGCCACAGCTAAATGAATTCATTCAAGGGTACGCGAATCTTAGTTAAATGTTTTCTTGAACTGCTTATCCCAGATCATTTGCTCCGAAAGCATGACCTTCATATGTGCTTGTTTAGTTTTTGAGTACTTTGTCATTTCTAACTTAAGGTTGGTTCTTGTCTACTTGATTGATGCATTGTGTTACCTTGTTTTTGCACCCTCTAGTTTCTCTTGGGGTACGGAAGGTCATGATAAGGGGCTTGTGAAGCAATAGGGCAAGGGATGCAAATTTTTGTGAGTTTACAATTGCAAATGATGGCAGTCAGAATTTTGAGCTATGTTTGTTTAGCATCTCCCAATCACTCACTTCCCCCATTCACAATGAAACATACATTACGTTTCCCGATGTATTTCTCAGCTAAAACACACATTTCCCAATACAATAAATCAAACCCCTCTTCCCCCAATCACTCCCAAAAACATCTAATCACCTCCAATCACTAAACAAACATAATGCCTTGCTCATTCGGTGCATTATTTGTCTGAACACCATGCAGGTCCCTAATGTGACATCATGGGAAGACGGATACCGGGTTTTTTAATGCGTTAGAATGAAAAGATGATGTATCTCTAATTGGCTTGGATGACTTATATTCATGTTCTATTTTCTTCTTTTTTTTCGTTTTTAATGTTACAATCTCCCCCCCCCCCCCCCACAATTATTGGAGTGTGTGGAAGCGTACTGGATTCATATCACTTGAAATAAATATGTCTTGATGGTTATTTTTCTAAATATTTTTATCTAGGCTGATTAGAATGTGGAAGTCCATGCTTGAGTGCCATCAAAATCAATGTCAAGCAATTGCTGAAGCCAAAAGATTAGATGCCATTGCATTGCGAAAGCACTTCAATGATGCACATTTTGAAGCCACTCGGGAGCTTGAGCATGATCTTATTAATTGGACTTTGAGGTTCTCTTATTGGGTAGGTGCACAAAAGGGTTTTGTCGAGCACTGAATAACTGGCTTATGAAATGTCTCCTCGTTCCTGAAGAAACACCTGATGGGATTGTCCCATTCTCTCCCGGTAGGATTGGTGCCCCGCCAGTGTTTGTTATTTGTAATCAATGGTGGCAATCTTTGGATAGAATTTCTGAAAAGGAGGTGGTTGATTCTATGCGAGACTTTGCCTCCAATGTCCTTCAGCTATGGGACCGGGATAAAGCAGAAATGCGCCAAAGGATGTTGGCGAACAAGGATGAGAGGAAAATCAAGAGCCTGGACAAAGAAGATCAGAAGATACAAAAGGAGATTCAAGCATTAGTCAAGCGGATGGTGCTAATATCTACAGAGACGACAATGGCATGCCATTAACTGGACACGTTATTGTGTATCAAAGTGAGACCACTAAAGGGGAAGTCTGCAGGCAAGTCTTCAACATGTTCTTGAGGCGATGGAGAGGTTTGCTGCTAACTCAGTCAAAGTTTATGAGGAGCTATTGCAACGCATTGAAGAGGACCATCTTGCCGAGAGCAAGAAAAAGTTTCATAGAGTCGTAATTTTGAGGTAAAATTTGTCATTCGGATTTTGTTCATCAAATCTAGGCCGATCCCAATAAATTGAAGTCATTTTTGACTAATCAAACGGGGATTAGAGACATTTTCGGTTACATACTTTCTTTTCCGTCCTTGTTCTCTTTGGCCATCTCTTTTTGTCATGAGGTGGGGGGGAAAGAATATCAAATAGGAGGTTGGTGCTATTGCTTTTATCCCTAGAGACGATTGGAAATCATGTGCTTGAGGAACATGTTACTATTAGGCATCATTTTGATCATCGATTGTTGCCAAAAGATTGCTGAAGAACCACAGCATGCCCGTCAAATGAATTATGAAAGCATGTCTCGTGGTTCGTTGATTGAAATATTTTCGGAGAAGCTAATGTCTGCCAGCCCGTGCTGGACATACTAATACAAGTCATCTCTGATGAATGACATAACCAACTCAGCTGTCGCCTTGAAAATGTCTGAATGCTCAATTTCTGTAATTGAGCCAGCAGCTTGATTATGAAAACCGGTCGAGGACGGTTTTTTTTCTTATGTGGAGCAGGTGTATTAAAATTTTGTTTATCACTGTCGTTCTTCCTGTGCATTGTGCGTATCCAGGGCGTAATGGCCGTTTTTTGCCTACGCAACTCATGTAAGTTCTCAGGAACTAGGTTTGTGTATATTAGTAGAAACTCCAAACATTAGTAGTAGTTTTATCAAAATTTTTGTACAGGAATTCTTTAGCTACTGATATATTTATTCAAACTCAAATGTACCTTGAATAAGGTGGGATGGGTTGAGTACAGTTATTTATCTTCTTTATCAAAAATATGATATTAGTTCTTAACATTTCAAAAGCTATGTATTATTATTCGTGGTGGTTGTGGATTGAGAGATGATATGCAGCATGTGGGCCATTTGATATATCCTTTTCGCTTTAGCTTTTTTAGCTAGCCTGTGGAATAATATGTCTAGGCTGGATCTTTGATGGATTTTTGGCTTCTCCTTATTTAGTGTTTTTTTCTATGTTCTCTCTCTGTCAATCAGACACTGCATTTTTTGAATTGTTTTACATAACTCCACACAAAAAGATCATCTTTTGTTATCTTTCCTATTGCAAGAAGATTTTCTAATTGAACAGTAGTTGTCTTTCATTTGCAGTCATTTTCCTATAGCTTAGCCCACCTGGCCACAAACAAGAGATTGTGGTGGTGGAGGTTAGGGGTTCAAATTTCTATTCCATCAAATTGCTCAGGGTATATGCGACCTGGTGAGGATTTGGTGGCAACTTATACTGAATAATATTCGTGTGAGTTCGATTTGGGGAGAGATCGTTATTAAATTTAAGGGAAACATAATTGTTCTCTTTATAACATTTGTGTGACCTAAAAAGATTGGAAGATACTATTAAACAAAGACATTATTATACCTAGAAATAAATGAAAATATGACATCAGAACGTCTCTTGACACTGATCGGATGATAAGCGAAGAGCGTTGTGGGATTATTAAGGCTTAAGTTTTTTTTTTGGAGGAAAATGGTAACTTTTATAAAATCAAATGATGGCATGCTCGAACGGACCACACTCCAAATGTGTTGGATGTCCCTGACAAATTCAGATCTCTCAAAGTGTAAGCGTGATATGCTAACAAATGCGCAACATATATTGCCAAACCTACTAAAAGATAACAAGAGCAAAAAATCAAAAGAAGCCGCTAAACTTATAATGTCCCCAATATTTCCCAAATAAGAAAGGTTTTTGTTTCTTCGATAGCTTGTTGCTGACCATAATATTGCCCGTTTCCACCTCGATAGCTTGTATGTACCTTGGTGGCGACAATAAAGAGGCTGGGAGTTATTGTCGCATGCGTGAGTTAGATGTAAGAACTGGAGTTATAAAAAAAAAATGCTTTGGGTTAAGACTTTGACCAAGAAAATATTTTGTTAAACAATTCTGGATTAACCTTTTTTTTTTTTTTTTTAGTAGTGGAGGTCGTCAAAGATTGTGAAGCATCATGATTATTATTAATGCCCAAAAGGGCTAAAAAAGCCATTTCTTTCGAATATATGCCCCCAATCAACTTACATTAGTATAATATCTTAATATGTCCGCATATATTCACAATAATCATATCCAACAATCTGTCTTAGCATCTCAATTTTTAACTCCAAAAAAAGTCATTTTCTTACAGACTTTCAGTTGACTGTGTCATGTGAAATGCAAGTAAATTAATAAGCCAGGTGGGGGCAACCATTCCATAACATGCGCAATTAACATAGTTTATTATTTGAATGATTGGAACATTTAAAAAAAAGATTATGTGAATACAAATGTAAATGTACATTACTAAGAATATAACTTTGTTTATCTATTAGTTTTTTTTTTTTTTTTGAAAAGTTATCTATTAGCTAAATCCGATGAGATCTTTTAT
The DNA here is from genome assembly GCA_016081115.2 of Rehmannia glutinosa. NCBI lineage: Eukaryota > Viridiplantae > Streptophyta > Magnoliopsida > Lamiales > Orobanchaceae > Rehmannia > Rehmannia glutinosa. The sequence continues at coordinate 2,205 of JABTTQ020001648.1, read as the reverse complement.
TTCAAGATGATGTTTTATCTCTGATTCCATTCGGCCGTGAATAGTTGGCGTGTGTATAAATTTACCATATTAAAACACAATTTGAGGCTGATTTATGTTCTAAAATTAATATGGAATTTATGCACGTGTCAATCACTGTGCGGTGGAATAGAAGATGAAACACCATTTTGGAATAGAAGATCCCATCCGAAACTAAATACGCTTAACAACATAAAATTGATGCAAAGCAGTTGTTTTAAAAGCGTTGCACTAATCGGCCGGCCGACTAGGGTTTAACACTTAGACGGGGCCTTGGCGTGGGGATTAAGCGGGACTTGGTGGTTAGACGGGACCTTAGCGGGGTTTGACAACTGCTGAGGGGTTAGACGTGATCTAATCGAAAAAAATAACATAGGTGGACAAGGAGGCTTATCGTCTAGGTGACTAATCGGAGTCGACCGACAATTAATCGGAGATGGGGCGGAGAGTTTTAGAATAGTGGTGACAAGTATTTTCTTTATTTTCTGACATCAAACCGTCTAAATCCCGCCACGTGTCAATTGAGATAAGAGACTGATAAAATCACTTTGATGCCTTTGTTTATTTCCATTTCCCACTAATTAACATGATTAAGAATCTCAAAACCATTTGCTTAAATACTACAAATCATTCTTCCTTACGAGTTAAGAACCCATAACACCGTTGTCGGTCCCTTTAGCAAAAATTCAAGAACCACTGCCATTAAATCTTGTGACTGCATGTAAAAATCCATTCTTTTTCAAGCTTGAAGAAGAAACAGAGGAAAGAAAATCCATTCTTATTTTTGTTTACTTTTCCAAAATCCTCAAAACTGTCTGTTTCTTTCGTCCTGTGTCCCTGAAGTAAAACTCTTGAAACTTGAGTGAGAGAAAAAAGAGATATTAAGAAAGAGAGAGAGAGAGAAAGATAGGTATTTGAACAGTTGCAGGGAGTTATGGGCTGCTGTGTTTCAAAATTTCCACCAACAGAGACGCACCCAGAAAAGGAAAAGCCCCAAAATCACGGCCCAGTGAGCGGCCGAGCTACGCCTTCAGCTGCCGCAGATGGCGGCGGAGCAGAACCAGGGATAGCGGCCTCTGGGGTTCCATCTTTTTCTGAGTTTTCTCTTGCAGACCTCAAAACTGCTACAAATAACTTCAGCCCAGATTTTATAGTCTCAGAAAGCGGTGATAAAGCCCCTAATGTTGTTTACAAAGGTCGCCTGCAAAACCGCCGGTGGATCGCCGTCAAGAAGTTCCCTAAGATGGCTTGCCCCGACCCGAAACAGTTTGCGGTATTTTTATATATATAATGTGATGAATTATGTGTCTTTTTTTGGGTTTGGATTTTGATATTGTAATTTTTGGTGTTGTAGGAGGAGGCATGGGGTGTAGGGAAGTTGAGGCACCCAAGGCTGGCAAATTTAATAGGGTATTGCTGTGATGGTGATGAGAGGTTATTGGTTGCAGAGTTCATGCCTAATGATACTCTTGCTAAGCATTTATTCCACTGTATGTATTTGTTTTTTCAATGTATTTATTGATATTGTTGCCTGGAAGTAATCTTATTCTACTGCTGTGATTCTATACTTTTACTTAGTTGTTGGATTAACTTCTTTCATTCTACTTTTCTTGGGGCCTATTGGGTTAATGTATGTGAATTGTGATCCTTTGAAATCTATCTGATATTGGCAGTTAATTTATTAGAGAGTAAGCGTAATGATTTGGTGATCAAGAGATGAGGGCATAAGTATTTGTAGTTTTATCGTGATTGCGCTTTGCGTTTTGGTGTTATGTGAGTCAATATTTGATGAAAAGGGAGATCATGCATAACATGTCTAGTTTTATAAGGGAAAGACAGACCATTGAATGGGCCATGCGCTTGAGAGTAGCACTTTACATAGCCGAAGCCTTGGAATATTGCAGTGCAGGGCGTCCGTTGTACACGACCTCAATGCTTACAGGTTCTCTTTGATGAGGTGATTTTTTGTAACTCTGTTTTTCTTGTTACGTTAGTGTTGACCCTGATATATAAATTGTAAATGGATTTTGCAGGATGGTGATCCACGGCTTTCATGTTCGGCCTGATGAAAAATAGTCGGGATGGGAAGAGTTATAGCACAAATTCGTCTACACCCCCTGAATATTGAAAAATGGCGATTGTCCTCAGCTTACGCTTAGCCACATGTAACTGAATGAAGCATACCGG